>JACEGR010001135.1:0-187645 GCA_014170235.1 Listronotus bonariensis | reverse complement strand
TCGTTTTAATAAAAAAGAAACTGTTTATTTTTCGTTTATTAGTTTATTTTTTGCTTTCTTAATTATCATTACCATAAACTCAGTAATTAAGTATTAAAAATACTAGCAGTACCTTTTACAATTACAATTTGATTGGTTTGAAACGTTACAGATGGTCATTCAAAACTGTCATATTGGGGGTCATGGTTAGTTCTGGTTTATTAAATATATATTTTTTTATTTCCTTATAAACCAAATTAAAAAAATATACATATTTAACTAAACAGAACTAACCATGACCCCCCAATGTCAATCACTCAGATAACACGTTCCCGTGCTTTTTACTGTAGTCTTTCTTTCAGTTCGGTAAAAAGGGTAAATTTTACCCCAAGGTTGTCCATTTGAGCCTGTACCTGTTTAGAGGCAGCTATGCCCTACGAAAAACGTACTGACAGAGAGAAATAAAATAGTTTTAATATTTCTTTTGCGATCCTGACTTTTTTTTATGGGACTACCGCAGAAATGCATTCTTTCAAATTAAAAAATAATTTTTAAAATTGGTCCACAATTGACATGAGTATTCGCGTAACATACACACAAAAACCTACAGGAGAATTGATAACCTCCTTTTTTTTAATCGGTTAAAAAAAGAAATTTTAATACGGACCATATCTCTTTGGCTTAATTCTGGTCCCTTTTGCCTAACTTAGTTCAACACTTTAATTAAAACATTTGATATAACAATAACGGCTCAGTCAGAAAGGGTTACGCGACATCACTGTAACAAACCCTTTTAAAACAAAGACGGTTGAAAACTTCATTTATAATATTATATTCTTTTGCTCGCAACACAGTGAGAGAAACATTTTTTATCAAGAAGATTAGTTTGTAGACAGTTTAAAAAGGGCATCTTAGGACATTTGTAACTATCAAGTTCAAGGAATTACAATATTTTTTAAGGTAGAGGGTACAGAGAGGGTGGTTCAGTTTTTATCGGAAATTCCTAAAAGGTGTGGTTTTAAAAATATTTTATAATTAAACAATTAAGGCACATTTTTCAAAAAAAAAAAAAAAAAAATGCCCAACTTTTCTAACAAACCTTGTATATGGCACAACTCTCGACATTTAATGGTAATTTTAATATAAAACACCTTTTAGTGCCTGGGTAAGTAATAAAATAAACTTCATTGTAAGAACCCTTTTAAAACCTTTTAGGAGGTTCCTTTCGACGAGTCTACCTCGAATATTTATACCGCCATTAAGGGAAGCGGCGCTTTAACCTAGCTTGTCAATGTCAGATGTTTCGGGTGTGGTATAGAGCGAGCACGTGACTTTTTTTATCGGACAATTTTACCCAAAAAAATATCTAATATAAAAATGCCAAGCGAAGTAAAGAAAAAGTAGAAAATAAGTTAAACAAATTTAAAAGTATGTCTTATTTATCTGCAGGAGCATCAATGTTTTATATGCAATTTTTAAACACTATGCCAAAAATGGTAAGGGTTACAGTCATGAAACGCTCAAACACATGTTTCGGGTATCGGACTAGGGCTTCGTAAGTGTAATCCTTACGATTTTTGGCATAGGTAATTGTAAAAAGCTGCATGTAAAATATAGTTGTATACTTGTCCGACAAAAAGTGACGCGTTTACTCAGTCCGACACCCGAAACATTTAACATTGACAGACTGATTTAAAGCGCCGCCATATATGGTGGTTTAAATATTCGTGGTAGGCTTGTCAAAAGGAACTCCCCTGAAAAGGGTTTAAGAGGGTTCTTAATGTTTTTATCGTGAAGTCCAGTTTATAACTGGACCAGGCAATTTTATAAATTTATTTTAAAATGATTAATTGATAACTGTGAGTACCTAACATGTATTGATGTAAAAATATTTATTTTCGAATGACTAAACAATGGTCATACTCAATTAAGTTATGAATAACTGTTTCACACAGAATGCAAATCAAAAACTCATAAATTATGTTACATGGTAAACCATTTAGTTAGGTAGATAAACTGCAAAATATGTTAATCTGACCTTTCACGGATCATATATTTTATAACATTTTGTAAACAGGCTATAAAATTTTTATTAAAAACAACCTGCTTCTGTATATACATATTTTTTACAATAAAATTCACGTACTAAATTAAATAGCTAGCTATTACCACCCTCAGTATGCTCTTTAGCTCGGATTTGGATAAAATTGTGTATTTTTATGTGTAAAGGTATATAAGATTTTATAGATACAAGCATAATATAATTTTACGAGGTGTTTTTTTTTGTGCTTAAAAAAATTATGCCCACTGATATAAATACGCAAAACAATATATTTTGAAGCTTAAACATTGTGTTAAAAATAAAAAATAGTAGTAAAAAATTTACATTTTTGTGTTACTAGAGAATAACATTAGTAGTAATTATTTATTTTTATATTATACGTCGATTTTTTACTTTTCTTAAAAAAATACTGCATGACTGCATTCATGTTTTTGTCTGTTAATAAACTGATTTTTATTTTCATTTTCAACATTCCACGAAGGCCTAAGTACTAGGTACTGCATTGTCGACTTTTTAAACGTTTATTTTTTTGTTACCTGTTTTTTACTGCTGTAGGGGGCATGGGGGCAAAATTAGGCTTTTATGGGCTATTTCAGTTTGTACTGATGTTTTGAAAAAGCAGTGCAGGTGTAGGATTAATTTTGGAGAAACTAAAATTTTTATAGGTACTTACAATTTTTATGAAATTATTGATCTAATCAATACGAGGGGAAATTGAAAAATTGTTGTTTTTATTTTTATTAGAGCATGCAAAAACCATACATAAACTTTTTGTAGAACTAATTAAGGTAAATTCACAAAAAGTATTTGATTGTTTATACAGGTAAAGGTAAAAAGCGATGGTGACAACTTTATTTACTAATTAATAGCACTGGTCACTACGATAACAAATATATATTTTTTAACTTTAAAAATTAAAGAAAAAGTTATTAAAGATCATTAATAAAACCAGTGGCGGCGCCAGAGGGGGCGCGCTTGGGCGAGGGCCCAACCTAAATTGTTCTCGCCCAACCTGCTGATTGAGCAAGAAACAAAGAAACCCAAAAAACTTTTGGTGAAACAATACTATTTCATTTCCATAAACCATTTACCCAGACAGCACACCACCATTTAAAGACGTCGTGTTTATGTACATATTATGCCTGAAGGTCTGAAGATTTAAAAACGATATCTTTAATACATCTTTTAAAAGATGTCTTAAAAACAGACAGCATATGACATTTTAAAGACGTCCTGTTTATGTCCATATAAGAACGAACGTTTGAAGACAGAAACGACATCCCTAATTTATCTTTCAAAAGACGTCTCAAAAACAGACAGCATATGACATCTTAAGGACGTCCTGTTCATGCCCATATATGACCGAACGTTTGAAGACTTAGAAACGACATCTTTAAAACAGCTTTCAACAGACGTCTCAAAAACATACAGCATATGACATCTTACAGACGTCCTGTTCATGTCCATATATGACCGAACGTTTGAAGACTTAGAAACGACATCGTTAATTTATCTTTCAAAAGTCGTCTAAAAAAACAGCATATGACATCTTAAAGACGTCCTGTTTATGTCCATATAAAATCGAACGTTTGAAGACACGTTTGAAGACTTAGAAACGACATGTTTAAAACTTTTTCAAAAGACGTCTAAAAAAACAGCATATGACATCTTAAAGACGTCCTGTTCATATCTATATATGACCGAATGTTTGAAGACTTAGACGCGACATCCTTAATTCATCTTTCAAAAGACGTCTCAAAAACATACAGCATATGACATCTTAAAGACGTCCTGTTCTTGTCCATATATGACCGAACGTTTAAAGACTTAGAAACGAAATCGTTAATTTATCTTTCAAAAGACGTCTCAAAAACAGACAGCATATGACATCTTAAAGACGTCCTGTTTATGTCCATATATGACCGAACGTCTGAAGACTTAGAAACGACATCTTTAATACGTCTTTTAAAAGTCGCCTTAAAGTTAACTAAAACAAACGTCTTTAAGACATCTTTTTAACGACGCCGAAAAGAAAGTTTAAATGTCAATGTGTCAATCATTAGCTTTTACCGTGGGGAAAGACCGGCAAGGATGTTTCGATCCCATTTAACTACATGATTTCCAGATGACATCAAATGAGAGAAAAACTGGATGTCTGTACAGTCGGATGGCTGTCGTCCAAGTGTACAAGGTCAGGGTTAATATTACTTCATAAACATAACCTATAATATAATGGCAGAAAAAATTTAAAGATCGAGCTATCCTTGGCCCGTCTATTTTACCATGAGCGCTTACAGACTACATCTCGGTCGTGCGGTGCAGTGATAATGCCTCCTGATGGGCGTTTTAGCGTAAAAGCTGAGCGTAACTGTGAAAAGTTTAAAGCTGATTGGCTAATTTCATTTTGACGTACGCTGTCAACTTACGCTAAAAAATTCGTTCCTACTCAACTTTTGCGTTTATGTGGATGTTGACCTTTAATGTACTGTTTTAACGTCAAAATCTGCGTTTGTCAAAACATCGCAATTATGCTTTTCTGCTGTTATGCATTTTAAATTGCCATCAGGCTTATGAACTTGCTAGAATAATAAAATAAACAATCACGTGAAACGATTAATCCAAAGTTACTAAATTTTAGTTATGTTGGTATCTTTAGCGATGCCAAAGTTGGCAATACTGCAAAATTTCCGCCGGGTAACGCCCAAAAAAAAATGGCGCCGCCACTAAATAAAACTAAGAGATATCCCAGATACTTTCGATATGAATTCTATTTTAAGCAAGAATCATTCTATTCACTTTTTTCGAATTCCTAAGGGTTCTTAAGGTATTTGGGTTTAAAGTTGTCATAACATAAATTCTCAAGTAATGAAATATTGTTGTTATGCTGCAATTAGTTAGCAAAGCTAACCTAATAATTAGCAACTTGAGTTGTAATAATGATTATTTGTTCGTACATTGTCATCATTGACACCTGTCGGCTATTTTATTTTTCCCATATTTTTATTTCGGCCGGTCCAATTTCCATACACAAAAATTATCTCTGCGTATTCCTTGTGAAAATAAAATACAGGCATGATTTAACACAAGTTGTGTGAAATAATAAAACAACCAACAGCTGTCAATGATGACAATTGACGAACAAACAATCATAATTACAACACAAGGTGCTAATTATTATTAGGTTATCTATGCAAACTAGTCGCAACAATGTTATTTTATTACTGTTGGAAAAAGTGAAAAAAATTACTTTTGCCTAAAATTAGTCATAGACTTTAGATCCGAAGTATCTCGGATACCTCTGCGGCCACCCTATAGAAAAAACAAATAACAAGCAACACAGATATTTTGTTATTTGTTTTTAAAACATCGACTGGTCAGAGCGAAATCACTAAAACGTTAGTGGAGAAGAAAAAAACACGTTTCACTAGAAAACATATTTTTAAACTTAAATCCTTAGGTTTGAGTGTTTCTTAAATTTTGCCAAAGAAATGTTTTTCATGAAAGAAGTTCAATTTATTTAATCCATGTAAGTCTTTTTTGTCGTCTGATTGATTAGTCTCTTTGACAAGAAAATATTACTTGAAAACTTATACGGATAGACAATAATAGAGATACCATCTTATACTGCGCTAAAAAGTTAAATATTTAAATATACTTTAGTTTTGATTATGAAATGGATTAAAATCTTATTATTTTAAATAATTTTTAAATCCAGTCTTTTTATACAATAATAATAATACATATGGTTTAAACCAATTAACACAATTGAAACTAAGGCGCTCCGCACATGGGTCGATAAAACATCGACGAGACCAAGATTCGACAAGCTTTCGATAGTATGTACTCATATATTCGTGTTTGAAGTGGCGACAACCGTACTTAGCCAATGAACTTTATATGTCGATCGGAGTGCGTCCATGTTCCCCGAACCCGACCACGGCGGGGCAAAAACTATTCCTTTAAATTATTCCAAGAAGTCAAAGAGTGCTATAATATCGCAAATATAAAAATTCTTATTCTTTTATATTTTGCGTAAAACAAATAAACTTTGAAAAAGTTAATTAGTTAATTTAAGCAGCCGTTTTTGAGATGTAGAAAGTCAAGACGTAAAAAGTCATATTTTGTATGGCTAATAAATGCTAATCTTAAAAAATGTGAGTATTTGGGTGATTTTTAGGAAAAAAGTTTAAATAATTCTATGTTAAGAAGGCCTTAAAGTTTTTAAGGAATAGGCTTGTTTACCACTCTGTATTTCAAAAGTTAAGATATTTAGCACATAGGTTTATTTAAACTTTTTATTAATCACCCAAGTATTTAACCTCTGCAAGATTAGCATCTAATTCAAAACACTCTATATACACGGTGTCCGGAAAGGTGAGGTCAAAAATGAGAGAGGTGATAGAGTGGGCCAAAATAATGTTAGTACTTCATATAAAAAAGTTCTATCGCGCTTCGTTAAGGAAATATTAACCTTCAAAATTAGTATAAAAAACTAATTTCAATTTTATTTTTAAACTGTTGTCACAGTACCAATGATATTTGGGCTACTAAACACCCTCATAATAATGCTTCTTTCCATAGGTAAACGACTGTTCAGTAAGTCAAAATTATACAGGGTGCAACGATTTTTTTCATTTAATGTATACATTTAAACACTGGTGACAAATTCAAGATTTTTCTTTAACAATTTATTTCATTTATATATTTTGTACAAAGAAGGCATACTTCATTTAAATCGATATCTTGGACCGTTTTTCATATAATCGCATTTTAAATCCAGACATACCAGCATTTTGTATGTAATAAAAAATACATTTTTATGATAAAATTATTAAAATGTGGTAAAATTAGTAAAAACAGTGTTTGTAAGCCCATTAACCTTTATAATATAGCTGAAACCTGTTTTTAAGAATTTTGCCATATTTTAACAATTTTCTGAATATATTTTTTTAACTTGCAAAATGCTGGATATGTGGACTTGTGATTTTATAAAAACGGTCCAAGATATCAATTTAAATAAGGTATACCTTTTTTGTACAAAAATGATGAAGGAATTAAGCGGTCGAAGCAATATGTCGAATTAGTCACCAGTGTTAATACATATATTAAATTTAAAAAAATCGTCGCTACCTGTATAATTTTGTCTTACTAAATAGTTGTTTACCTATTAAAAGAAGCATTTCTATGAGGTTATTTAGAAGCCTAAATATCTTTAGTATTGTGGTAACAGTTTTAAAGTTATAATTGAAATAGTTTTTACACCAACTTTGAAGGTCAATATCTCCCTAACGAAGCGTAATAGAACTTTTTTTATATAAAAACTAACATTATTTTGGCTTACTCTATCACCTTTATTATTTTTGACATCACCTTTTCGAACACCCTGTATAATATTTAATATTATTCTAGGGAGAGTAAAGTTTAATCGTCATATTTTAGCCTCAAAAATATACTGGGTGTCACATTTAAAATATTTAAAAAAAAATTGGGGTCATTCTTGGCTAAACGGGAACTGTAAGAAAGCTAAATACAAAAAAAAATACCTTTATGTGTTATACATATGTCCAAATTTTATTTTGTTATCCTAAAAAAAAATGTTATAAAAGTGGGCCACCGACTAGGAACATCCAATATAACCTCAACTTAACAACAGCCGTTTACAATATGTCAAGAACCAATGATTCTTTTTATAATATTGATAATATGTATGTTATTCACGACAAAAACAAAATATAATTTTCCGATATAGCCTTCTTACTTTAAATAAGACACCTCTGTATATTTTTAATATTTCTAAAATTTAATATTTTCGTTTAAATAAATGTAAATATGCTATAATTATTTAAAAATATATTGGTTTTTAAAAATTGACTGCATGTTTATTAAGAATATTATTACACAATAAAAATTTGCTACACAAACATTATAAAAAAAAACGCCAATAAAGCAATAGGTCAATTTTTCGGTGGTTAATATACGCGTTTTTTTTTGGTATGGCACTTTTTTAAACGGAAAAGATTGAATTTTAAGAACATTTAAAATTTACAGACATTAAACAAAACATAGTAGCCCCATATCGGAAAATTAAAATTTAATTTTTAAATTAATTTAATTTTTAAAAATTAAACCAACAAATTAAATTTTTTTAACATTTTGTACGATGAAAAATAAAAAAATTAAGAGGGGGTGTAAATTTATAACTTGACACCCGATACCAATAACAAAATATTTTAAAAAAAACTGTTTTTGTAACACAGACCGAGGAGTTTGTAGTCGCCACCCTGAAATTATAGAAACAGATCTACTTTTTTTAAATAAGAAAAAACATATCAAGAGATCCATTCTCTCTATAGTGTTTTCACTAAGTTTCAGTCCAATAAATTTTTCTTCCATTGCATTTAGCTTCGATATTTTTTCCAATATTGGTTTCACGCCTTCTCGTTAATGCTTGTTTTGTTTTGGGTTTTCTTTCGCTGTTCTACAAAAAACTATTAGTACAGAAATAAATTTTCGTTAGGAGACAGGCAAAAGATTATTATTTTATATTTTTCAGCTAGCTAAAATAGATTTTTAAAGGATTCTGTATACAGGAGAAAGTCAAAATATAAAAAAAGGTAAAATATTTATATTTTTTCCATAAGCTTTAAAGTTTTGTTATGGACAAATAAAATATATGTTTTTATTTTATATAAATTAAAATTTAAATATTTAATTAAATTTAATAATAATTTTCTAATTATGAATTAGGCCAATCAGACCCTATTATTTTTAAAATACATTTTGTTTAAGTACGTGAATAAATCACTAGTGCTTTGTTACAATAAATAAATTTTTGTCAATCATACTAATTTTAAAATTGTTAAAAGATGTAAAATTTTGTTATTATTAAAAAATTTTGGATGTTGGCTTTAATCTATTAAAACTAATATTTTTTAGGCTTAACTTAACCATATTTATTTATTTATTTTTTTTCGTAAAAATGAGATATGTGGTGTTTTCTTAAAATTTCACGACCGTGAAAAAAATGCTGTTTTTTAACCGTTAACATGAAGTTAAAGTACTCCATTCTAGTACACTCCATAAAGTTTTGAAAAAAGTAAATTTTTTAACACTTCGAAGGTTTTATTCACACTTTGAATTAATGTTTTGTTTCAACGCCTACTACAAAAACTTAAATTTCAATGTATGCAATGTAACAGTAAACGTGACATCAACTGTACCAAAGGGTCAAGTTACCTTTGATTTGGTCATTATTTCCTTTAGTTCATGTGTCAGTAGTTTAACAATTTGACAGCAAAAAATTTAATAGAAATTATTGAATATTAATAGTAATAATGAATTTGGATGACTAAGAAATTGAAAAGGTATTTATACTGTTTAGTATTATTTCTACAAAAAGTAGGTACATACAATTTTCTAAAAATTAAATAATAAATGCATGGTTATGAAGAGGATAATTATCACTTAAAAAATAAGAAGGCTTTGATTTTTTGTTGCAATATAATGGCGGTGCTGTAAAAATTAAAATAAACAATTTAAGATAAATGAAACATGTATAAAATGGTATATTGAAAAACTTTTACAAGGTCGTAAAAAAACGTATAGTATGTAGCACATGCATAGTTGTCTTTTTTACTCATGGGATTGCCGTCACTCGCCTAACGGCTCTTGCTGTCAAACTTTCCATTCGTAAAAAAATCACTTTATGCACTTGTTACATAAATTACTATTTTTAAAGAAATATTTATTATGTTAACTATTATTTAAAATTACCGTGGACTTGTACAAAATATTAGATCTGTTAGAATCTTAGGATTGTTTTTTTTAAATACGATATCCTGACTTATACTTTGTCCAAGTTACATATCAAGGGTCACACCGCTGTACCTTGTAAGTAACATTTGAATATTTAATTATTTTTGTTTTTTTAATACCCATAACCTTTAAATATTAAACTAAAGTTATTTGCAAAATATAATTAAAAAATTATTGTTTTTTAATAACATAATATTAATTTAAAGATAACGCACCTTTTTAACAAATTAATAATATTAAGCAGTTTATTGTCTGTCCTTTAAAAATTATATTTTGCGACGCGACGCGAGGTACTACGTTGTGACCTACGATATACAAAATTTTAAACCGTGCCCAACGCGTTTTCTGTGCAGCTATTTGTTAATAAATAATAGTTTAAAAAAACTAAAAAACACGCTTTTATATGTAACCAGAACTAAAAATTAGAAAATAATTTTTCATTACAAAGAGTTTGTCACTTCAGAGTAAAAAGCGTGGGGTGCATTTAATTTTTTTTCATAACTTTTCCCTCATAGATATTTGCAAATAGAATAAATATAACATTTAATATATTAAACACCCACGCTTTTATTCTGAAGTGACAAACTCTTTGTAATGAAAAATTATTTTCTAATTTTTTAGTTCGGTTGCATATAACAGCGTGTTTTTAGTTTTTTTAAACTATTATTTATTTTTCATTTTTAAGTTCGATATATCAATTAGTTTTTAAAAATAAATGCTCCAGTTTATTCACTAAAAATTCCTTCGCCATTTTGTCAAGAGACACAGAGGATCTGTAAAGGAATTTATTTATCCTGGCGGTCCTAATCAGGATAACGGGATACTGTTTTTAAATTATTGCATTGTCATCGGTCTTTGATACGTGTGCAAAGTTTCAAAGAAATTGAATCGCTTGGAAGTTGGTAAAAATTAGGCTCCAACGATTCCGTTACATAGATAGATAGATAGATAGATAGTTACAACCCAAGCTAATAAAAGCGTGTTAAAAAGCAATAACATTTATTTATTTGTAAACATAAATCATTGCCCTATCAACCAATGCAATAGCTGTAAAGAATCCGGGATATCACGCGTTGGTCAAGGTTTATAATTTTGCATATGTAACTTGGAAAAAGTTTAGTTAAATGATAGGGCATTTATAAATATATGCAGGACATAGATAATCTATATTTGGATCCGCAGTTGCAATAAGCATTTTTCGGATTTTTACGACCTCGCGCAGTAATCGAGGGTGGACGAACATGAGCACTTAAAAGCCATGACAAAATACAAACACCGGCCCACCGTGCCCTCCGTCCGCGGTCGGACCGTGACGGTCATTAGCTACCGTACTCCGAACGGGAAACCCAGACAAGGCGTCGTAAATTCTTTCCGATAATGCAGCGGATACTCTGTTTGGCGCCTGCGTCAAACATCGGGAGTAAAGTGGTATCCAAGCGCACAAAGATATTTTTGCCCATAAAAGTAACTTTTGTCTCGCGCAGGTTATACCATTGGCAATTTATTGAGATCAGTGGTGCAGGGCGGCAAAGTAAAAACTTTAATTGTCTTCTCCATTAGGCTATTTAAAATGTTTATAATTTTTATTTAACAAATTAAGTGCTGTGTGTTAATAATAAGAATGATTTATTTACTTAGGTACTTGGTAGATTTAGATATTTGATTCTATTGATCTAGTTAGATAACACATTTCGAGTTTAAAGTTAAATACCATTTAAACCGTCCTTTTGTGAAACTCTGTAACATAGAGGATGGGTTTTGTGTAAAAACCAGACAGAATATAGGTTTGCAATATTAATTAAAAATGAGACTACATTTTTAATTAATATTGCACTATTCATAAATTAATATTATGTAAATTTATTTCAGAACAACCCAAGTATATGCTTCTTTGTACATTGTACATCCTAGTTGGTCTAGCTCTTACTTCAACTATCATTGAACTAGTACGTAGACAATACGCACAGTCATGGAGACAGTTGCAAAGCACTACGAGGGCCTTTAGCAATAAACTTAAGAAAATTTGCCGACAATGCTAATGGCTTAGATGTGTTGGCTTTTCAACAGGATTTAATGAAAGTCTTAACAGTGGTAAGCAAAATATTGATTTACAAATGCTATTCCTAAATGTTTCAATACTTACTACCACAATACAATTACCGCAACGAGCCCGTGACCGTGCGTTTCCCTAGTGAAATGTAGGGGATGCGGTGCAACAATTTTGTATTTAATCAAACTGCAGTAAATATATCACGCTTTAAATTACACCTGATCATAAATTATATCTATACAAATAAGGTAACACAGTTTTAAGGTTTGACCACACATTACCACACCGAGAACTGCACCGTAGCACGGCCGTGACTCGGTTTTGAAATGTACCCTGGTAATCAAATGCTGTACGCCTAATATCACCGCTTCGTGTCCGACCACATACTCCGCACCGCATTTTAACAAGTAAATAAACATTAGTTTATTTGATTTCTCGAAATATTAATTTTAAAATACTTATAAAACTAAAAATAACGATGTATTCGTAAGTTTTACTCACATATTATTCACAAGAGGCAACAATAAAATTAATGCTACACTTTTTAATACTTATTAAATCAGTTTTTCTTCTATTGTTTTTAAAACAAGTAACCTTTAATCACTAACTTTTAATTTTTATACGTAATGAACAGAAATAAAAGGTGACGTCCGTAAACTCAAAGCTCGGCTCGGAGAACATCGGTGCCATCCGATCCACGTATGATTTTATTTGCTGAGCATGTTTCAGACCCTACAAGAGACGGTTGCGGGTCTTGTGGGACATTATATCAGAATTTGCCTATGACCTAAAAAAACTCTTATAGTTTGCTCTCAAACACCTATTTCTTTCAAATTCCAATACAACACAATTTTTTATTTGTAAACCTTGATCTGATCTAGGCGTTTTCGGCAAATATGCAGTTCAATAAAAATTTGTAATATTATCTTAATTAACTCTTAACTTTGTTCTAAATAAATTTTCTCAATAATATTTTGCTTAAAAGTGGAAAATAAAGGTAGTTTACTCTTAAAGAAAAATTATGTTTTTCATGTTTTGCGAACCCTGTATACCGAAATACCATTTTCTCTTTGTGACTCATATTCTTTTACAAAGCAAAAATTGTTACGAGTAATGACTGTTTTGCGTAATATAAAATTTTTGGTCCATTTTCCTTTTGTAAATCCCATCCGTGGACAGACTGTATACTATTAGGGTAATTTTTTGACACAAAGTAAGTACACTCAATTTTAAATACATATGTACTTGTATAGTTTGAAAAAGAGGAAATTCTTTTGTTGCAAAATAATGGCTGTTGTAAAAAAAAATAATTACTAAACATGTATAAAATAGAAATTTGAAAAAAGTAAATACGGTTAATTAGTCTAAGATACGGCTGCTAAAATCTGCAGGTATCTGTTTCTTTTTTTTAATGAAACCCATTTTTATGAATGATACATGATAGTAGAGTAACTCTTTGTTTGACCTCCGGACAGTGCGAACGTGCGTAGGGGACTACAAAGTTCTTCCCGGGGTGGCGGTTAGGGGTGCCGTACGGACGTTTTTACCTTCGAGGATCAAAGAAAAATTCACGCTAAATTGACGGCATCTTTCTTCTGGAGCTAAGCGCTGTGAGCGAAGATTCCTATAAGCTGATGGTATCCTGTTTGGTGGTGAACACAAGGTATTTCTCAAATGGCGGAAAATAGATGGGCGTGCCATGGGAACTGTCAGTAGTGAAAGTGAAGGTTATACGTAACACCAGTAGCAAGTCTTGGTTTGATAGCCGACAATTTATGCATTGCATCGATTGTAGAATTTATTTTGTTTTCTTTTTGGAATTTCTGGGAGCTACGAGCTCGAATATTCAGATGTTCCGCCAACGAAGCCCTGGAAAGTATAGTCCGGAAAGGGAAAGCTGGTGGATTGGACCTGAAGGGACCAAAAGCAAGAAAAAAACATAGACTAGAATATAATAATAGTAGAGTAGATTACACCATGGGTACCGGAAAGAAATTGGCCGCAATTACCTTTAATTTAATTTAAGGTAATGAGTTTTTGTACATAAATTGTAGGTACATGTTTTTAGGTAAATTAAATATCAGTTGAAAGAAAATCCGCCGCAGGCAGGGGCTGCCACCATTCGAATTTTTTTTCTATTACTCTTAGGCTGGTTATATATGTACGAAGTGTTACAGAATGTATTAGGAAAATTAAGGGGCAGATTCTACATCAAAAAATATAAAGAAAATTTTATAATAACATGGGTCCGGAAATGTATTGTTTTCCAGAGACAGGGTGTTAAACTTTAAAAAAAAAAGATTTTTATTAATGTCTTAAATATACCTTATCCAATTTTAATAAAATTTAGCAATGGTATTTCTTGCAGGAATAGGCTAATTAGGACCTAACTTAACTAAATTTATTTAGTCCAGTGGCATCTCAAGCGGTACTTAAACGATTATTTCTGAAAAAATGTACGCCACTGACTTTTGTGCAAACTTTATATATTATTATTTTTATCCAAGTAAAAATACAGCTTTTTAAACTTAAAGTTTTTTCTAAATTGTTTAGTTTTTGAGAAAATAAATAAAATTTACTTAATTGCATATTAACATTTTCTTTTGAAAATTAGTTTTAATATTATTTTGTAAATAAGTACATAACAAAAGCAAAAACAATAAATTAAATTTTGTTACCATTTAAACTAAAAAAATTCCAAATTAAGTGTTGAAAAATTTTGATCCTTATATTATTTGTGTGGTACAGTGATGTTAAAGTAAATAAATTTTATTTTATTTCTGGAGAATTAGGCCAAATACAAAAAGAGGTTAAATTATTAAAACGATGTATTTTTATTTGCTTATAAAATATAAAACTTTGTAAGAGTCAGTGGTATACATTTTTTGTCAGAAATAATCGTTTAATTACCGCTTGAGGTGCCACTAGACTGAACAAATTTAATTAGGTTAGGTCTAAATTAGCCTTCTTCTTCACGAAATAATATTGCCAAATTTTAATAAAAAGCGATAAAATATATTTAAGATAATAATAATAAACATTTTTTTATGAAAGTTTACCACCCTGTATCTGGAAAACAATACATTTTCGGAGTCAAGTTTATATAAACTTTTTTATATTTTCTGATGTGGAATCTGTCCCTAAATTTTCTTAATACAATCTGTAACACTTTGTATATTACCAGCCTTAGAGTAGTTGAAAAATTAATTCGAATGGTGGCAACCCCTACTTGCATCGTTTTCTTTTAACTGATATTCGGTTCACCTAAAAAACATGTATCTGCAACTTATCCACAAAAATAAGTATCTTAAATTTAATTTAATTTAAGGTAATTGAAGCCAAATTTTTCAGGCAACCATGGTGTACTCTATTCAACTACCATGTATCATTCATAAAAAATAAGTTTCATTAAAAAAACAGGTACCTGTAGATTTAGGCAGCCGGATCTCGTACTATATAAAATGCATAAAGTGTCTTTTTTTTACTCATTGGATACCCGTTCGTGCTGTCAAACCTACAATTCGAACAAAACAGTATTTTGTGCACTTATTATACAAGGTGTAATTTAATGGATGGATAAAAATACGGGGTATGATTCCTTAGCTCATTTAAGAAAAAAAGTTCATATTAACATATGTCCTAAACGTTTACAGGGTGTCAAAATTAAAAAAAATTAAACAATTATTTTAGTAAAAACTGTTATACCGAGTATAACCCTTATTTAAATAAGTATTCAATATTTTTGTTACATAATTGCTTATTTGCTTCTTTAATGGTCAATAAATACGCAATTAGGTAAATTTTACATTTTTTTCTTCTAAATTAAACAAGATACAAAAAAAAATACATAAAAGCAGTATTTTTATTTGCCCATTCTAAAGAAGGCACAAATATTTTACACACATTTACACAGTCAGTGGCGTACCGTTTTTTTGTTGAAAATATTCCTTCAGTGGCCTCTCGAGACGCCACTGGACTGATTAAATGTTATAAAGTTAGTGATACATTACCCCTTAATGTCATTAATATTATTGCCAAATTAAAACAAAATTGGGTATAAAATAGTTAGGATATTTAAATATATATATATATATATATATATATATATATATATATATATATATATATATATATATATATATATATATATATATATATATATATATATATATATATATATTTTTTTTTTTTTTTTTTTTTTTGAAATTGTAGCACTCTCTATCTCAGTTAAGAGTTGGGAGGTTTAGGACATATGTTTATAAGAACTTTTTGGTAAAATAAGCAAAAGAATCACACCCTGTATTTTAGCCATTAATTAAATTACATCCTGTATAAATATATAAAATGTCCATGTTTTAGTTTTTTAAATCTATCTATGAATTATAATGTTAGACAAAGACTATAAATTATATACGACAATGAAAGCACATTTTTTTCAGTCAAAGATTTATTGGCCGGTTGTCCAAATAAATCAAGAGATGCCAGATTACATTTGTATTTTTCAGTCATAAAAGTAATAATCTTAAAAAGTAAGCTATAAATATCAGCATTGATTATAATACTTATCTGCTGTTAGAGTTAAAAGTTTCTTCTTATTTCTTTTCAGTATTTGATTGCAGTTATTCAACTAATTAAAATATTATAACGGTTCATTAAAGCTCTTAGTAGTTTGGTGAAAGAAGTTTAATTAATTAAAGGATGCTATTTACTTCTTATATGATTTAAAACTTTTACGATTATAATGTTTTTCAATATTGTGACGTATATTTTGAATATACATACATATATAGGGCCACTTTACGTCACTGGGCAAATGTATCATATGGAACTATCTTCTTGGACCATGAGACCGGTGGACAAACAACTATCTTGCATTTTTCAAAAACTAACTTAATTTGGTACGGGCATACCCCCACTAGGGGTAGCCCGTACGGGGCTTAACTAAAACTTTAACTTATTACTTGACTTCACTAACTACTTCTTATCTAATCTCTTTTATAACTTTTTTTCCCTCTTTAAATATTCAATTTTCCAGTGTTTGTTTTGCATTTCTACGCGACCCAGTTTGTTTAATGTTTTTATTTTATTATTATAAGAGTAACCTAGAACATTGTTTAATTTATACTTTTAAAACCTTGACACCTCACGTATATCTTTGTTTAGCAAAATTCCCAAAAATGCATATTTTTAAAATTTCCAAAATGTATACTTTTTTATACTAGGTGTTCACAATATACACTATCCACGGGTAGGGTTTGCAACTTTTGCAAGAAGACATATTATGGATAATTGTGTAACATGTAGGAAAAGCAAAATATTTTCATACGATGGTGGAGTTTGCTGGACAAAACTTTAGCCGAATTCAGCAACCACCAAAAGCCTGGAAATATTATACAGGGTGTCCCAACTCTATTTATACACTAAATTACTTCGCCTCTGTACAAGATACAAAAATAAACTTAAAATAAAAAATGTTTATTTATATCTAGGTTGGTTGGCCTTACATACTAAGTGTTTTGGCCAAAAACGTATATTTAGATATACTCTTTTTACTAAGAGTACTAGTTAATATACAAGGTGTCTCAAAATCACAATTTTTAATGTTTTGTAGGTTTTTTAAATGGAACACCCTATAAATTTTAACAAATATAGACTCTGTAGTAAATTCTGCATCAAAATATATGATACACTTTACGTCAATTATTGCTGACTTTTGAGATATCAGCGGTATGCTAATATACTCATTAACAATTAATAAAAGTAAAGAAACAAAATATTTATGTTCTAACTATTTTTTTATGATACTGATACTAGCCATAATTGACATATTGTTTTTTTAATTCAATTCAGTAAATATGTGTCTAAAATAAACTAAATACCTGACTTACTTATCAGTACTTCTTACAATGTAAGGTAATTAATTACTTGTTATTATATTATTTGTCACTTTGACAGTGACAGAATTATTTAAAAACACTTAGAACCAAAATATTATTTTTTTCTTTACTTTTAATTGTAAATGTGCAATAATTAACGTATAGTGTGTTATATATTTTTATGTGGAATTTAATACAGATTCAAAATTTGTTAAAATATATAGGGTGTTCTATTTAAAAAACTACTTGCTAATAAAAAATATATTTTAAAACACCTTGTATAATAATTAGTACTATAGCTAATAAGAGTGTTTTTTTTTTTTCACCCTTTCAGGGGTCATCCCACCCAGGTCCGACGACCGCCCCCTAGGTGGTGCACTGCAGCCTGAAGGCTTATTGTACCTTGACCCCTACTCCTTCTCATTCACACACCATTCATTCCATAACTTAGATGGTTGTTGCTCGGTCCGCATCCCCGAGCAGACAACACCGTGTGCCGCCGCCCGAAACACCGCTGCCGTCGGACACCCATCCAAATTATGGGCGCGCATTCCACTGCTTAACTCCGGAGATCGACGCTTGCCGATACAACCGAAGCCGCCACAAGCGCGCGCTAATAAGAGTGTATCTAAATAAACATTTTTTAATTTAAGTTTATTTTTGTATGATGTACAGAGGCGAAGTTATTTGGTGTATAAATAGAGTTGGGACACCCTGTGTATGCGGAAAAAAAACTACGAGCGTAATAAAAACATTAAAACCAATTTTTTTTAAATTATTTTAATACAATGCTACCTAATACCCTACTTATACTTGTTAAATAATTAAATTAAAAATTCAAAAGTTTGCCATCTTGACATCTAGTCTAATATTACCTAATACACCTTTCGACACTTTTACGCGTGATAAAAGTCTGGTCGCGTAATTATTTGACAAATTGAAAATCGGTTTGTCAAGTTGACAAATCCTTAAAATTAAAATTAAATTAAATAAAAATTTAAATGGTTGTAAATAAAATTGTATATAAACCTTGGTGAAAAGTTTCATTACTGTTTCGAGAATGGTTTACCTCGGCGCTCAGCGTCGCTGTAAACCATTCTTTTCTATTGACAGTTATATAACACTTTCCACCTTGGTATGTAATGTATAGGAACCGCAGCTATTTGTAATACTAATTTATTTTTTTAGAATAAAATTAAATAAAAAAAAGATGGCTTATTAAAAAATACATTTCCTATTTAAAAAACTATTAAACTTTATTACAAAATGGAGCAAAATCAAGGAACTTAAAAAAAAAAACAAAAAGAATCACAAACTAGCAATTATATCAGTTTACTTAAAGTAAGCAGGTAATATGAAATATAGTATTCCGTGTGTTCCAAACTATATTCACATTTTTTATAAACATACTACTAACACTATATCTTAGCAACTAATATGTTTCAGCAGAGGCCATTTCCTTCTTTTTCCACCTATTTCTCTTTTTGTATTTTTGAGATCCATCTCAAATTCATCATTACTAAAAAACAACATACAACCTTTAGTATTCCAAATTAACAACATACCATCCTAACCTAAAATGGCATTTCAAATTTTCAATTCCAGGAATATTTACAAAATCAAAGTTAAATGATACACTAAAAAGGTCACTTAACAGAGGGTCTTTCCAATGACGAAAATTTTTGTGCGTCACGCTCCAGGGCTTGAAGCTCTTGAACTGCTCTTAAAAGTTAGTCACTGGAACGCATCCTTAGACAAGGAAAGAGAAATACTTTAAGAAATTTTAAAATTTCGTTGTTTTTAACCTTTCTTGGCTTTATAATAATAATCTCTTTTTAATATCTAATTCCATTTTAAATAAATAATTTTAAAAATCCATCCTTAATCATAAAAAAACACGTTTGAAGCACAAAAACCAAAAGAGGCGTTGGTGCATGAGGTGCAAGGGAAAGAAAAATGGAGTAGCCCAGGTGCATAACACTTTCCGTCACTGGAACGCCATAAAGTAGAACGAAATGCTCCTGAGTTACTCGGGAGCGCTCTATTTGCGTCACTGGAACGCCACTCTGATTGAATAATTACACCAAATATTTTACGTATTGCACTAAATATTATCATGGGTTGCATACTTACCAAAAAGTTTTTAAATCTGTATTTTCGTTCCGTCGGGTATGGATGGTGGAGGAGGATAACCATCTGAATGTTTTAAAAAGTGTCCGTCGAAAAGAGCAACTTAAGGTGGCGCCACAGTAGCCAGAGGAGATTTTTAACCAATGAGCATGAACTATTAGAGTAAGATACTAAATAAAACGGGACAGATAGATACAAAATAAAAAAGGAAAGAAATACCAAAATCCCTCCACTGGCTACTGTGGCGCCATCCCAATTTGCTACATTCCGATGGCCACTTTTTTAACTTTTTCGCCATAAAAGATGGTTATCCTCCCCTCCACCATCCATACCGTCGGGTCTAGTAGCCGGTATCTCAAAATGGCGTCCTGTTTTAAATGCTTGGTGTCTTAGTGTGTTTTACGACGTTATGTTGATGAGAAAAAACATTTATGGCCTTAATAGTTATTTCGATATCGAAGAATTCCAAATTACCTGCAGTATCCCAAATATGCTGCAGTTCCTCTACTATTTTTAATTTTATAAATAATATAAACATTATGATTATTTATTTTCGGTATAATACGTTACTATGGTATCACATTTACCCTTATGCTGTAAATACATTGACTTATTTCAAGCTTGAAATTATGAAATAAACACGATATTTGACAGATAATTTAATATTTGCTATGCAAACTCAAATCTTGAAAACATTTAAATTTCAACCTTGAATAGAATTTGTTACTGCATAGCAAATATTTAATTATCTGTCAAATGTCACTTTTGTTTTATAATTTCATGCTTGAAACAAATCAATGTATTTACAGCATAAAGCTGATTGTCACGTATTGTTTATTAACTTCGACAAACGTCATTGGCAAATATTTATAGCATTGAAAAGGTGAGCTTTCGTAAAAAATATTTTCAGCCATGGCCGGAAACGAATATTGCCTAACAATACCTTTAACCTGCCGAAATAATGCATCTGGAAGTAAGAAAACCTATTGGAAATGTGTAGATTTCTGGTCGTAAAAGCAATATGATTTACAAAAAGTTTTTCTATTTAAAGTTCGCAAAAACTTTTTTATTTATTTAAAATAAATAATGTTGTAATCAATAAAAGTATTATTACAAATTTTAACTGAGCTTTAAAATTTGGCTGCATGAAAAATTTAAAACGCTTTGCTTACATTTGTTCACAGCTGGAAAATTGCACTAAATATGGATGGGAAGGAAAAGACGTTTTAATAGCAAATTTTGAAGTTTTTTTTCACCCTTTCGGGGTCATCCCACCCAGGCCGACGACCGCCCCCTAGGTGGTGCACTGCAGCCTGAAGGCTTATTGTACCTTGACCCCTACTCCTTCCCATTCACACACCATTCATTCCATAACTTGGATGGTTGTTGCTCGGTCCGCATCCCCGAGCAGAACACCGTGTGCCGCCGGTCACCCATCCAAGTTATGGGCGCGCACTTCACTGCTTAACTCCGGAGATCGACGCTTGCCGATACAACCGGAGCAATTTTTTATAATTCATATCTAATAACACCAATTTCATAAAACTTTTAAGACCTCTGTGAAAGAAATAGGGTCATTATTAATTTTAACCACTAATGCTATAAAAAAAAACTAATTAACCTATTGCTCAAAAGTACTTAAAGAACTAGTTTATTCTTTGAGAAAATTATGTTTTAAAATTTACATAATAAATTATTTTTTTACAACCAAAATTTTACAATTTTCATATTTGTTCATTTGTCCTTTTTTCAATCCTATCGTAAACAGTCAGCAGGTATATTGCTTGCAAATAAAAAATTTAAAAAAATCAAATTTAATATATTTTTTTATAATTTAATATTTTTGAGACGTTAAATCCCTCTGTGTGTTATATGTATGTCCATTTTTATAACTATTACTTCAGATGAGACATTTTTAATTTTTTTTTATTAATTATACAAATAAAAAAGTTTGCAGGTTTAGCCCTGGAAACACATAGATGAAATAGGGTTAAAAACAATTCTATTTACCATTGTCTTATCCCAATTTTAAAGACTCGTCATCAAAAAAGTAATTTAGAGCAAGCAAAAATATAAAAAAGGGTCCTTTATACTATTTCACCACAGTGCTTACCAAAAGAATAATTTAAAGATTAAAAATTCCAACAAAGAAATGTAATTGTTCTATTGCTTAGAATTTAAGGCCCGTTAAAAGAAACTTGGCCACATTTTGAGGAAAATAAAAACATTTAAGAAAACATAATTTAAAAAGGGTTTTTTTATAATGAAATTTATAAAGTTAATTTAGGTACCTTAAACAAAGAAATTAAAATATAAAAATTATTTATTTAAGACAAGGAAACCTTAATTTTAAAACCATTGTTTGCACTGATGTATTAAACCACCCTCAGACGGTCAATATTATTGATGCAATATATTTAAGAACAAATAATGGTACCAGTCAATAATATTGGTTCAATCAATCCAAAAACTGTTAATGGTATTATTGTGTCGGGAAAGATAAATCTGCCGCTTTTAATTGCGTCTGGTTGGGGTTGTGAGTAAAAAGAAAAGAGGCAGGCAAGTCACCTTATGGACAAAGAGCTAACCAAAAACAGTTTTTCTCGTAACTGACGTATTTTTTTATTATGAACGATATGCACACGTGTTAATAATTTTAACATTTTTTAAATATATTGACCAGGAGATTTTGTCATCTTCAATATCATTGCCATCAATATTATTGTGTCAATAAACCGCTTACTCGTTTATTATTATTGATCAATATTAATATTGCTTAATATTGACCGTCTGATGGAGGCTTTACTATTTTTATTAGGTTTTAATACGGTATGTTTTACTACAACTATTGTTATTTTAAAAATTAATGTTTACTTTAAAAGTACGTATCAACCAAAGCAACAATGAGAAACTTTTTGTTTCTAAATTTTGCTTTGTGTTCCAAATTGTGAAAAGAATGTCAACAGGTTTCAACTTTTGTCTCTACTAAAGCAACTAAAATAAAAAAAGCTTTGGTTTTGTTTATTGTTGTTTAAGTTTATACATTGTCATGGAAGTCTGAACTTCGCAAAACTTTAAAAAATGAATGTCTTTACCGCAGCAACAACTAAATTTGTTCCTACTTGTTTGGGCTACTTTTGCTTTGATCAGACCGAAGCACGAAACACACAAAAATATTTTTATGTTTTACCCATCTATTATTGATCTGTAATACCTTAGAAACGGAATATGTTATGGTAGCAATAATACCTGCTATCACACCTAGGGCATTATAAGCGGGCATTATCATAATGCCCGCTTATAATGACCTAATGCGCCAATATGGAAATTTTATTGCTTATCCAATTTTTATTTCTCTCACAATAAAGATCAAGTTTATACAAAAAATAATTTGTCTTTAAACAATACTTAAAATTAAACTTTATTTCCAAAATAAAAATTACAATTTTGAAATGTCCCGGAAAATGTAGCTAATCCCACTATAGAATGGTCGGTGTTTTTGTGATGGTAGCAGCGGTGGTAGCACTAACGCTATTTGTAGAGAAGAACAGTCCATTAAAGAATTTTCAATAGTCGATACGGAATTAACTGAATTGGCAATAATTTTGGCTACTTTGTTTTTTTGTTTTTGATGAAATACTTTCTTCTATATATCCTTCAGCTACTGAAGAGCTTTTCCATTTCCCATGTTGTTTTAGCGTTTCAAACGAAGCACCTCCCTCAACAAGTAAAGTTGACGATGTGCGACGCAAACAGTGGCGCTGTAAGCTTCTGCATTATCCAATTTTAAAAATTTTGCGATCAATGTTGGGACGCTTCCTATGGTATTTTTTCCAATGGCTGTACTGTACATCGACCCTTTCTATAGGTAAGAAAGAATCTTCGCTCCTTTATTCCAGCTGGTCTTAATGTTGTGTACTTTTTATTAAATTTAAAGCGCCTAAATCTTCTTCAATGATAGTAAAACTTTTGAAGTTGTAGTTTTAGTTTCTGGTACCTTTATAACCAAGACTGTTCCTCTATCTTCAATGTCATCAATAGTCATATTGACCAATTCATCTCGTCTTAAACCTCCAAAAACACCCATTACCAATATGACTTTGTGTACCAAGTAGATATCATCAGGAGCCTTCTTAATAAATTTTAATATTTGTTCTCCTTCCAAAACTTTAGACTTCTTCGGGACGTATCATTTCGACTTAACTTTTAAAAAGATATGAGACGATGGTATTGCGAAATGTCTATATTTTCATAGACCATCAACGTAGACCTTAGGGTGGAATACTTAGTCCAGAGAGAGTTCGGACCGTATTTTTCCGACTAAAAATAAAAAGTTTGTTAAACATATGTATTAAAATAAAATCAATAACTTACCAGTTCCTGAAAATATGCCATTAAAACGGTTTCGGTTATTTGAAGAATTGCGTTCGCATCTTTCCAAATACCAAATATGCCATACTCCCGATCATACTGTTGCCTTGATTTAACTGGCAAAAGATTTTCGGTCGCTTTTATGGCCTTTTCTCTTATATTTTGTGGAATTTCTTCCATTTTAAGCAAATCCTTAAATAAAAATGCCCACTGACTAACTGATAGAAACATCAAAGTCAAACTTAACACCAGTCATTATCTACTTACGTATACAGGTACAGGTGCAACTTATTTTTATATTGCGAATAAATAATGTAATTAGTCATTGAAAAACTCTTTTTGGGTAAAACATAAAGCATTGTATGCACCACGGGCTTTACTGGACTATAATACCCTGAAGGTCGAAACTAGCCCGAGGGCTAGATTTCGACCTGATCTAGTATCGCCCTTGATACATAAATAGCTATTATTTTGTTGTTATAACAATGACCGACTTACTGGAACATTATGAAACTTTGTTGAAACCATGCAACAAAAACAAAAGTTCCTAATGGTTGCTGTACGTACCTTAAGGTTATTGTTTGTCGATAGCTAGATGGTGGCAAAAACTGTTAGTTAGGGCTTTAATTTTCAACAAAACACTTGATTTATCTGCAGCCAGCAGTCGCAGCTTGCCGACCTGTGTGTTTTACACCGCTTCGTCGCCAACTCGGCAGCCGCAAAAATATATTTAAAGCAAAAATAATAGCGTTACTTGATTTTCTTTTAAAATCTTCTCTGGTCGTTATTTTAAAAGAAACACCCTGTATAATATATAATTGAAAACATAATTTTATACAGAATACAAATATATAAAAAAAAGTAGGTACTTGTATTTAAAATAAGAAAGATTATGGTACTTCCGGTTAAAGCAGAAGTGATTTTGAGGTCACGATAATGACAAAAATGTTAATTTATGCTATAATTTTACTGCAAAATCTTTATAAGTCTCTCCTAAAAGTACAAAAAAATTTGGGGGTCTCACAACGTCCTGTGTCACCCGGTATACAGAGTGAAATGTAATTGATGGCTAAAAATACAGGATATAACTTCTAAGCCCATTTAAAAAAATCATGTTAACATTTATTTACAAAAGTTTTAAAAAATCGTATTTTTACTATAACCTTAAAATTGTTTGAGATAATCTAATGAAATTTGCCACGCACCTACTAAGCTACCAATTAGTTTTTAATGCCGAAGACTTTTAAATATTTCTACCAGTGGCGTTCCTATGGGAGGAATACTCACAATGATTAAAAAAATATGGTACGCCATTGCTTTTTCTTTAATCCTTATTTATTTTGCAACAAATTTGATCCTTTTCTTTTTTTTCTTTCGATGCACCATTTTCGCATTAAAAAAAGTACAAATAGGGCACTAGCCTACTAGTTAAAAATAATTTTGCTTATACCAAACATGCATCAAAAACGGTTTATTTTTTTACGCGAAAACGGTGCATCTTACAAAAAGATCATGTGGTCAAATTTGTTGCAAAATATGATATAGGAATTTTAAAATAATTTTTATTTTTGAAAAGCATTGGCGTACCATATATTTTTTAAATTTGTAGTATACATCTCGTACGGATGCCACTGGTAGAAATAATTAAAATTCCTCCACATTAAAATATGCCTATTGGCACTGATAAGGTGCGTACTAAATTTCATGAAAGTTTCTCAACAAGTTTTAGTTAGGACAAGAATACAATTTTTTTCCTATAACTTTAACACCCTGTAGATTAAAAGTTAAGAAGTTTAGGACATATATGTTAATAAAAACTTTTTCTCCTACTGTGGGATAAGGAATCATATCCTGTCTTTTAGCCATCAATTAAATTACACCCTGTATATAATTTAAAAAAATAATAATAAAGTGTGTCATGAAACAACTAAATTATATCTGTACTTTTTTATTTTTAATATTTCCAAAAAAAAGTATTCAATGTTTGTTTAAAAGGCCAAAGGCTACAATAAAAATTGCCCTATGATATACAAAGTGTTTTAAAACCTCCAAATAATATTTGAAGAATTAAAAATTTTAAAAATATATTTTGAAAATGCTTATTGAAAAAGTTATTAGAAAATTCCTTTAATTTTTTCTTATCGCTTATCACTACTTAAAAAAATTAGGTGTAAACTTAAATACATTTTTTTTATATAAATAATTGATTTTATTTCTTATATGCATACAATATCAAGTAAAGATAAAATGTATGTAAGTGGTAACACAAAAAGTTATGATTTATTTTACAAAAGTTGAAAGCTTTATTGCTTTTTTTTACTATATGAATAAGTAGGTAGTTAAAAAAATATATTTTTAATCATTTTTTATTTTCCAAAATAACATTTTTGTAATTTTAACTCCAAAAGCTGTATATTATAGGGATATTTTAAACGCTTTTATTCTACCAAAATGTTTTCTGCAGAAAACTGACAGGTAACGATTAGACAAATAATGACGACATGGTAACATGGTTAAGCATTGATACAGCTTCGTTATTGATTTACTTGCCCATACACGTTTTGATTTGACAAATTTGATTTTGGAAGTTATCGGGCATGAAAAATTCAATATTAATATTGGCTCTGTAACCCGATTTACCTGTTTTGTGCTTCACGTATCTTTTCTTTTTTAAAATGGAATTTCCCATTTATTTTTAGTGCAATAAATTGCGCAGGGTAAATTTAGAAAGTCCACAAGTTCTTTAAAATTTCATTTTTATAGCTGCTAAGATATGAAAACATCACATTTTAGGTGAATAGTTCAGATGCGCTTAAATATCTCCAAAACTGCTTAACTATTACAGTGATACTGTCATTGTTGCCAGATTTTCCAGTTTTGCACTATATGTAATATTTTTGGTATTTTAAATGGAATGCCGCATTTATTTTAATTGCATTAGAAGGAGCGTACCAGCTTAAGTGAGATTTTAAATTTTCTAAATTAACTCTTTACCCCTTATAACACCTCAATTCTTTTAAAATTTGGCAACAATGCTGATATCACTTATTCATTAGGCATGCCAAAAAACCCCTGTATACCAAATTTTGTAAAAATGGCTTTAGCGGTTTTAAAAATATTTAGGCCCTAAATTTATTTTTGCTGAAAATATAGTGTGAATATATCTCAACAACTAATACAGACAGAATTTTAAAAATTTAGGAACTTACTAAATTTCATCCGTTTAATTTAATGCAGTAAAAATAAATATATGGCATTCCATTTAAATAACCGAAAATAATACGTGTAACACAAAACTGGAAAATCTGGCAACAGTGCCGATATTACTATTTAATTCTACATGTTCGGAACCAAGGTTAGTTTATATTTATAAGGTTCGACATATCCTCAACTTTTAGGCGGTTCGAGGTCGGGGGCGCAAGGAAGGGCACTTCACGGAGAAAAGTTGGCAAGTTTGGGTAAAATCAAAGCTGATGATCAATCCAGTGGCACCTTGAATTTGCGCATTTCATTTTGAATTGTTTTGGAAGTGATATTTGTTGAGAGATGTAATTCTAAATGTTTTTATTTAAAGAAAAGAATTTACAACTTAATAATAATTAAAAACTGTTGTGTAAACAGTTCTACTAATACAATAAACTGTATATCTTCGGCACTGAACAACATGGCCGAAAAAATAGGAGATGTGACGTCATAACACGTCAAAGTAATATGGCCGAATGTCGCGACCCTATATAGACCGACTTTGTTCGAAACAACTTAGATACCAAATTTGGTAAATGTAGGTTTAGCGATTTTAAATATATTTAAAAGTTGCGGTACTTTTTACTAACCCAGTATGTATAAAATTTTTAACAATTTCTGTAAAAGTTATTTTTAAATTTAATTTATCTAAAAATGTTTTTATTAAATTTAATTAAATTTCTATTATTAAGCAGAGTTTTAATATACCTACATATATGTGAGTACTCGTATACTATTATTAACTTAACAAAATTTATATAATTAAATACCTTTATTTCAAACGAATTGTAACGTCAACCTATATTTACGTTTATTTTAAATACCATTGTTTACCTTACACATTTATTTTTAGGACTTTAAAGGTCAACTTGCACATTACTTATTGTTTTAAATTTCCATTATTGAGACTGACATCGTTGATTATTTAATTTCACTAAATTAAAGTAAAAATGTTTACATTTGCAACTTATTAGAGGAGAAGGTCGGAATATGGGCCATGTGCAAGGACATAAAATTTCTAATAAGGAGCGCTTAATTATTGATATTTTCCGAAAATATAGGGTATGTTTGTGACGTCAACTTTTTGCCATAATATTTTTTTTATCTGACAAAATAAACCGAATTCCATAAAATATAAAATAAAATCACGTAAAGAAAACATAAAAATAAGCATCTTACCCTTAATAATGATTTAAACGTAAATTCCCTTAAAAAAATAATCAAGGGTCAGGGACCCCTGTTGACAGGTTTAAAATAATCTGTAACTGCGCCACTAATAACTACTTAATTTAACTATAAATAGTAAAAACTAAACATATATTAAAGTCCAATGACTAAAAGCAAAAAAAAAACACCAATTTTCTTTATCAAAAAAGAAACTTATCATAAATTTATGCTAAAACCCTAAATATCTAAACAACCTTACATTTTTGGTAAAGGAATCGGATCAAAGAAACTTCCCCTATTTTTATTCCTGAAATCTAAAAATGGCTTATATACAGGGTGTTCAATTAAAAAAATTAGATTTAGCATTTTAAATATTGAGATATTGGCCATACTATAAGAAATACTCTGTATAAGATCTAGTAAATTTTTTACAGGAATTTATTTTGTGGTCCTTAGTGTGTTAAAACACCTAGTTAGGTATTATTAATAATTAATTTATTTCCGTTTTTACCTATTTTTCGTGTAACATGTTTTTTACGAAAGTTTCAGTAAATTAAAAATGGCGTGGCAACATCGCTACAAGTAAAAACTTATATTACGTACTATATGCAAAATTTTATGCTAAATCCGATTCTGTAAACGAAAATAGGGGTTACGATTAAAAAAAACTATCTTTTTAGCCATAACTTTTTTGGACACTTTGTATACCACAAAATATGTTTAGGACATGCACGTTTAAAAACCCTAAAACTTTTGTAAAAAACTTTTTTAATATCTCGTCAAAGAACAGAAATATTGGACTTTCCCAGACAATGGGACCACCCTGTATATGAGCTGTTTTCTGATAATGTCAAAGGTGCGATGCGTTATGTGCGACACACTTGGTCACAGGAAGCCTGTGCAGACACCGAGACCGGCCATCTTTGTGATTATTGTAAACAATTTTCTTTTGCTACTTTTTAATTATAAAAATGTTTTACATTTTAGTTTTTTGAATTTAAATAAGGTGGTTCATATTTCAAGCATTCTTTGTAACGAGTATAAATATGGTTTTTGTTTCCTTTTTCAAAATTACAAATTTATATTAAAGATTTTAAAACATATTTTTGTATAAATAATAATTTGCAAAAAAATATTTATACTAGTAGTTAAAAATAAGAAGATGTATTAAAAACACAAAATGGGACCCATATTTGGACCTTCTCCTCTCCTACGATACGTTTTGTTAGTAAATTTTTATATTTTTGTTTCTCTACAGGGAGGACCTTTAAAACCAATCCCAGGTATCTTCGCCAATTCTGATGGAACTGCAATATGTTGTAGCACATCAAAAAATAAGATAATTTTTTTATTGGTCAGTAAACACTTTTAATGAACCCCTCAAATCAACCCCAAAATTTTTTTTTTTTTTCAAATATGTTGAAAACGGATTTAGTAAAGATACCTTCATGAAAGTTACGTTATAGTTACGTTTCAGTTCATTAACCTTTGAAACCTGGTACCTGCCAAAACCAATATGAGTCAATTTTCATAGCCTACCATTGCTTTTACCTATGTTTGGAGAATGCACTGACAAACTTTTTAGCTTTTACAAAATAACGAAGGTCTGCCGCTCACAGGGGCTTGGACTAAACATAAACTAAATAACCGTAATAAAGATCCATAGACAACACATTTTCTGAATAATTCATCCTAAAAACTACATTAAATAAAAATAATATTTTAGTTTATGTCGGATATCTTCATTCAGTAACGAAACCCTGTAATGCAGCATCTGCTTTATTTTTTCTTACTTCGAAAATTCTAATATTTATACGTTATTTGTGCACCTTGTATAGATAAACATGGATAATATTATAATCACTTTGCTAGCTAAATGGTGAAGAATCTTTTGTATACACACCTGTGTTTTCTTTAACAAAAAAATATACAAAATGTTCTAATATCATATTTTTAATGTCTTTTTAGGGTTTCGATGCATAAAAGAACCGGTAGCAAAAAGGACAAAAAGACAAAGAAAAGCCGAAAAAGAATGGGAAGAGGCTCTGCAAGCTGTGATTCAGGACATGACAACTAAAGCTGTTAATAAGGATCCTCCTGTTTTACAAATTGTTATTTATGAAAGTTCTGTTTAATAAAGATAAATCTATGTATTGTATTCTTCTAATATACAGTAAAAATGTCTTTTAATTAAAGCAAGAAAAATATTACCTAATAACATAATCAGACAAAAAATATAATAAAGTAAAAACTATTTTAACACAAGCTTTTATTAAAATGCCCTAAAAGAATAAAATAAACTTTTTCTTTAAAACTTGAAATATAAAAATATAACGTCATAACACAAGCACAAATTATCAGAATACCCAGATGCGAAACTAAGCGTGTTCGTTGAAATCTCTCACCACTATCGTCCCTCCCACTGCGTGGTGGATATACACCCCACGATTTAGTACGTGACCTAATGCTCATCTAGGTGTCAGTTAGTCCCATACTTTTGTTGGTATAGAACGTGAGCATAAGTTAGTTAATTGTGTTTAGTTGTTTGTGAACTTTTATGTTTTTTATTATTAAAGTGTTAGTATAGTGTCTTGTTAAATTTTTTACCGTTTAATATGGGATATAAATGTGTATATTTATTCTGTTCCTCCATCACCGGGAGCGGATCACTTTTAGATTCCCAAAGGACCACTATTATTTTAAGACTATTTAACATAAATACAAAGCTTTTACAAATTACTTAGATATGTTACTAAAGTTATTGATATTAATCAGTATGTGCCTAAACAGAGGAAAATATTTTTTTATTTATAGCCGCACTGCCATTTAAAAGGCTATATTTCAAATTTAAAAAATGAGGTGTTTTTTTCAGTATTTAAAAAAAAAAACAAATCAATTAGGTTTGGGTATTACTAAGGCAACATCTGCATTGCTTTAAAAGATTGCGTCGGGGTTTCTTTAGAAACTTGTGTTACTCGGCTTTCAATTATTCTGTTTCAATCCCTAGTTACACAAAACTTTTTAATACACAATTAAGCTAAAAAACGGAATACCATTAATTAATTTAATAAGCAGTTTTTAGGCAAGGTTTTTTTAAATGGCTTTTTGTTAAACATTCTAAACCCCCATTAGTTTAATCGTTTTTAAAAATGTTTTGTGCAACCAGGTATAGACATTTTATTACAGGTTGATCCAAACGTGACATCTACTAACAATATTTTACCGTTCAAAGAATGGGTAAAATTTTTAGTTTGTAAATTCCCAATTAGTGTATTATTCTTTTGTTCCGTTTTCCACACATAAAAAAGCTGCATAATTAGTTACTATAAAAGTCTATCTCTCCTTAGCGCCTTGGTGCGGTTTAACCTTTACAAATTTAAAATATTACGATCCATACATTGGTGCAGATGTTCCATTTATTCTTTCTCAAGGTCATAGAAACAAGTAAGCGTTATTTGCCGCACTTTCGCATCTGTATATTCTGATAATTTGTGACACAAGCTCTATGATAAAAGAGCTTGTCGCGAGATTTAGAGTAGTCCTTACTCTGGTTTAAAAATTAGAATACTTAAAAGCAATTACATAGATTAAGTTATTTAATTTATTTCTTGATCTACATAGGAAATATTACGACAAGCTTTTATATCATATAAATTGTGTAATGACGTTATAATATTTTTATATTAAAAGCTTCAAAGAAAAAAATTAATCTATTCTCTTATGTGCATTTATATAAAGCTGTTCTTAATAAAAATCTTAAATATCCCTATAATTTCAAAAATTTTTGTATAGATATTGCAAAAAAACCTATTTTTATTCCCAAAATTTAAAAATATTATTTTAAATATAAAGGTGTTGGCCACGCCGTAAGAAATGGCTTAAATTAGATGTAGTGCATTTCCTTTTAAGGATTCTGTTTTTTAGTATTTCGAAACACGTCGCTTAGTACAGGACCGGCCCCGGCTTTTAAAATTGTGCTTTTTTGCACAATTTTTTTTTATCCCTAAATAAAAATTTACCCATGTGTTACATGGGTCCTAAAGCACGAAAATGTTTTTTTTGCGAACACGAATTTCTATATCATTTATCATTTTCAATAAAATTTGGTACCAAAACAATATGGGTGCCATGTAGATAGAAAATCAGCATCAGTTTTGTTTTCATAAAAACTATCTAAAATTAAGAGACTTGTAAAATTGAAAATACGTTTTTATATTAAAATTCTCTTATTCTATAGTCTATCATGGTAAATTCTTAAGCGGCCTACACATTCGAATAAAGGTCTGGCCATACAAAGATGAAAGTGGGGTAGATTAATTCGGAAAAAATCGAAATCACTTTTTTGCCCATAAAAATATAAAAAGCATTTTTGTCAAACTGAGACTATTGTCTTATTCAATTGTGTTTGTGTGTTAAATGTTTCCTATATTAAACTTTTTAAAAATAATTAAATTGATAGTTAGGTACCGGTTTTTTAAACCTTCTTTATTAAGAGAAAAACAAATATACTAAAAGATGAGGCGTATAATATAATATACCGCCAGATTACTTTACTTAATAATGCTAGTTCTTGACCTTATGGTGAACATTTTAAATATTTTCTGTTTTCTCGGATTAATTATTAAAAAATAAATCTGGTTTAGAAAAATTTAATATCTTTTAGTAAGTACCATAATAGTAAAGTCGGTAAAGACTTTTCGCCGAAAGTCTTCAGTAACAGCTCCGATTTTGATATATTTCTTTACCATTTTTTTTATTATTATTTTAAATCAGGAACCTCTCAGAGGGGGAAAATAATTATTTGTATTGTTTAAAATATATATATGGTATGTATACAATCTGTCCAAAAACTCTCTTGACAACTTTTAGGGGTGATCAAAAAATAAGAAAAAACTTCATATGAACATATGCCCTAAAAATTCTACTTTTGAAAGTACAAGGTGTCAAAATTTAAGAAAAATAATCATTTTTTTTTATAACTTTATACCAGTTTAGATATTTTTAATAAACCCTGGAGAGGTGGAGAGGTCTCCTATGCATCAAAAGATTTTTTTTAACGTATAGAAAAAAACATAAGTTTCAACAGTGTCGTCCGTGATGTATATAGGGTAAATATTATTTCAGCAAAAAAACTGTTCGCCACTGCGTCTCCTTAAAAAAAACTAAATTCCTTTTAGTTTAAAACTTATTAAATTCCTTAAATATTTTTTATTTAATATACGCCTAAATAAATTTAAGACATATCTTGGCATGGTTATTTAATATCGCTAAATATCTAACTTTGTAAATATTATTATTTTATATTTGGTTATATTATATCATTCAAATTAAAATTAATTTCCTACGCAAAAAATTGGTAAATACATCCATTCTTCAATTTTTTAATCATATACCCGCGTATAGACTTGAGCACGAATCCGAAGAAGCATAACCCGAACGAGCTGATCTGTTTAAGAAAATTGAAATTAGTATGGGCACAAATAAGCATCCTGTTCGCGACCTTTCCAGTTTCGGATCTACCCCTTTAATACTGGCAGATATGCAACCAGCCTGTGCGAGTTTCATAGTTTTATACAATTTATTAAAGAAAAGCAACACTCTTTGTTTGACCTCCGGACAGTGCGGACGTGCGTAGAGGACTACAAAGTTCTTCCCGGAGTGGCGGTTAGAGGTGCCGTACAAACGTTTTTACCTTCGGGGATCAAGGAAAGATTCACGCTAAATTGGCGGCATCTTTCTTCTGGATCTAAGCGCTGTGAGCGGAAATTTCTATAAGCTGAGGGTATTATGTTTGGTGGTGAACACGAGGTATTTCTCAAATGGCGGGAAATAGATGGGCGTGCCATGGGAACTGTCAGTAGTGAAAGTGAAGGTTATACGTAACACCAGTAGCAGGTCTTGGTTTGACAGCCGACAATTTATGCATTGCATCGATTGTAGAATTATTTTTGTTTTATTTTTGGAATTTCTGGGAGCTACGAGCTCGATTTTCCAGATTTTCCGCCGACGAAGCCCTGGAAAGCATAGTCCGGAAGGGGGAGAGTGGTGGATTGGACCTGAAGGGACCAAGACCAAGAAAAAAAATTAGAGAGAGAGAGAAAGAAAAGCAAGAAAAAAAGACGCACAGTTGGACATCGCTGTTGTTTGTAATGGGAAGCAGAGAACCAGGCGTCAATTTTTTTTTTTTTTTTAATTCATCTATGTTATTATGACCGACAGCGCACGGCTCGGTTTGAGCGTATTCGCCGAACAAAAATGCACGTTCGGTTCGCTTCGAATTCCAGTCCACATCAGAATGGTCGTTCCATTCACATTGTGCTCATTCGGATTGTGTTCAAGTGTATACGCGGCTTAATGATTGGTCAAGCAAACAAAGTACCTACTCCAAACTTGACTACCACATGATTTGACCATGCCGAGAAATGAGTTTTTCTTCTCTTATGCGAAAACCATTGATCGAATTAAAACAAACATAAGATCAAATTTGTTTAAAACTTTACGTAAACCGAAATATTTTTTTGAGAAAAATGCAGTGGCGTACCATGTTCTTCTTAAAAATACTTGCAGTTAACCCTTACTAACGAAACATTAGTTGTTTTCTTGTACGTCAAAAAATTGCTTTGCATAACAGACGTCTCTCAAATTTTGCAAAAATATCTGTATTGGTTTAAAAATTATAAAAAAACTATTGTATTTCCTAAATTTTAACTTCCTGTAGTTCTAAAAGGAGGACGTTTAGGAGAATTTTTCATTGTCAGGAAAGTTACTAAATACCCTGTATAAATAACATTTAAATATTGTTTAAAAAATACAAATAAATATTTATCGTCTCTGAGAGGTTTCTGATTTTAGAAAAGTTCTGGGTACTTTCACCGATTGCCTGTTTTACAGCTTTATTGACTATAAACAGTTTTTAATAATTTATAGACGCGGTTGTCCAGCACCGTACTCAAAACACCTAAGGGGAGGGGAAAGGGCCACAAAAAACTAGTTTCTTTGTTTGGCCCAGTCAAATGTCAAAATGATTTTTAATTTTTCCCATATAATATAAATAATAATATAAGTTGGATACTGGATACATATGTACATAATATTGCATGGGCATTTAGGTCATCTGGTTTGAAACTAAATGATTTCGGGACATGATGTATCGGTCTTATTGCAGAAAATATTTCTGATATTTATAATTTAGCCCCCCCACCAACCTACCCGGTAGTTACGCTACTATGTTTATTCTGGTTATAAGCTAAACAGATTTTATGAATTTTATAATTTTTATACATTGTCTTCTTTACTATTTAAGTAATATATTATAATATTTCGCAGCAAAATTTAAGAGTAAAATAGAATTTGATAGGATCTTAAAATAATATATAACAAGACTTTATTTAAAATCAGGAGTTTCAGCATCCAGGGCCGCTAAGGCCGTGCCGGACCTCAGTTCAAGTAAAAGTTACTTAAAAAAGGGAAGTTGAAGAAAAAAAAGTTCCTCACTTCGTCCAAAGTCCTATTTTTTTTCAAAAATTGCTATTAAAAAAGTTGAAGAGCAAAAAAAAAAGGTTCTCACCTTCGAAAATAGCAGTTTATTAGTGATAATTGCGTAATCTTTACATTACTTTTACGTTTTTTTCATCCCGCACGGCCCCGCAGACCCAATATAAACATTTTTCATTTGCCATGTAAAAAGTTTACAAGAAATGACCGAAAAATCGTTTTTAATGAGTACGATGTATACGCCCCGCCCCGCCCGCCCGACAGAGATAAGTATATTGTTTTTAAATCATTGTACGGGATGTATTCCAACACGGTTAAATACGCGACGTACATGACGTCACCGTTTAACAAGAAAATTTAATGTTATTAAAATGTTTTGAACCGTATTAACACCAAAAACGGCTTGGGTAAACGCATCTTTACAGCTAAAAATAGAACCACAAACAAACTGTAATACTTAATTACACGATACATAACTTAATATCGACATTTGAGACGTCTAATATGTACTTATCTTTTGTTGTTTAATATGTATATATATACAGGGTGTCTCTAAAAGGTCTGTACAAAATGCTACCACAAATTCTTGATCTAAATACGATGATCTAACCCAATTTACTTTAGTCGATAAATTGATCGTTTGCAAGATACAGGGTGTCATTTTTTACAAAATTTAGTATTAAAAGTTTTTAAGGGTGGGGAATCAAAATAAGCTAATATTTTTGTTGTAAAATATAGAAATAGACCACCTTTAGTACATTGCTTAGGTTCAAAGTGTCATAATGTTTTTTGCCTCGGTATATTATATTTTTGTAAAGAATTTTATTCTTCCATATTTTTGCACCAAAAGGTATACCTGATAAATATCGCTATGAGCTACCAATTTTAAAGATATTTTAGATTCAACCTTTTATTTCATACAAAAGTTTGTCATTACGCTTTATCTAGGCTTCCTGGTAGTGTCCAAAAGGTCTGTACAAAATGCTACCACAAATTCTTTGGGCCAAAATAGAACGATCTAAGGCAATTTATCTTAGTCGAAGGGTTACTGGTTTACGAGATACATTTTAAATTTTCTATTTATTTTTTTGACTTGAACACCCTGTAGCTCGCAAACCAGCAACATTTCGACTAAGATAAAGTGCATTAGATCGTTGTATTTTGGCTCAAAGAATTTGTGGTAGCATTTTGTACAGACCTTTTGGACACTACCAGGAAGCGTAGCTAAAGCGTAATGACAAACTTTTGTATGAAATAAAATCTTAATAAAATTAATCTGAATTATTAAGTATACCATATTACTGCAAAAAATATAAAAGAATAAAAATTCTTTACCAAAATTTAAAAACCGAGGCAAAAATAAGTTATGACACTTTGAACCCAAGCAATAGACTGCACGTAGATCTCTCTACATTTAACAACAAAAAATTTAGTATATCTCGATTCTCCACCCTAAAAACCTCTAAATACTGAATTTTGTGGAAACATATTTTATAATAAGTAAAATATTTTAAAATAACCGAAATATAATAAAAACTTTGACACCCTGTATCTTGCAAACGCTTAATTTGTCGACTACCATGGTAAATTGGGTTAGATCTTTGCATTTTGTTTTTCTTATCTTTGGCAAACCACGAAGACTAAAAGCCTAAATACTAACGTACCGTGGGTGTCTTAAGCGAGGTAAGAGGCAGTTTGTTGACACGGGACTTAAATACTTGAAGATTTGGGGTAGAAGGAAAGACCCCGCGGGCAGCAGGTTGCACAATCTAGAAACTCTAGGGATAAAAGAACGAACAAAAGTGAGAAGTTCGGGGCCTGTCCAGTTGGACCGTATAGGATGCATACGCGCGGAACCACAAGTTTCTCTGTTGGGAACCGTGAGTGGAGGAATTATACTGGACAATTATTCAGAGCAGAAGCCATGCAAGTATTTATAAAAAAGCGATAGATCCCCAACAGGTCCACGGAATTTGTGGTAGCATTTTGTACAGACCTCTTAGAGACACCCTGTATTACTAAAACATTTTCTTGTGTTAAGGAAAGTCAAAAAGCACCAATTAGTCAGCCTGGATGGACTTTGTACCACAGCTCAGCTTTTAATCGAATGTTCCGAACCATGCTTGTAATTTATCGGTATTAGGTGGTTTCTCGAACTTTGTCATGTGCCTGCACTATGAACGGTATTGTAGTGTGATACATGCCTTAGTAGAGTATATTCCTTTAGATATGATGGGGTAACACCAAGGTTAGTTTATATTTATAAGGTGGCGACATATCCTCAACTTTTAGGCGGTTCGAGGTCGGGGACGCAAGGAAGGGCACTCCACGGAGAAAAGTTGGCAAGACTGGGTAAAATCAAAGCTGATGATCAATCCAGTGGCGTCTAGAATTTGCGCATTTCATTTTGCATTGTTTTGGAAGTGATATTTGTTAAAAGATGTAATTCCAAATGTTTTTTATTTAAGGTAAAATAATTTACAACTTATTAATAATTAAAAACTGTTGTGTAAACGGTTGTTCTAATAATACAATAAACTGTATATCTCCGGCACTGAACAACATGGCCGAAAAATGGAAGATGTGACGTCATAATACGTCAAAGCAATATGGCCGAATGTCGTGACCTTATATAGACCGACTTTGGGGTAACACCACTAATTGAATCGTTCATATCATAAACAACATAAGTCAAATGTATACCGTTTTGCCGTTTAATCGGAGGAGAAATATAGTTTATTTTAGAAATATGGTTAAGGAGAAGATTCAGAATTTTAACAAATTAAGTAAAATAATACAATTTGGGACTAAGAGAGGCAAATACTAATTGAAATGTATATTTAAAAAAAAGCAAATCCAAAAATTTTTTTTGCTTATGTGTTTTTCTTTTAATAAAAAATTAATTTAAAAAAATGCATAAGAAAATTGTAAAGAAAAAAAAGATGTAAGTATCTATAGTTTTTAAAAAATTAAGATAATTTTGTAAAATTTGGAATTTGTCGATTTATTTTAAATTTACGAAAAAAAAAGATACAAAAAAATTGATTCGTTTTTGAATTTTCTGTTTTTTTGTTATGGGAGGGGAAGGGTCTCAAAAAATCAACTTTTTTTGCAAATATCCAAATTATTTTTCTTTTACCAAAGTGTTTCCCTTAAGTCCACTAGACTCAGGTATAAATTTGGAGTGAGTCCCATGTCCCAGTTATTAGATATAATATAATCATTTAAAAATATTATCTAGGCCAGTGTTTAGAAAAGAGTTAAAAAAGACATTTAAAGTTAAGTAAAAAAGGCTTTTAAAACCTTTAAACCAAAAATTATCCAAATTGAAGGTTTTTCTTTCAGCTAATGCTGGCGAGAAAAAGTTATCGCACTATATAGGATGTCTCTAAAAGGTGCCGAAAAACCACAACAAAACCAAAACAATTTCTATGGCTAAAATATGACGATCTAATTCAACTAACCGTAGTCCAAAATTGAATGATTTCTAAAATACAAGTTGTTAAAAATTTATTTTGATTTAAGTTTTTTTAAATAATTTTGGTAATAATGGGTGTATTATTACAATATTTGGTTTAATAGGATTATGACAGGTGAGAAAAAACTCTGCTATCAATTGTATGGTTTACTCTAGAGGGCGCCATCTGCGATATCTTGCCCAAATAAAGACCAAACAACTTTTTTGATCCATCCTGTAAGCTTAACTGTTATATATTTTTTAACATATTTTCCATTAAAAAGTAAACTTGGTAAAAGTTGATTTTGAAGCCGTTTTTGAGTTATCTGGAGAAAAAAATAATATTTTGTATGAAAAGATCTAAGTACAGGGTGTTTTATAATTCGACGTCAATCTTTTGGAGTGTGATTTAGGTAAATTTAAGAAAAAAAGTTTAAATAAACCTATGCCGTAACTTTTGAGGTGCAAAGTGGAAGTGAATTACTAAAAGTGGACATAAGTTAAAATAAGTTTTGATGCGAAACGCGTTTAACTGAGTCATGTTACATATATCAAAAATTCAAAAAGGCTTTTAGGCTTTTATTTATAAAAAAAATAAAATTACCATATTTGGATTTCATGTTCTCTATACTTGTTCGTACGAGTGGTCAAAAGACTTCTTCGACAAGAATTATCGTTTTAATATAATGTACCTAACTTCACGACCTCGAAAATAATGTAGTTAAGTTAAAACTAGTTATAACGAGGACTGAATGCCAAACACATAGTCCTGAATGACACTGAGATGCCAGACGATTTTTTGACAGAAAAAGTTAAAACAAGTTATAATTTTTTGTAATGCCAAACAAAGCTTTAGCAGCATTTTATGTTATCGTATCGCCCAATGACTGTATTTTTAAAAATTCAATGCTCTACAAAAGTGTCCATTACGACAAAGTCGAACTTACACTAATTAGGTAGTACTGGTAACTTACCCTAATTTTTCATAAAAATTCTCTTTTTTGTCATTTTCCCATAAATGACAAGAGCTAAACAAAAAAGATATTGACAAAGGTGTTAAAAATTTATTTTCCTACAAAAAATATTGCTTATACCTTACCCTACAAGGAGTAATTTTTTTAAATCCAAATATCCCAAAACCGACACTTTAAATCAGCCTTTACCAAATTTCTTTTTTTATGTAAAATAGGTTAAAGAATAAAAAAATAAATGAAAGTTAAATATAGAGTGGACCAGAAAAGTTATTTTCTTTTTTATTTGTGCAAGATACCGCACGTGATGCCCTTTAGAGTTTACTATAAAATTGATAGCAGATATTAGTTTAATACTTTTTAAAACCTTCTAGTTGAATATATTGACAATAAACCCAATATTAGCACAAATTAATTATAAAATTCTAAAACCAGAATAAATTTTCGAACCCCTGTATCTCCGAAACCATCCACTTTGGGACAATAAGGTAAGTTGGGTTAGCTCGTCATATTTAAGCCTCAAAAATTTATTTCATAGTAGCAGTTTTTCCGCATCTTAGAAACACCCTACGCTTCGTAAGCATATTTTAAAAACTCTGACATCAATTTTAGGCAATAAACCAATTCTAGAAACGGTATTTACCAATCCAGTTATGTTGACGTTTAAACAATCTATTATATGTCAAAGGTGTCACCAAATTATTACCACGGTTTATAATTGGTTGAACATAAAATTACTGTGGTAAACCATAGGTATACCGTCATAATTACCATGGCTAATGCTTTTACTTAAACGTCGACAAATTAGGTGCATAGTGCGACTGAGATAACAATAGCCATAGTTGTTGTCTTCTCTCTCTAGCCCGATGAAACGACACATTCGATGAAACAAACTATACATTAGTTAAAGATCCCTGTTTCAATTAAAAGGAAGTTCTACAACCAACAACGCATATGTATACCCGTCTGACAACGTGAACGAACGCGCGTATATTTTCAGTGCAACATTTTATTTTTTGTTTTACTACAAAAAGTGTTTTTTGCTTTAAAAAAATCTGGTAAGTAAAAAAAATAAGAATCGGATAAGAATTTAGGCTTTAGACGGAATTTGGTACCAGAAAACTTTATTAGTTTAACGGTTCTTGTGTTAGTACTTACTTAGGTAGCTTGTCTCTAAAAATGTTTTCCGGTTTTGCTGGTTGTCGTCACGCATATAGTAAGTAACAATTGTCTCAATTTGTTTTAATACTTAACAGTATAATTAAATTGTTCTTAATATAAAACTTCATTAAATTTTAAAAATTCCATGATGTATTTCCAATCCATTTAACTAAAAGCTATTTTTTTGTCACCATGGTGATGCGAAAGATGCGTTGATTAACCAGCCGATTAACAGCCGCCACATACGCCACGGTAAGTCTGTAAGGGTATACCTGAACAGGTATAGCTGTGCAGGCACTTAGCTGCGCAGTTCAGCCGGAGCGTCTGTTCGTCAAACCTGTGTAATGTATTTAACCTGTGCAGGCGATTGAAGCAGGATCGAAAATGTATTCTACTTGTAACCTGTGCAGGTCTTTAATTTATGTATGTCCCTAAATTATTTTTGTGGTAGAAATTTGAAAGCGTCGGCTCGACAAATTTGTATCTTATATTTTATCAACTTTTTAGAAGGGACAAAATGTCTATGTACTGTTTGAGCTTTAAATTTAAAAAAAACGCTGTGCCACAATAACCGTTACAACGTTCTTTTTATGCCGTTAGTTGTTCATAGTTTAGGCTGTGGAGTATTTTACAGAAAAAAAACAACTTTGTAACTGCTAACTTACAACATTCACTGGAACTTTCAGTGCACAGCCAGACTGAAGAGCGACAAGCGGCAAACCGTCGAGTTTTCAAAACCTTAGGCGTCGACCACGATAACAAGCGTAAGGGTCGAGCAAAAAGTATTAAATTTCTTTATGATTCCGGTAGTGACTACATTATTTTGTGGTAAACAGCGTCTTTAAACCAGTTTATATACATTATATACTGATTAAAAAAAAACAAGTTCTTTTTTCTCGCATAAAGATCAAAGGCATCGCTCTTACATTTTTCGCTATACGTTGGCTGCTTACGCGTACGTTGTATTGTGGTCGTGGCCATATGCGTAATTGCAAGTGCATGATTGGTTTGAAGAGCTACAGAAGGTCATGTAAAACTGGTACATTGGGGGACGGGGTCATGCTTAGTTCTGGTTTAAATTTTTTAATAAAGCGAATTAAAAAAAAAACAATTTTTAACCAACCATAACTAACTAGGAACCCCCAAGGTGACAGTTTTGCATTAACCGTCTGCAGCGTTTCAAACCAATTTAATGTGACACACAAAGAAACGTTATGGTTTGTATATATATATATATATATATATATATATATATATATATATATATATATATATATATATATATATATATATATATATATATTATATATGTATGTATATATATAGTAGGCACCTATAGTTAGTTACATTAACATTTACTTTAGTTCTGTATAAATAAAAAAGACATTATTATAATTATTAATAATATGCGCAAGAATTTCTGACCTAATTTCAGATAATAATATTTTAATTTATTCTTTCTGTTAAAAGAAAATAACTTTATTTAACAAAATCTTTAAAATATTTTTAAGGAAAAATTTTTTCAAAAAATAAAGATTTAATTTTGTTAAATAATATGTATGTGTTAACAGTTTAATTTTATCTACATTGCGTTATTTTTAAAATCGAGAAATATTATCAGGGATCCCAAAGGTCGAGAACCTGTCTCCTTGTGAAGCTTTGAAGGACGCATGAACGATTTAAAACGAATTTCTTTATGGCTTAGAATTAAAGAAAATTATCAGACAAGTGCAGCATTGTTACAGAATAAATTTTTGTTAGTACATGTGTTCCTATTGAAATAAACAGGGTGTTTTAACAAAATATTATTTGGCTTTTCTCTAGAATAAAGATATTTAATAAATATTTTAAGAAACTTAAAAAGTTTTTATATACAAAATGTGTTATGAAAACTACTCTGCTCTTGCAATAATGTAATAAAAATCAAGATAACTTAAATAAATAATAGTTTAAAAAAACTAAAAAACACGCTTTTATATGCAACCGAACTAAAAATTAGAAAATAATTTTTCATTAAAAAAAATATTGTCACTTCATAGTAAAAAGCGTGGGGTGCTTAATATATTAAATGTTATAATTATTATATTTGCCAATATCTATGAGGAAAAGTTATGAAAAAATTGTAAAATGCACCCCACGCTTTTTACTATGAAGTGACAATATTTTTTTAATGAAAAATTATTTTCTAATTTTTAGTTCGGTTGCATATAAAAGCGTGTTTTTAGTTTTTAAACTATTATTTATTTTTCATTTTTAGTTCGATATGCATTTATGTATGTATCTATGTAAAAATGCTCCAGTTTATTCACTAAAAAATTCCTTCGCCATTTTGTCAAGAGTAGCTAAACCTGAGAAAAGTTTGGGATGTTGCCAAAAGATGGCAACACAGGTGTTGTTTTTATAATATAATGGATTTTTTTCCTGGCGATCCAAACCAGGATAACGGGATACTGTTTGCAGATTATTGCATTGTCATGGGTCCTTAATACGTGTGCAAAGTTTCAAAGAAATCGAATAGCTGGAAGTTGGTAAAAATTAGGCTCAAAGATTCCGTTACATAGATAGTGACAACCCAAGTTAATAAAAGCGTGTTAAAAAAATAAATTGATAACGAATTATTCATGGGCGTAGTCACGATTTTGTTAAGGGGGGAGGTGGGCAGGCAGGTAGAGAAAAACTAATATTATACCGGGTGTTTCTCGAAGGTGATTCCTCGTTATATTTTTTACATTTTAAGAAAAATAACCATTTGGTATACAGGGTGTCTGAAAAAGTAAGGTCAAAAATGATAGGGGTGATAGAGTAAGCCAAAATAATGTTAGTACTTTGTATAAAAAGTTCTATCGCGCTTTATTAGGGAGATATTGGTATTAAAAAAACCCCATTTCAATTATAACTTCTAAACTGATGCCAGATCAGTACCAATGATATTTGGGCTATTAAATAACCTCATAGTTAAATGCTTGTTTCCATAGGTAAACGGCCGTAAATCGGAATTATACAGGGTGCGACGATTTTTTTCATTTAATGTAGGTATGCATTTTTAACTCTGGTAACAAATTCGACATTTTGCTTTGATCGCCTAATTCCTTTATTATTTTTTACAAAAAGGTATGCCTTATTTAAATCAATATCTTGGGTCGTTTTTCGTAAAATTGCATTATAAGTCCATACATACCAGTATTTTGTAAATAATAAAAAAAATATTTTTTTTTCAGAAAATTTTAAAATAGAGTAAGAATCTTAAAAACAGTTTTTAACTATAATATAAAGTTTAAGGGGCTCACAAATACCGTTTTTAATTATTTGACCACATTTGAATAATTTTATCAAAGAAATAGAATTTTTATTACATACATAATGCTGGTATGTCTGGATTTAAAATGCGATTTTAAAAAACGTCTCATCCTGTATAATTCCGACTTACTGAATAGCCGTTTACCTAGGGAAACAGAGTATTACTCTGAGGTTATTTAGTAGCTCAAATATCATTGATACTGTGCAACAGTTTAAAATTTATAATCGAAAAAGTGTGTTTATACCAACTTTAAAGGTCAAACCCTTCTAACGAAGCTACGATAGAACTTTTTTTGATATGAAGTACTAACATTATTTTGGCTTACTCCATTATCTCCATCATTTTTGACCAAACTTTTCCGGATTTTTTTGTATTTTTTGTATCCTTGTTATTTTTTGAAAAAAATAAACCTGCTAAATTGAGTATCTCTTCACCATATCTACAATAAACATAAGGAAAATTATGTTTCATAATATTTGCTTAAAATTATGTAGCAACACGAACAAATACTGAACTTTACAAAAATAACATCTACACTACTCAAAAAATTATCGCATATGCTTGATTTTATCCATAAGCTTCAATACAAAAATTCTTTGATTTAAATGGCCATATCTCTTTTATTAATTAAGTTATTAAGACAATAAAAAAAAGAAAATCTTAAGAAAACGTGAAGCTATAACTTTATATTAACCGTTGTTATTTACTGTTAGCAATACATCCTACAGGGTGATAATTTTTTTGAAATAATGAATAATTTTTAATCGCCCTATATATATGTGCTGTTAAAAGAGAGAAATCTCATTTGTGAATAATTTATACCCTTACCCATTTCTGATATTTTATAATCACAAATTTGACTACTCCCTTTCAACAGCACATCATACAGGGCGATTAAAAATTAATCGAGCATATGCGATAATTCTTTTGAGTAGTGTAATATAACAAATTTTACTAAAAGTGTTTTTAAAATTTATTCTTTTTTTAGTAGCCCAGGGATATGCAATAAAGAGTATATTTTTGCTTTAAAACTAAGCAAGAAACGAAAAAAATGATAAGACAAGAAAGTATTTTTACTAGGCCAATTTAAATAAAATATTAAAAATACACCAAACTTACTGGCGTAGTTACATATTTGTTTAGGTGGCGCTGTTGACACTGACTTAATAAATTTAATCGAGTTGAGATAAATTAGCTCTTTTATCCTGCAACACTATCAAATTTTATTTAAAACGGTTAGGGAATATTTAAGATATTGATAAAAATACGGTTTTTTAAGTATAACACCCTCTATCTTAGAAACCATGCATTTCTGGGCCTATGTTTATATATACTTTTTTGCATAAGCTTATAAATATGCCTTTAAATTTTTTTATTGCTATTTAAAAACACCATGTATATTTTTAAATGTAAGTATATATCGTTGCGGAGTCGTTAAATCTACGTATAAATTTAATATTTACAATGAAATTAATAATTTTATTCATTGCCCCTGTACCTGGCTACGCCCATGGAATTTATTTAATATAAAATAATTATTTTCCTTTAGGTTATATAAAATAATAAAAATCTTACAGAAAATGTCGCAACAGCCCTAAGCATAGTTTTGAGGGCTTCCGGTCTGAAATTATTTTATAATAATCTAATCATAAAATAAGTTCCTAACGTAGCTGTCAGATGTAAACTCATCCCTTGAACGTGCCTTAAAAATGTGGAAAATCTTTTATTAAAAATATGATAAACTTCACACTTCAAAACGGAGATAAACCTGCGACTGCTTGAAACATAATGTAAATAATTAAAATAGAAATAGTGGAAGGCCGCAATTCTTTTAGTAGGTATTTTTTCGTTTATTTGAACTACCTTGTACAGTTAAAATACAATACTTTGGATACAATTTTAATAAGTGCATTTTAATCGATTTCTGTTGACACAAAAACAAAGTTTGTTAGGTGGTTTAGAGGCTAAGTGGATCCAAAGGTGAAAATTTAATGGTTTATTTTTTTTTAAGCATTTACTAAAATGGCGTTTTTGTGTACTTTTGTTGATAAGAATACAATGCTGGTGCCTAAGGTCATTATTTTAAAAATACTTTTTATAGTCCTGTTTACAATGTGTATTTAATAAATTCTGGTAAACCAGTAATTTTCAATTTAGATTATAATACCTTGAACCTGTAAAAATACAATATTAATTAATAATGGTATATGACTAACGTGCACTTCTGTAATAATAAATTTGATTCAATCGATCAGATAAAACTTCAAACTTGTTCTGATTGGTCAATTTCAAACTAAACATTCGAAATCGACCAATTAAAACACGTTCCTAAGTTGTTCCGATTGGTTGAATTGGATTCAGTGAAACGATGCACTCTATATTAGTATTATATAGTGCATTTCTTTAATATAATAATAATAAACAACATATCAAAAAATCATACTATTAAAATTATAAAAAAACATCACATTTTTCCCAAAAAGGAGGCTAAAATTAAAAATATCCTATAAAGATAGTGCTCCAATTCACTAAAACTAATAAAAAGCCTGTAGTTTTTATATTTTACCACCGTATTTTTTTTATTCATACCAAAATAATGTATGAATTTAATGAATAATTAATAATGCCTAATTTTTAACTTTTCTAAATCCTCAATAACTCTACTACGCATTTTCTACCGATCACTCCAATACAACCTGGTTATTAATATTAGAAAATAGAAATTTATGTAACAATTATATAAACTCATACTTTTTTATATAAACGAAAAGACAGTTTGCATGTGTACTATATTTTTTAAGACCATGGAAATTTTATTAATTCCTTAATTATCAATTGTCAAATTTTAAATTTTAGCGACACATAAAATAAAGAAGTATTTGCGAAATTAATTAGTTTGTGGTTTACTTTATGTAACAATAAAATAAATTCTAGTAGGCCTTGAAATAAACACCTAATTCAAAATGTGAAAAAGAGGCTTTCAACATCTAAAAATGTGTTTTATTTTTTGCACTTTTATTTAAAATAAATATCATGTATTTATATACCTATCTATATAAGTAAACATATTACTTGGTTGGGTTATTTTAAGCTTATCTAGAAATTTAATAAATATGAATAAATTAAAATCATTGTGTAAATTTATTATTGCTTGTGCAATAGAAGATTAAAAATATAATTATTTTTCATTGAAAATATAAAACAATGTGTATATTTATATCTGTTTTAAAAATTGTCTAACGATATTTCTTGTTTAGTTAATATGACAGCGATGCCAGCTTTATATTATACTTTGCAACACTAGTGTTAGCCTCTAATTATTTATTTATCATTATTGAATTTGTTTACTTGATTTTAAGACACTAAACTAGATATTATTTTTACAGGCAATATGTCTTCTTCACCTGATCAACCTAGTGATGTCCAACAAGCAACGTGCTTGGAGTCTGTAAACAGAATATCCAAATTACCCGTTGTGGAAACAATCTATTCAAACAGCACAAAATATTTACGGAAAAGTTAAAGTAAGTTTCTTCACTTTATAAACTTAGTATACAGTGTACCTATGGTGTAATACCCCTCAGGTCAGAAAGAACATTTCAAATGGCAAAACGTTCAAAAATTTACTTTTTTTTCATTTACAATTTTTTTGAGGATTATAACAGTGTAATCCACTGGACTCTCACAGACAGCAGAAGATACAGCCTCACAAAGCTGTTGAAGTTGCTAAACCTTATGCTACACCTTGTAATCAAAATTCTGAAGGACCAATCAAAAGGTTGATGATGTTATATGTACAGGGTTGGACTATGTTGAGACAAAAATTACCAGCAAGTTAAACTGCCCTCCTAAGGGAAGTAAGTTTTTTAACATTCAAGATAAACAGTCATCGCTTTTACTAATAACTGATTTCATATCAAGGATAAATTTGTCCAAATTAGGGCATAAAAACACTTTAGTTGTATAAAAATCAAAAAGTTACTAAAAAATTGATACAAAAATTAAACTGTCAATTTACACTAAATAAAACAAACAAATTATATATTAACTTAACAATCCAGCTTACTCATCTCATCATCCTAAATAACCACTTCTTACGCAGATTATTCTACAGATCTAGCCAACACTCACCAAGGACTACGTTAGTAGTCATGTAACCCAGCAGTGGAAACAGCCAAGTCCTACGCTGAACCTGCCTACCAAACTGCAAAGGAATACGCAGGACCAGCAGTCCAAACAGCCAGAGATGTGTTGGAACCTGCAGTAGAAAAAGCACGAAGCGTTGTAGAACCTATGGTGGAACCAATTGTAGAAAATGTTAAACACAGGGTATGTATCGTGGTTTATAACATTTGGCTTTTGTACAAGCGTGTAGGTATAATACTTGTAGATACTTTGCATCTTGTTCCTTTAGTAGACTTGGTAGCTAAGAGTTTTTCTCTTTTCCGGTCTTACTCTTTCTCTTTCTCGGCATGTTTATTTTTCTTGGAGATTCCTCCTCATTTTTAAATGTATTTCATGTTGATATTAAGGCAAAATTAGAACTGTTAACAATTTGTTCCGATTGTTATTTTTGTTTAATTTTTAAGAAGTATGATTACTACTTTTATTGAAAATATACAGGATGTGTCTAAACAAATGCAAAACTTCTTAAGAGGTGATTTTTAACCAAAAAATAAGAAAAAACTTTATACGAACATATGTCCTAAACGTCTTAGTTTTTAAACTACGAGGTGTTAAAAATGTTTGAAAAATATTGTTTCTTTTATAATAACTTTTATACCCATTCAGATATTTTTTAAAAATTTGACAAACGAACCCTTTGCACCAGAAGACATTTTTTGACATACAAGAAAGAGAATAATTTGTACCAGTATCGTTAATAAGGAATTTAAGGGAAATATTTAAAAAAAAATAGTACGCCACTGCATTTTTCTAAAATAAAAATCTTTTTTAAATCCCCATTTAGTTTAGAACAAATTTGATCTCTTGACTTATTCTTTGTTTGATGTACGGTTTTCGCGTAAATCAATAGAAACCATTTTTTGGCTTAGTCAGTTTGTATTCTTAATATCAACTATTCTAAAATTATATGAAATTTTCACATCAAAATTAACCTTCTTTATTTTTTGTCGTAAATTAGATAGGAATTTATTCATGCCGCAGAAATCGTTTCTGATTTATTTACGCGAAAGCTGCCCACACAAACAAAAAAAGTCAAAAAATCAAATTTGTTATAAATGAGGATTTAAAAATGACTTTATTTTGAAAATGCAGTGACGTACCATTTTTATCTCAAAAATATTTACCTTAAACCCTCATGGATGACACTGATAAAAAAAATTTCTTGTATGTCAAAAAATGCCTTCTGGTGCAAAGGGTGCGCCTTCCAAATTGTTTACAATATCTGAATGGGTGTAAAAGTTATTATAAAAAAATATAAAAATTTAACACCCCGTAGTTCAAAACTAAGACGTTTAGGACATATGTTTATATGAAGTCTTATTTTTTGGTGGAAAATCACCTCTTAAATTTTTTTGCAATTGTTTAGAAACACCCTGTATACAGTGTGTCTACTGATAACTACTACTATATATATATATATATATATATATATATATATATATATATATATATATATATATATATATATATATATATATATATATATATATATATATATATTAATTATGCAAACTCGTTCATTTTCCAAAAAAAATTATTTGTTATGCGATAGAAGTGAAAATTTATTATTGTACATTATAGCATACTAACTTTGAAATGCGTTATGTAATGTCGCTTAAACTGTCAAAACAGTGAAAAGTCAGAAAAACGCCGGTTACCAAATATTATCTTTTAATTAAGTTTGCGATATTTGAAATTTTTCTAATCCTAACACTCTTTTTTTTATAATAATGTTGGATATTATGAATAATAAAGATACCATCGTGCCAAAAACTGGGATAGAAATTTTTATTTTGGTTTATTGGACTATTATATTATAAAAATACCAAAGCAATGAACTGTTGTAACAGCCAAGTCAAAAATTTCGAAATGCAGGACATGCCTCGCATCCAACTAAAAAATAATTTTTGATGATTGCATTTTAGCTTTGAGACAATGCAAAACTTTTTATAAGGAATAACCTTTTTTCTAATGTTTAAATATATTATTTTAAAAGCGCAGAAAATAAATAAGAAAGATCCATATAAATATACAAATTTTAAAACATTCTTAAATAGAACTAACAACAAAAGAAGCAAGAAATATGTAAAAAAAAATATTTTTAATTTTAAAATTTAAAGTACTTTTTTTAAACTTTGCCATGTGTTTTTGAAAAATTAACATTTCGTTATTTAGGTTGATGAAATCCTTCATAGAAACCAAGAAGCACCCGAAAGTCAACAACAAGAAGAACAACCCCAACAACAAAACCCGAATGAGGCTTCTCCTAAAAGTAAGTTTTGTTTAGACTTTTATAAATTAAAAAAACCCACCATTAAATTTACTATAAACCCAGAAAGTTTAAAACATTATTCACTCTATATAATTCCATTATTTGTACACCTAAAAAATCCCGAAACTCGGCAATTTTTATTTTAACGGATGCAAATTTTGTGACAAAATTACCTTGTTCAGGGTTACTCCCTCCATTACAAACGTCAAATAGTTTAAATGGAAAAGGGGTTAGGTCAAACTTATCATAAAGAGTTTTAAATTTTAAGTGTTAGTCTTTTAAAATCGGTTTAGTAGTTTCTGATAAAATTAACCCTAAATGCAAGGTGTCCCTATAGCCGAAGATCACACCTTAAAACTTTTTATTTTTTAAAATATCAAAATAAAACTTTGCACGTATTTATTTATATTTTTATATTATTTATTACTTGCAAGTTGTAAAAAGTAGGAAATATCATATATAATTCCATTATTTGTACACTTAAAAAATCCTGAAACTCGTCAATTTTTATTTTTACGGATGCAAATTTTTGTGTCAAAATTACTTGTTCAGGGTTACTCCCTCCATTACAAACGTCAAAAAGTTTAAATGGAAAAGCGGGTTAGGGTCAAAACTTATCATAAAGAGTTTTAAATTTTAAGTGTTAGTCTTTTAAAATCGGTTTAGTAGTTTCCGATAAAATTAACCTAAATGGAAGGAGTCCCTATAGCCGAAGATCACACCCTTAAAACTTTTTATTTTTAAAATATCAAAATAAAATTTGGCACGTATTTATTTATATTTTTATATTATTTATTACTTGCAAGTTGTAAAGAGTAGGAAATATCATATATAATTCCATTATCTGTACACTTAAAAGAAAAATCCTGAAACTTGTCAATTTTTATTTTTACTAATGCAAATTTTTGTGTCAAAAATTACTTGTTCAGGGTTACCCCCTTCATTACAAACGTCAAAAAGTTTAAAAGAAAAAGGTGGGTTAGGTCAAAATTTATCATAAAGAGTTTTAAATTTTAAGTGTTAGTCCTTTTAAAGCCGGTTTAGTAGTTTCCGATAAAATTAACCCTAAATGCAAGGTGTCCCTATAGCCGAAGATCACCCCTTAAAACTTTTTATTTTTTAAATATCAAAATAAAATTTGGCACGTATGTTTTCTATCACTTACAAGTTGTAAAAAGTAGGAAATGCAGTGCAGTTATTATACTGTGAATATTATTTTCTATTATTACTAAAAAAACTATACTGTGTGTCTCATTTAAAGATAATGTATAAGAATGTTTTAGAAAGCTTCTGGATCCCTTTAGATTAAAGGGAAAACACTAAGTCCATTGTAAAAAAATAGATAAACCATTCATAAGAAAATTTAAAACTTTTTACTGTAAGGTATATCACTCCTTTTAATTTTTGAACTTTTTTGACGTTGGTGTTTGTGGGGGAAGGGAATAACCCTGAACAAGTAAATCTTGGCCTAAAAGTGTGTCCCCTAGAAATAAAAATTAATGTGTCTCAGGACTTTTTGTATGTGTACAAAACACTAAATTATAAGGGGTGGTTCAATTTAATTAAAATGTACTTTGCACGCAAAAAAAATTGTAAAGTAATTAAGTTTTTTTTGCTGTCATGCAAGATGTAATATTCAACTTACCTGCGGTTGTCTGTTGTCGTTTTTGCCCTCATATAAAGATTTGTATAACAAAAATTTAGTGTTAGGTTAAATTATAATCTTTTTTTTAACTATAGTTGGTAATTTTCTTGTATAACAGTTTCTTTTTATTTTTTTTTCAGAGAATAACATCCTGCCAAACTTCCATATTTATTTACACTACATACGTTTCGTTGTATTATTTTATTTTATAGTTTTTTCTACTTGTGAAGCTAAGCAATTTGTTTTGTTAGTATGGTTTAACGTTTAAGGTAATTAAGTAAGTACTCTAAAAGTGTCAACCAAAAATTTTGACCGTTTAATATGATTAGATTAAAAATGTTTGGTATGGCGTTCTCATGTTTTTTGGTCTTTATTGTTTAAATATGTTTTCAGCACTACATTTGCCAACTTGTTTTGACGTATTGGCATTTTAAAAACATTGTCCATTTTTACTATTTTCATTACTCAAAATCAACAAAATTATCGTCAAAATGAAATGGCGAATGTGGAATTAACTAAGTATTGTAATTGTCTTTATTACATAACCAAGATTCAGACATAGTTTAATTATTATTAGGGATTTTATGTAAGACTGTTTAGTTGTGTTAAGTTAGTGTTATGTTTAGTATTTTTAGAAATATGTGAAAATATTTAAAGACAGTTTTTATAGAGGTGCTTATTTTAAATGTGTATCACCTCTGCTTACTTTTATTATCAATAAAATAAAATTTTATATATTTAAATGGTTTTTTTATTTTATTTGCATCTATACGTCTAGCCACAAAATGTTTACAGGCAATTACAGCAACAGCAATGCGGGACCCATCTAATATCTACCTGTCAGTGTTCTACACGCTTCACACCGTCTCGTTTCCACACATTGGCATAAAAATGTTAAAAGTTAAAGCTGACCGTTTTTTTTCTATAAAAATAGTAAAACCGTGTCCAGTTTAATTTTTATAAAAAAGCAAACAAAATTTGAAAACACTTTAAAAATCTTTACAATCCCTAGCATTTTTAATGATTATACAGTATGTCCAAGAATGGCATGGTTTTGCTTTTCAGAAAAACAAGAATTATTTGTTTTTTCTTGTACAGAGGCTCCAAAAACAACAAAAATGTGAAAATAGACCAAACGATACTGTTTTTACTTTTAATAAGTTATAATAAGTGAAAAAAAATATATATATATATAAGAATCGAATCATCATCCAATACATGAAAGTGTGCATAGAAAACAAATTTTTAGTTCAAAAACACATTTTCAGATAATGCATTAACTAAAAAATTCAAATATCGAATGCATATTCAATGCTAAAAATCTGTTTAAGGCAAGACATTGATGCTAAATTATCAAAAACGAAGGCTTCTCTTAGTCTTTTTTCACATTTTTGTAGTTTTTGTTGTCCCTCTACAGGGTATTTCTTTTTCGATGGTTCTTCAGGGTATCTCGAAAATCGCAAGGAATATTAAAATTCTAATATAGGACTCTCGATCTCCTTCTTTTGAAAAAACAACTGTAGTGAAAACAGTTTGTTGCTGTAGCGATCCATCTCGAAGCTAAAGAGTGATTTTCAGATTTTGACTATTTTAATACGTTTCTCTAATTCGCTTGCTATAAAAGTTATGAAAAACTTAAGTTAATTGTGTAGTTTTTTTTAGAATATTGTGGTTTAATTAGTTATTTTCTGTGTTGAGAAGAAATTATCCAACTTAAGTTTTTTCTTATGAAACATCCTGTATATGTTTCTTTATATTTAATAAGCTTTCTTTGGGCTTTCTTATAATATATATTAGTATATATTTTTAATTTAAATTTAAATAAAAATTATCTTTAAATTTAGCTTTTTTTCATATATAGAAGGCCATGACAGAAAATAACAAAACATAATTATTTTCTTTAGTTTAACTACGCCAACTTGTTTTTTTCTTATTAATAATTTTATTTTTAGCTTGTTTTAATTAGCTTTTAAGCTTTAACAAATATACAGGGTGTTTCCTAACTACGGTACGAAACTTAGGAGGTTGATTTCCTTTTCTTTTTATAAAAAAGTTTCTAAAAACATATGTCCGGACTTTATCTCGGAGATACAGAGCGTTAAAATATTTAAAAAGTCCTTTTTTACATCCTAAAAACGCTTACATATATTTAATGTAATAAAGCGCTCGGAAATCTCTACCTAGTTTAACATTTTTGATTCCAGTTTCGTCTCAGTGGATACCAGACTCAATATTATTGAGAAAAAGTACGCCACTGACTTTTAGTAAGGTTTTTTATTTTGTTAATTATGTAATAAAAATTCAACTTTTTAGTTTCTTTTATTTTTCGTTTCTCGCTTTGTTTTTAAGAAAAAATTAAAGACACTTTAAGTGATACTAAAAAGTATGGATCAACAGTATAAAATAAAAAACAATTTTGACCTGTGTAAATAAATGACAATTTCCGACCGACTTCTCATTTATTTTAAGGCAAATAATTGTTTATTTTTTATTTTTGTGTTTTTACTATGTTGTCTATAGACACCTACCTTTTAAAAGAAATTAAGGCGGTTTTTATTTATTTTTTCAAAACGAAGCTAGATACGAAAAAATTCTCGAAAATAAAAGTAATAGCACTTTTAATTACCTTATCGGAAAAAATATAAAAACTTTGTAAAGGTCAGTGGCGTACCATTTTTTCCCAATAATATTGGCTGTAGTGCCCACTGAGACGTCACTGGACCAAATAATATTAATCTAGGTAACGCTTTATAAGCGTCTTATTACATTAAATAAGTTTTATCTAAATCGGTTAAAGGTTTTATAAAAAAATATATTAAAAAAATCGACTTTTTGTTAACTTTAAAAACGCCTTCTATCTTAGAAATGAAGACCGGACTTATATTTAATTTTTTTTTAAGAGATAAGAAATCATCCCTTAAGTCTCGTATCCAAGTTGGGACACAACTTGTACCTATAGATAGATATATATATTTTTACAAAATAGTATGACAACTTGCATTATACTAATACTAAATAGCGTAAATAATACAATTTTAAATATGCCTTTATTATAAAAAGCACTATTACAGAAAAAAATGTTATAATAATAAATAGAAATAAAATAATTTCATATTATAAAATACTTTAATTTTAGCATTTATTGTAATTTTTGTGTTTTGTTAGTTTAAAAGGATTTATTTTATTTTTAATGTTTTATAATATGTATTTATATTATTTCTATTTAGTAAAATATAACATTTTTTTATGTAATGGGGCTCTTTTATAATAAAGTCGTGTTAAAGCTTAACAAAGTTAAATGAAATAACCTAAAATATAAAAGTTAATTGGTAATTAAATGTCAAGTTGAAGTAGCTAAACTAAAAAAATAAGTACTTACTAACAAATACAAGTATACCAACAAAATTACTATCCAGAATTGTATTTCCTTTAATGAGAACGTAGGTATACTTTGTAATACCTTAGAAACGGAATATGTTATGGTAGCAATAATACCTGCTATCATACCTAGGCATTATAAGCGGGCATTATGATAATGCCCGCTTATAATGCCCTAATGCGCTAATATGGAAATTTTATTGCTTATCCAATTTTATTTCTCTCACAATAAAGATCAAGTTTATACAAAAATAATTTTTCTTTAAACAATACTAAAAATTAAACTTTATTTCCAAAATAAAAATTACAATTTTGAAATGTCCCGGAAAATGTAGCTGATCCCACTATAGAATGGTCGGTGTTTTTTGTGATGGTAGCAGCGGTGGTAGCACTAACGCTATTTTGTATAGAAGAACAGTCCATTAATAAATTTTAATATTTGTTCTCCTTCCAAAACTTTAGACTTCTTCGGGACGTATCCTTTCGACTTAACTTTTAAAAAGATATGAGACGATGGTATTGCGAAATGTCTATATTTTCATAGACCATCAACGTAGACCTTAGGGTGGAATACTTGGTCCAGAGAGAGTTCGGACTGTATTTTTCCGACTAAAAATAATAAAGTTTGTTAAACATATGTATTAAAATAAAATCAATAACTTACCAGTTCCTGAAAATATGCCATTAAAACGGTTTCGGTTATTTGAAGAATTGCGTTCGCATCTTTCCAAATACCAAATATGCCATACTCCCGATCATACTGTTGCCTTGATTTAACTGGCAAAAGATTTTCGGTCGCTTTTATGGCCTTTTCTCTTATATTTTGTGGAATTTCTTCCATTTTGAGCAAATCGTTAAATAAAAATGCCAACTGACTAACTGATAGAAACATCAAAGTCAAACTTAACACCAGTCATTATCTACTTACGTATACAGGTACAGGTGCAACTTATTTTTTATATTGCGAATAAATAATGTAATTAGTCATTGAAAACTCTCTTTTGGGTAAAACATAAGCATATGTAATGCACTATGGGCTTTACTGGACTATAATGGCCATCAGGTCGAAGTCTGCCCGAGGGCTAGTTTTGACCTTCAGGGCATTATAGTCCTAGTAACGCCCTTGATAGCTATTTTGACAAAAGGTGAAGACTTTTTTGCTCTTCAAAAATTTCTGGTGAGAAATAGTCCTTCGTACTCTAGTGTAGGGGACACCACAGGGGTCGTGCCTAGGGCATCACGAAGTCTGAATCTGGCACTGCGCACAATAAACAAGTTTATGAATATTGTGCGCGCGAAAACACCGTTTCCTTTAAAACTAAAAAGATAAGTTAGGTGAATATAATAGATTGTATATGAGAAATAACTTGTAGAAATTAAATCTTGAAATATATATATACTTAGGGTGTTCCATTAAAATTATCAGGTTACATTATTAGAAGTTCAATTTTACAGAACTTTCCGTTAAACAATTTGTTTTCCATAAAACTGGTACGCCATTGTAGAATTCAAATCTTAAAAACATACAGAATGTTTCATTTAAATTATCAAAAGTTTATATTACTTTTGGTTTAAACCTAAAGTTATTTACAAAGTAAAGTTAGGTCCAGATATAATTCATTCTTAAAGGATGCCGCAAAGTGCACAAAAAATGATAAAGTAAACAAACCTCTTTGTAACAATGATTTATTGCAGCAAAAAATATTAAACCCGATGAGTTTCTGGTTCCTTAGGTTCCTACCCCGCATGCCACATGTTTTATGGCAGGACAGAGACGAAATAAGAGGATATATTTAAGTAGCATGTGATACGTGGTTTAGCAGTGTTTTTTTTATTTATCAAAAAATGTATAATGAAGCTCTGTTAGAGGCTAAGTTCTTTCGAATAGGTTTCTTTTACTTAATCAGTTTTTCTGGTGAATTTCTGCGGCATTGCTTTCAGAATAAACTATCTCTGGGCGCAAATAACAACACAAGTGCTATTATATCTTAAATTGGTATTCGGTGATACAATTATAATTTAAAAATTGAAATGTACACGTTTTTGAAGAAAAAAATATAAGTTATGTGATGTTCGTTGTCACCGGAATATTTTGGAAGAGTCCAAAGACTTGATAAATATAAATCAAAATATAAAATTTCCATAACAAAAACATAAATTAAGTAATTTTTCAAAACTGAAAAGTGAGCCGATAAGGCGACTCACCAGGCGGCATGTTTACAGGGGCGGCAAAATAATCCTCTTTAATGTATTTAAGTAATTTACTGTGTAATAATATGTAAGTAAAAAAAAATTGCAACATCTAAAACTGGGGACCTTTTTTTTTTATTTAAGTGTTGAATTGAGCAGCAGTTTAGATATACAGAATATGGCTGACAAATATAGGTCTGTTCGTAGAGAAATCACAAACTAGTCAGCGCCAATCAGATTTTACAAATACGTCTGGTGACCAGTTTGCAACCGGTCACCTGACTAAATAATAATGCCCGATTGGCGCTGACTGGTTTGTGATTTCTCGACGAACAGGCTTTATACATAATATGTGTACAGGCAATGCGTATACTGGTTAAGCAAGTAGGTATTGGGATATCGGCCAGTAAAGCAACAAAAAAGTGTGTATGTGAGGATCCAATCAGAAATGTTCACAAGCAGGTATTCACGATAGACTGTTTCTTTTTCTCATATTGTCTATGTGCTAAGTTATTTAGCTGAACCGGTAGACAGTCTAACGCGAATAGCGGCATGTAAACATTTCAGATTGGGTAACTTAAAATAGCTAATGCGATTTACAATTTCCAAGTGGCTTAGAATATTTTGTTTAAAAATAAAGCAAAGCTTTGAAATTGCAGTCACAATGTTAATAAATACAGTGATAAAAAACAAAGCAATTTTTGTCTTATTTTAATTTAATTTAGTTTAGGAAAAATTAAGATTAAAAAAAACTTACTTTTAATTAACCCAAAAAACCTTAAACTTAGCTAATTACCTCTTTATTATTTAAAATTTCTTATCCATTAAAAATAAATAGTACTTAATTACCGAATTAGTTTCAGTTTCTTTATTTAAGTAACTTGAAAAACATACCCAGATTTTTGTGTGTAATTAAGGGATTTTATTGGTTTTTAACCAGAACTAACACAGCTGTTATTTTCCAATGTAAAAAAATATTCCTTACAATTATAATTATGGCGTACAGTACGTGTCCCCTTTTGGTTGTAACTGCGGGGTATCTCAATTAAGTTTTATAAAGATAGAACTTTGCGGTTTTTGTGATCGTTAGCTACTTTTTAGGAAAAAAAATGCCATAAACAAATCTATCATAGCTATCCGAATTTCTGAGCTACAGGGCGATTTTAAAATAATTTCAGTTACTCCTTGTATCTCAGTTGGCTGATAACTTATCAAAAAGATACATATTTTTCCAAATATTATTTTTTTGAAAACATTGAGAAATGTAGAGGTTTTTAATGAAACACCCTGTATATTTGCCAAATCATTTGTCTTTTTACAAGCTTTTCAAGCATATGTTATACTTTGAGTTTATTTTCATAAACATTTTCATAATTTACATCAAATTTTGTTTAGGCCATGCAAACTAATTAGTTAACAGTTTTTTATTGACTAGATAACTGTAATGGTGGTAACGTTACGAATTTCTAAATTAGATTTTGTTGTTTTACCTAATAAAGTTCTTATTTTTTTATATACATTTGTGTATGTAGCACTTTGTTTAGCAAAATTATCATTGTTTTTTAAATCATTTTCTTAATTTATTGTTAGCATATTATACATACATATTTAGTTTATTCTTAATTAAGAAAAACATTTAAAAAATGATGTATTACATTGAGTTAAGAAGTAAGAATATAAGAATAATTAATAAATTAAAAAAACTAAAAAAACACGCTTTTATATGCAACCGAACTAAAAATTAGAAAATAATTTTTCATTAAAAAAAATATTGTCATTTCATAGTAAAAAGCGTGGATTTTACTATTTTTTCATAACTTTTCCATCATAGATATTGGCAAATATAATAATTATAACATTTAATATATTAAGCACCCCACGCTTTTTACTATGAAATGACAATATTTTTAATGAAAAATTATTTTCTAATTTTTAGTTCGGTTGCATATAAAAGCGTGTTTTTTAGTTTTTAAACTATTAATTATTTTTCATTTTTAGTTCGTTATATCAATTAACTTTTGCTACTCTTGACAAAATGGCGAAAAAATTTTTTAGTGAACAAGAGTAGCAAAGTTTGAAATGTTGCCAACAGATGGCAACCCACTAAAAAATTTCTTCGCAATTGAGTAGCAAAGTTTGGAATGTTGCCAACAGATGGCAAAGAGTAGCAAAGTTTGAAATGTTGCCAACAGATGGCAACCCACTAAAAAATTTCTTCGCAATTGAGTAGCAAAGTTTGGAATGTTGCTAACAGATGGCAACCCAGGTGTTGTTTTTATAATATAATGGAATTTTTTTTCCTGGCGATCAAAAACAAGATAACGGGATACTGTTTGCAGATTATTGCATTGTCATGGGTCATTAATAAGTGTGCAAAGTTTCAAAGAAATCGAATAGCTGGAAGTTGGTTAAAATTAGGCTCAAAGATTCCGTTACATAGATAGCCAGATGGATAGATAGATAGTTACAACCCAAGTTAATAAAAGCGTGTTAAAAAATAAAAGTTAATTATAAATAAATTCCTGGGGTTGGCTAACCATATTTTGCGTTGATATAGTGTAAATAAAAATAAAAGAGAAACATAAATACCGTCACATTTTTTTTAAATTTATATAAATGAAAAGTTTATAGTATATAGATAATGCCACAACACAACTACCAACCAGGTATAAACAGCTATCTTAAGGGTATGTTTTTATTATTTTTTTTAAATCAAACACCCAAACATAAATCCTGGGCTAAGTTAGGGTTGGCGCGATTAAAAGTTTCAAGGCTCCGTAAGCGGTTTAGGGTTATTATTTTTTTAGAAAAAAAATGATACGCCACTGCATTTTTAAATATAAAAATTATTTTTAAATCATCGTTTAGTTTAAATCAAATTTGACCTCAAATTTGTTTTTGTTTATAGTACGGTATTCGCGTAAATAATAAAAAAACATTTCTTGGCGTGGTAAAATTCCTATCTAATTAAAGAATAAATTGAAATACAAATTATCAAGCCAAAAACTGGTTTCTATTTAATTACTTGAAAACCGTACACCAAACAAATAGAGTGGAGACATTGGATTTGTTCTAAACTAAATGAAGATTAAGAAAATAATTTTTAATATTAAAAAGATGCAGTAATGATAAGATTTTCTAAAAAAAAAAAATATTACCTTAAACCCCTTATCGAGGCTTTAAAACTTTAAATCGCACCAATCGTAATCTAGCCCAGGATTTGCAAAAGCCAACCCTATACTATTCGATTTGCATAAAAATATATATATATATATATATATATATATATATATATATATATATATATATATATATATATATATATATATATATATATATATATATATATATATTTTTATCTTTGGACAAACCACGAAGGCTAAAAGCCTAAATAGTAACGTACCGTGGGTGTCTTAAGCGAGGTAAGAGGGAGTTTGTTGACACGGGACTTAAATACTTGAAGATTTGGGGGAAAGGAAAGACCTCCGCGGGCAGCAGGTTCCACAACCTAGAAACTCTAGGGATAAAAGGACAGACAAAGCGGGAAGTTCGGGGCCTGTCCAGTTGGACCGTATAGGGATGCATACACGCGGAACCACGAGTTTTTCTGTTGGGAACCGTAAGTGGAGGAACTAAACTGGACAATTCTTCAGAGCAGAAGCCATGGAAGTACCTATAAAAAAGCGATAAATTCCCCACAGCCCGACGATGTGCAAGAGAGGGAAGCCTTTCTGTAAGTAAGGATCATTAATGAGACGAATAGCTCTTCTTTGAATAGAATCAAGAATGCTTAGGGTTGTGGGGCACGTCATGCCCCAGATATGAGAACAATATTCCAAGGGAGGTCGGATTTGGGACACATACAAAGTGTGTTAGAAGGGGAAAAATACTTTTTGGCTCGAAAGAGAAATCCCAGCTTTTTAAAGCTGCCGTGGCTATAGATACAATGTGTTTATGCCAGTTAAGGTTACTTTCAAATGTGACGCCCACAAGATTAAAGGTGTCTTTGCTCTGTAAAACTTGACCGCTCATAAGTAGAGGATGAGTATTTGATGACTCTTTTCGCGACAAGGAACATGATTGTGTTTTGGATGCATTAAAATGGACGAGATTTTTAGCGCCGCAATTCAATATTAAATTAAGATCCTTAAGTGATATCTGCATCGCTCTGCGTTTGTTTTCCAAGTTAGGTTTAGTAATGGGTTTAGGAACCTGAAAACTGGAGTGAAGGGTACTATCGTCGGCGAAACTATGAATGGAATTAGTTGTGGACGAGAAAAGGTTGTTGATGTGAAGAAGAAACAATGTTGGTGCCTGAACTGAGCCCTGAGAGACTCCAGCATTTACTTGGTGAAAGCTTGAAGAGTGGCCGTCCGCAATAACTGATATACGACGATCAGATAGATAACTAGAGAGCCAAGTACAGAGTTTAGTTAAAATACCATAGGAGGGAAGTTTATTAAGAAGTGCGGCATGCCAGACCTGGTCAAAAGCTTTGGATATATCAAGAGCAACGATCTAAGACTCACCTAGAAACTCAAGAGACTTATTCCAGCAGTGTAATACGCCTGTCATGCAAAATTTTGTGTTTTTCTAAGTACTTAAGAATTTGTGAATTAATTAATTTTTCCATTACTTTACAAAGAACTGAGAGAATTGAAATTGGTCTATAGTTAGATGAAAGAGATTTAGATCCTTTCTTGGGAATAGGTTGAACACGTGCAGCTTTCCAGCTTTCCGGAAAGATACCTGTGTCGTAAGAAATTCGAAAGAGCCAAGTTAAGATTGGTGCAAGTTCTGGAGCACATTTTTTTAAAACGATTGCTGGTATGCCATTCAGCCCAGATTTCTTGGTGTTAACGTTTACGTGTTTGACTTTTTTAAATAAATAACAGTAAATACATACCCTTAAGTTAGCTGTTTATACCTAGATGGCATGTATTAGGCCAAAGAAAAAGAAGCCAACCCTGGTGTGGCATTATCTACATACTATAAACTTTTTGCTTATATAAACTCAACACAAAATGTGACGGTGTTAACTTATATTTTTTTAAATTTTTAATTACACTATATCAGCCCAGGACATGTTTTGTCAACTCCACAGGAATTTATTTATTAATGACTTTTATTGTTTAAAAAAATATATATATTCTAACAAAAAAGGATAGGGTGTCCCTTTATATAGCCGGTTTATACTATAACAGATTATTAGGTGTTTTTAAATAAAAAATAAACAAAATAGAATATTCCAACAATAAATTAGGACAATTATTTAATAAAAACAATTTATTATTTTAAAAAAATTCTCAAGAAAGTACTACCTACCTAGATGTATATAACAAGAAAAAAAGATTATTAAGTTTAATAGCATAATCCAATTTGGAAGTGGTGACTTTAGGGTTTTGAATATAAAATATGAAAAATGGGAATTTTTTCGTTGTTTATGAAAACATAGCTGTTTTTTAATGATTAGCTTTCAGTAATCTGGTTTTAGTGAAACAATATTTTAATAGTTTTTTTTTAATTTTACAGCAGCATAGATCTTTGAAATTAATCGGTATCAAATACCAAAAGGTTAGTAAAATGTTGGGTAACAGTTTAATGTTATTTTAAGTTTTTTTAGCTATTGATACTTACATATTATAGTGTATAGTTTTGTTAAATGCATGCAAAACACTTCCGAACCAAAATAATGCCTTAGGGGGTGAAAGGAAGGGAGTGCTTTTTATTTGTAAAAATGGTTTTTGCAATTTCAAGCTAAAAAGTAAATTCTTTTAAAAATAAAAGGTGTCGACATTAAAAAAACTACGACTTATGCCATAACCATTTTTACCCTACCCTTAAAATTTTTTTGAAAGGTAAAAAACTGTTTTTTCGGTTTTTAATTTTTATCTTTTATAAAACTACTTTGATTATGCTGAAATTTGGAGTAAATATACCTTTTACTATTTTAAATATACTGTATTTTTTTATCAATAAATATTTAGCCGCTATTATTAAAACTTACTAAAAAAATCCACCACCATTTTGATTTAATTTTTTCATCAAAAATGGTCTTCTAAGAGCTCATTTCTTTTCGTTTCTTTCTTAACTTTTAATGAATGCAATTAAAAGCATTACTTCAATTTAAAAAAGACACAAAATATTGAAATTTTTTATTAAACTCGTACATTGTGTTATTTTCGTTGAAAAATTAATACTATTTATTGTAATTTTTAAAGAATTTTTGAATATTTTTAAAAATTTAGAAACATTTTTAATTGTGAAAGTTGAATAACAGGTATACAGTGTAACCTATGTTAATATGGGTGTTACAAAAGGACAAATGGAACAAAATTTTTAAACTTTAAATCGGCATTTTGGGAAAACTGGTCGCATGGTCTAAAACAAAGAAATACAAATTTTTGCTCCTATTGCGAATATACAGGGCAAGTTATAACTAAAAATATAACAACTGACCTAGTGTAAAGTAGTTTTATTTTTAAAAATAGAACAAAATTGTGTAAGTAAATGTTTTAGGGAATTAGGTTTTACATTAAAATTTGTAGTTAATACATAAAAAACTGTTTGTTGTCATTTTTTTTACATGGTATGCACTTAAATACTTGACACGGCGAAGCAAATTTTTACCAAAATCTTTAAAATATTTTAATTTTATTTTAAACTTCACCTCTTTAGGCGCACTAATTAGTTTTTAATTTAAACTGTTAAAAATGCCAACAACATTTTTGTTTACTTTGTTTCATTAACTTTGGATTTTAACATAAAATTTAATTTCCTACAACAATTTTGTTTTATTTAAAACAAAAAGTACTTTACACTAGGTCATATTTTACATTTTTAATTACAACTTGCCGAGTATATTATCAATAAAAGCAAAATTTTGTATTTCTTTATTTTGGACCATGTGACCAGTTTTTCCAAAATTCCGATTTCACATTTAAAAATGTTGTTCCATTTGTCCTCTTGTAACACCCATTTTGGGCCACACTGTATACCTGTAATTCAACATTTACATTTAAAAATGTTTCTAAACTTTTTATTAATTCTTTAAAAATTTCAATTTTATTAAATAGTATTAATTTTTTGACGAACATAACACAATGTACGAATATAATGACAAATGTCAATATTTTGTGTTTTTTATTTTTTTTAAATTAAAGTATATATTTTTATTGCATTTATTAAGAATCACGAAACAACGAAAAAAATGAGCTTCTAGTCAACCATTTAAAATAAAAAAATTAAATCAAAATGAGGGTTGAAAATTTTCATTTTTTTTTAAAGTAAGTTTTCATAATACATGCTAAATATTTATTGATGAAAAACATAGTATATTTAGAATAGTATAAATATATCTTCTGTTAGTTTCAGCTTATTCAAACTATTTTTGTTAAAGATAAAAATGAAAAACCGAAAAAACAGTTAGTTTTTTACTTTTTCTCGAAAATTTTTGAGGTAGGGTAATGGTTATGACATAAATTGTAGATTTTGGTGTCGACAACTTTTATTTTTAACTTTTTTTAAATAGCAATAACTGCTTGGCTAGAAATTGCAAAAACCATTTTTACCCCTAAAAATCAGCCCCCCTGCACCCCCAACGCATTATTTTGGTTCGGAAGTATTTTCTTAGAAAGTGATGATGCATTTAAGAAAACTATACCATTAGTTTGCTGTAAGGATAATTTATGACCTTCTCTACTGCTATTAGCTATAAATAAAGTAGAAAACTAAAAATTTAAAAATTATAATTAGAAAAAAGATCAAAAACGTGAAGACAGAAACAAACACATTATTTTTATACTTTAGTACCAAATGTTATTACCCGACTTTATGTTTTCGATTTTTTCCATTAATTATTTTTTAGTTACTGAATTTATTTTAAAGTCGGTTTGGTTTTATTAATGTTTATTTTTTTCCTTTTTATTTTATTATTTATATTAAGATTATATTCCAGATACTTCTATTTAAAGACTTGTCTATGGGCTGGCCTAATATCCCCTAATGAGTTAAAGAATAATTACTTATAATTTTTACAAAAATTACTTATAAAGTAATAAAAATAAAATTAATTAAACTATATTTTCCTTTACAATTAAGTACCCTAAATAATATGAAGTATATAAGGTACTATAAACGAAATTAAAAACACGTTTTCATAGCACTTAACAAAATATTTACCACAAGAATCAGAATTAAAACATACTAAAAACAAACAAATTATGAAACAGAACGCCCGGGTGACCACAGCTTAGTTAACAATATCATTAATAATAAAGAATGGTTTACAAATGTAAAATGGTTATATTTATAAACTCGGTAGTTATCTAGCCAATAGCGTAGCTACGCCAGCAGGGACCCTGGGGCAAAAAACTAAAGTGGGACCCTAAGGAGAGAATGTGGAGTGTTTGGTTGAGGTAGTTAATAATGCATTGAGCAAAATCTACAATTTATTATACATGTAAAAACTTTTTATCCAACACTTACATATAATATCTACATAATTGATCAGATTTTGAGGATATAAAGTGTACTATAAGTCACTAGTGAGCTAAAGTACCCTTTAGCTCACTAGTGAATTATAGACTTTAGCTCACTAGTGACTTATACTAATTCTTTATTACTTCCAACATTTCACAATTAAAAAATAACATAAAACAACTAATATATTATACTACAATTTATTCGTGTTTATATTAACAGTAATTGTTATATTAGATTTATCGACAACGTTACATTGTGCGAAGTGTTCTTCAGGAAGTCTTTCAGCACTAGTACTTGCCTTGGTGCGCTCTTCACCCTGTATTCGTCTTGCAATCTCAAACTTGTTAAAGATGCAATCTTCTAAATATCCTTCTGCCACGGTAGAAGACTTCCACCCGCCATGGCGTTTAAGGTTGGTGATATCGGCCCCAGCGTTGACTAGAAGTGTCGCTGAAGAACGCCGCATGCTATGACCACTATATAAGATTTCATCAGGTAGTTGCAAATAATGAGCAACTACTCTCGGAATTTTCGAAATTTTATTTATTCCCACGCATTGCCTAGTGCATTTGCCTTTTTGAAAGTTGACAAAAAATCTTTTGTGAGGCGTATTCTCTGGCCTTAGGGACACATATTTTCTAAATAATTCAAGCACATTTACCAAAAATCCTTCTTTTAAAATTGTAAAGCTTCTCGATTTGTTCGTCTTGGTATCAGGTATAGAAACATATATGTACTGGCCTTTATCTACTATATCTTCAATACTTAAGCGAGTTAGTTCGTCACAACGGCATGCACCAGCGATTCCCAATATCAATGCAACCTATAAAAATCCGAACAGATAAATATTTAATACCAGAAACTAAAGTAAATTCATACCTTTGACATTAAGTGCTCGTCGTCAGGTGCCTCAGACAAAAAATTTTCGATGTATTGCCTCTCCAGAATTTTTGCCTTTTTCGGTTTGAAATTTCTTGAATTGCTCTTCAAATAAGCGACAACTTTTTCATACCTCCCTATATCCACGTTCTTATATACTTTTAAGGTCGTTTTATGAATACTTGGTCCACATTGATGAGGGAGCAACTTTTTTCGATAAAAACAGAAAGTAAGCCATAATAACATCTTCATTTATAGTACCAACTCCTCGCCTTTTCCTCCATGCTTCAAAATCTTCAAATTTTTTATTGTAAATTAGTTTTGACTTCTCTGGAATTAAACTGCATGTCGCTACCGCAGCTTCTTCCAAAATTTCCTGGGAACTTCACAATTTTCCATTTCGCAAAGCATTTTTATGTTTGTCTACAAAGTTGTTTACTAAACAACCCCGTAGTTACCAACAAAATGCATTACAACCAAACAAGCTTGATTCCAAAAATACAAAATTTTGTTGCTGGTGTTGACAATGACAAGTAACAAATAATGGATGACGTTTTCAAATTATTTTCCATATTAAAAACGATTTATACGAAAGTGTTGGATAAAATTTTGTATTAGACACGTGAGTTATTACATATAAGTCACTTAAGAAAATTACCTCTCTCGCCCTTCGGGCTCGAGGTTAAACTTTTCTTGCGTGACTTATATGTAATATAACTCACTTATCTAATAAATAACTATTAAGTATAAACTCATCTAAAAGCCAGTTTATGTTAATTGGTACTGGAAAAATTAAGACTTATTTCGCTACAGCTTAACTTCTCAACTGAAATAGGAGGCTCAAGAATAAATCAAGTGAATAAAATTAAATATCTGGGGGTAATAATAGATGACAGGTTGACTTTTAAAGATCATGCTAATTTTGTAATTTCAAAGATAAGCTATTGCATTAACTATCTGTCTCGTTGCTCTGTATATCTATTCTTTTGGGCAAGACTTACAGTGTATAATACAATAATATTGCCACACTTCAATTATTGTGCAACTATTCTATGTATGCTCAACCAAAATGAGTTGCAGAGATTGCAGAAATTGCAAAATAGAGCAATGAGATTGATATTGTGCTGCTCTAAATATACTCCCATAAGAGTAATGCACCAGTGCTTGAACTGGCTGCCAGTTTTGGAACATTTTAAATATTTTGTCATGGTGTTTGTGTTTAAAATTAAGTTGGGTCTGGCACCTTCATATCTGGTCAATAAGTTGGCTTATAACCGTGATATTCATACATATCATACAAGGCAGGCGAATGACTTCTTTATTACACCGAAGAATAAAAAAATATGTCAGAATTCTCTTTTTTAAGGGTTTGGACATGTTCAATAAGTTACCTTATGAACTAAAAAATATAAGTTCAATTTTAACTTTTAAAGGAAAGCTTAAAACATTCCTTTTAAAACAGTGCAATATTTTGTGATGTATATATTTACATTTTGTTTATAAGTCTTATTTTACTATATGACCTGAACACCATCACTTTTGTGTGTGTAATTGTTTAAATTTAAGTTTTGTTTTTACTCTATAATTCTGTTTTTATATATGTATATATTTTTTAGATTTTAGATTTAGTGTGACTATTGTTTGTGAATCCAATTTTATTTGTCTTTTTTTTCTTAAATGTGCTTTATTGGCTCTTTGGTTAAACAATTTTAATTTTATACATTTAATAACTTTAATTTTAATTAACATATATTGTAAAATTGTTTTTGTAAATAACTGATTAGCTGAGATATTTGCTTAATAAAGAATTTAATAATAATAATCATGGGCGCTGATAGGATGATATCCAGGTGGGCAGAGTTGGGTCGTATTCGAATACTTCGTAGTCTAAATAGTATAATAGTATTTGACTACATTTGTGTGTTTGGTATTCGGTAATCGGCAGAATACTTTTTGATTAGTATTCGGGATTCTGTATTCGAATACTTTTTTAAGTATTCGAATACCAAAAGGCACAAAAATAGGAAGAAATGAGATGAGGAACTTTTTTGCCCTTTAAATTTTTCTAGTACTCGAATACCGATTCCGGGTGTTCGTGAATACCAGTATGCGAATACTTTTTTACTTTCAAGTATGTAAATATTCGATATTCGAATACTTTCTTTTCCGGCATTTGTATTCAAATACCAATTTTTAGTATTTGATCCAACTCTGCAGGTGGGGCAAAATATTGCAAATGTCGAGGAGCAAGTTAAAAACTTTAGGAGCAAAAAAAAAAGTTCTCATATAATAAAAACAACTTTATTTTACATTTTAATATACATATGTATACTGACCATTCCAAAATATTTTGTGAGCAAAAAAAAGTCTTTACCTTTTTTCACCTGCATTCATACATTTTCTTTTCACTACTAAGCCCGGGAGCTTCTCCCAACTCTCAGGGGTCTTCTGAACTTGGGGGCCCGGGGCACTGCCCCCGCCAGCCCCATAGTAGCTATGCCAATGTATCTAGCTGCTTACTAGGTTTTCGTGAACTTTTGGTACTATTAAGCTTTTACGCGCACATGACTAATATTTTACCACAATTTTTTTCAATATTAGTCATTGTTTGCAGCAATAATTTTCTAAGTTTATGCTTATAGAATAAAAATCACCCTGTATATCATATCTAAAAACGAAATCCAGGAGAAGGTTATAAACACAAATCATGCAAAAATACAGCTTAAAAAATCTTGCAAAGTTGGCTTTGTTAAAACATTATTAAAAAAAAGACTTTTTATATGCTCAAAAAGGGGCTATATCCCAGTAGAAGTAGAAGACCGAAAAAAGTGCATTTTTAAGACTTTTTTGCAAAAGGCCCTTTTATTTATCCAGTTGAAATTTTGTACATACAGTGTGTTCGCCTAAGTTCTCCACATATGGGAAACTTTTTATTAGTAATTTTAGGAAAAAAGTTATTCTTTATAAAAAGTTCTGCATGGTCTAAAACTTATAAAGCAATCATTGAATATTCATTTTTTAAGTAGTATACGAGGTATCTCAAAAAACATAAAGTTCAAGAGGAAAGTACTCTTATTTTTAGAAATATCGAAAATTATTATTAGGAAAAAATGTTTAGAAATACAAAAAATTCTCAAATATACAAACTCTTAATTTTCAAGAATTTTTTTATGATAAAACGATGAAAAGTTAAATTTGTATATTTGTAAATACTTATTTTAAAATGTAATATCTAAAGAAAGCTTAAGAACTGCCAAAACAGTAAAAAGTGACAGAAACGCTCGTTACCGTATACAAAAATAAAGAAATACTTTTTCCTTGTAAATAAACGAGCTTGTATATTTAAAAGTCATTTTTAATTCTTAACATTTTTTCTTAATAGGAATTTTCGATATTTTCAAAAGAAGGGTACTTTTCTCTTGAACAAAATTCACATTTTTTGAGATACCTCGTATACTACTGAAAAAAAATGAATATCTAGTAATTGCATTTTAGGTTTTAGACCATGCAGAACTTTTATAAAAATAACTTTTTTCGTAAGATTAATAATAAAAAGTTGCTCATATGTGAGAACTTAGGCGGACACACTGTATATTATGTAAACTTTTAATAATATATTGATATATTTAATGTGTTAGAATAAATATTTTCTGTACAGAGTTAAATACAGGTAGCCCTGGGAGATAATCCCCCCGGAGAAAAAAAATCCCACCCGGAGAAATTTATGAAATTAAATTTGATGTCTTTTTGGTATATTTATTATTATTATTATTATTTTTTGATAAAGACGATTATTATTATTAAAAATCATAAATAAGTGTTAACACGGTCAGTCAGGTCCTAAATCCTACCTGAACTGAAACCGAGTCCGCAGTAAGTGCGAACGTGTGTATGCTAAACTGACGGCGCGTTCCAATGCAAATTCATAGTATCGGTCTTACTCGCAGACTTGCCTTCGTACCTACTACCTTCAGGTAGGCTCTAATGCAATTATGCCTATACATGTAATCTGAAAGTAGGGGAAACTAAAATGGTATACTCAGGTAACATGACACACTTCATATTTTTTTAATTTTCCACTTGAACAGCGACTTTTTAAACGTGTTGAAAAGTGTAATATTATCACTGAAGTTAGTAACAAAATTACCGTACAGGTTCATGTCCGTGATTTTTATGTACAACAGTTCAAGTTCAATTTCTAATTTACCAACCGCAAAAGAATTCTTATCAATTTAGAATTTGTGCATTTTTGCAAAGTTCTTAGACATAGTTTTGTTTTTTTATTGAAACATAATAATTTGGCTATTTTTATGTATAAATATGATTACTATAGGTATATTATACTCTCAAAATTTTAAACATGTTTGATAAATTGCCGTTTTTGAGTAAAATGACATACTATTTTAACGTGTTCGTTAACGCAAAAAAAAACGTTTTTCTTGATCGTTGGTAAATATAACTTTTCGAGCCAAAAGTATTTTTCTTCTTCCAATTTATACACTTGGTATGTGTCCCAAATTCGACCATCCCTGGAATATTGTTCTCATGTCTGGGGAATGGCATCCCCTACAACCCTCAGCATTCTTGATGCCATTCAAGGAAGAGCTGTTCGTCTTATTAATGATCCTTTACTTACTCAAACACTTTCTTCTCTTGCCCATCGTCGAGCTGTGGGAGATCTATCGCTCTTTTATAGATACTTTTACGGCTTTTGCTCCGAGGAATTATCCAGTATAGTTCCTCCTCTTGCAGCTCCCAACAGAGAAACTCGTGGTTCCGCACTTCGGGGCCTGTCCAATTGGACAGGCCCCGAAGTTTCCATTTCGTTCGTTCTTTTATACCTAGAGTTTCTAGACTATGGAACCTACTGCCAGCGGAGGTCTTTCCTTCTCCCCCAAATCTTCAAGCTTTAAGTCCCGTATTAACAAACTTCCTCTTACCTTGCTTAAGACACCCACGGTACGTAAGTATTTAGGCTTTTAGCCTTCGTGGATTGTCCAAAAATAAAAAAAATAGCACAAAATCTATACGCCAAGGTTTTTCAAAAGTACTCCTCTAAAAAAGACGTTTTCATGTGACCACTATATCTCTGGACTGGATCATCTAAAATAAAAAAACTAAACCCATGTACTTTTAGAAATACAGTGTCTGAAAAGGTGGGGTTAAAAATGATAGGGGTGACATAGTGAGCCAAAATAATGTTAGTACTTCATATAAAAAAAAAAGTTCTTTCGCGCTTTGTTAGGAAGATACTGGCCTTTAAAGTTGGTATAAAAAAACTATTTCAAATATAACTTTTGGACTATTGCCACAGCACCAATATATTTGGGCTACTAAATAACCTCATAGTAATGCTTCTTTCCATAGGTAAATGTATGTTCAATAAGTCGGAATTGTACAGGGTGCGACGATTTTTTCCATTTAATGTATGTGTTAGGGTAAATGTGGATAGTGCGTTTATTGTACAATTACCTGGAACTATGCAAAATTACCAGTGCTCGTGGTAAAGGTTGTAAAAACCTTCGAATTAAGGCACATTTACCGGCAATTATATAAAATTACCATACCCCTTTAGTACACGTAGTAAATAATGAAATCAAACATCGGAATCAATTGCGAAAACCGAAAAGAATAGGGGCGCTGCCAAATTAAAAAAAAAAAGTCGTTGCTAACCAAAATTCACCTGACCGTGACTTCGGGCACGTTGAATTTTATTTTAAAAAATCTACTACATATAAAGAACTCCAAGTAAAAACGACATGTAACGAGGTCTGAGACGCTAATACGTGCGCGGCTGCAAGTATCACCCTCCACGCGCCCCGCCCGCGCCCTGCCCTCTCCATTCCAAAGCTTATGTCAACATTTACCACTGTCACGCGGAAGTTTTTATAATTACCGGTAAATGTAAATAATTTCCTATATTTACCATGTGCGTTGGTAATTATCTATAATTACCGGTAATTATAGATAATTACCGATTGCTTAGATTTACCGTGAAATATGCATTTTTAGCACTGGTCACAAATTCGACGTTTTGCTTTGATCGCTTAATTTCTTCATTATTTTTTTACTACTTTGAATCGATATCTTGGACCATTTTTTATAAAATCGCATTTTAAGTCCAGACATACTAGTATTTTGTAAGTAATACAGAAATCCTTTTTTCAGATTTATTTTTAAATATGGTAAGAATCTTAAAAACAGTGTTTACGTATTATAAAGTTTAATGGGCTCACAAAACCGATTTTAAAAATTTTACCACATGTTAATAATAATTTTGTCAAAAAAATGTTTGTTTATGTATTTCCTATGATGTTAAAATAATTTTAAGTAAAATTTGGTATTAGGATAATTTTTATTGTTAATACCAAATTTAGCCTATAATTATTTTAAAATCGATAGGCACACTAATATTTTTATTATTCAAACTTTTAACTAAACACAAGAAATAATTGTTTTTACAACATATTATTCTATTAGTTTCTGTTTTCATAGCAACTACGATAAATTAGGAAGAACGTCATTCAGTGTTGAAAAGATCATTTACTTACACTAATAAATGTTGTTTTTAAAAGGAAATTAACTGGCATGAACATATTGTATCTATAGCCACCGCGGCTTCAAAAGCTTGGATTTCTTTTCCGAGCCAAAAAGTATTTTTCTCCTTCCAATTTATACACTTTGTATGTTGTCCCAAATTCGACCCTCTTTGGAATATTGTTCTCATGTCTGGGAATGGCATCCCCCTACAACCCTCAGCATTCTTGATGCCATTCAAGAAAGGGCTGTTCGTCTTATTAATGATCCTTTACTTACTCAAGACTTCCTTCTCTTGCCCATCGTCGACCTGTGGGAGATCTATTGCTCTTCTATAGATGCTTTTACGGCTTCTGCTCCGACGAATTATCCAGTATAGTCCCTCCTCTTGCAGTTCCCAACAGAGAAACTCAGTGGTGCCGCGCGTATGCATCCCTATACAGTTCAATTGGACAGGCCCCGAACTTCTCACTTCGTTCGTTCTTTATCCCTAGAGTTTCTAGTCCGTGGAACCTACTGCCAGCCCAGGTCTTTCCTTCCCCCAAATCTTTAAGTTTTAAGTCCCGTGTTAACAAGCTTCCTCTTACCCTGCTTAAGACACCTACGGCACGTTAGTATTTAGAGCTTTCAGCCGTCGTGGATTGTCAAAGGATAAAAAGTGTCTTAGTGTTTTACATCCGTTGGATTCGCTTTAAAATACTACATTTAGAAATATTATAAAAGTGATATGATCCTATTTTGGTTTTTGGAATAGAGTAAAAAAAAAAATGAAGCTTAGAGCCCTCTAGTAAAAGTTTAAAAGATAAAATTGATTTTGTATTTCCCTAAAAGTAAGTAAACTATGAGGAGTGATATTAGAATGATTATATCACTCTAGATGAAAAATACAAATTTAAATTTTAAAAATAAAATTGGACCAAAATTTGTTCTTAAAATATTGTTTTTCGACTAAAAACGAACTAGGAAATACGAAAAACAAAAAACATACAGGGTGTCCCATTTAAAAATCAAAAGTTTCAGTCATTTCGGTTAAACCGGAAGTCGTAAAGCCTATCATATACACCTAAAATTACTTTTTGTTAGTCTAAAAACCGTTGCGTCAGTATGGATAAAAGTATTAAAGAAAATGGCAGCGGAAAGTGATCTCGTTGTCACCTGGTATATAAATATCTCCACAAGCTGACCATTTTTATTTATTAATATTAATTTTTATTTAGCCTGCCTATGGTGTATATTACATTAAAACATTGAAACAAGTTGCAGTTTTAGACAATTTGGGGAAAAGCTAAATAATATTTGTTTTTACCGGTATTAATATACAGAGGTGTTCATTTAAAAACTTTCCACTCAAGTTATCTTCGAAACGAGACAGATTTGAGAAAATCGCCGAAACACGTCAAGATATTTATTGAGAGGGAACGTTTTTACAAAAATTGGACGGCGCCCCTTTAACCCCTTAACCACCAGGGCCACCACCCCAAAATTCTTAAATGGAAGGCGGGTCGAGTGATACATCATTTTAAAGCTCCTGACGAGTACTTTATAACCCTAGAATATGAAGTCAATATCTTCACCTATTACAAAATGGCGGTACTTTAAAAATTACCTAAATACCTGATTTGGATGGTCATATTTCCGAAACTAATAAAGTTAGATGTACTTAATGTGGTATTTTCTTAAAGCTCATTTAAAGATCTTTTTAATGGTAAAATAATATACAGGGTTCTTAAATAAAAAAATATGTACTTTTCTTCTACCCTGTATATTACTACCAGTATCACCATTAAAAGACCTTTAAAGAGCTTTAAGAAAACATACCACATTAGGTACATCTAACTGTCAGTTTCAGAAATATGGCCATCTAAATCAGGTATTTAGTAATTTTCAAAGTACCGCCATTTATAGTAGGTGAGATGTGACTTCGTATTCTGGGTATAAAGTACTCGTCAGAAGCTTTAAGTGATGTATCACTCGACCCGCCTTCTCATTAAGAATTTTAGATGGTGAGCACTGATGGTAAGAAATGGCGCAGATCAAAATTTTGTAAAAAAGCGTTTGTTTTTAATGGGCAGAATATATGATTTTAATGGTAATAAACTCGTATTTTTGTTCCTAATGCAACGATATATCACCCGTTACACACTGGTGTAGATAATATTTTCAATTGACTATATCTAAAAACTGGGACATGGGATCTAAACCAAATTTATACCATATGCTAGTTGCCTTAAGAAAAATACTTTGGTAAAGATTTTTTTTTAATTTTAAAATGTTGGAAAAAAGTTGATTTTTTTAAATTAACCCTCCCTCTCCTGTAAAAAAAATCCAAGTTTTAAAGGCAAATTCTCTGTATTTTTTCGTAAATTAAATCAAGTTTTTAATTTTGCTAAAATATCAACTTTTTTCCCATAATTATAGGAAATATTGCATATAAAAGTGTAAAGTGAATAAATTTTAAGTGACTATAGTTTTTAAAAAATATACATATATTTTTTTTAATTAAGAATTTGTAGATAAAATTTAATTTAATTTACGAAAAAAATACAAAAAGGGAATTCACTTTTGAAACATGAATTCTTTTTATGAAGGGTGGGGGTAATAAAAATATATACGCCCGTGACGTTACATTTATGCAGGCGTTTCGAACCAAAATTAAACATAATTTACTGTTTTGCCATTACAAGTAACGATTTTATCTCTAACACTTATGCCTTGTTCAGACACGGCTAGTAATTTAGTCGAGTAGCGAGTAATTAAGTATTCTCGTGCGTGTGGACAGCTACTACACTAAACTATTTTCCTAATTTTTACTGTCCGCACGCACGAAAATACTTAATAGCTTAGTGACTTATTGTTCAAAAATGGCCCGATACTTCGGTTTTGAGTACAAGCAAATGCTTTATACAGTGAATAAAGTATGTCAACATTAGTAGATTTTTGAACAGACCCACCTCAAAAGTCCTGCTGGCACCCCCGCCCCCCTCAAAGTTGGTTAAGGGATTGATATAGTTTTTCTAATATCTTCTAAACGGTAAATGATAAAAAACTGATTTTAGTGTCGTTAGATGAAGCACAAAATTCTGCAAAATAGTAATAATTAAAATTGTATTTTTGTTTATTACGTAAGAATTTCCAATATAAAAAAATTGTATTTTGTATTGTAAAATTAAAATTGTATTTTTGTTGATTTAGTAAAATTTTACAACAAAAAAATGTTGGAGGAGAACATCCACACGGCACTTTTTACGATATATCTTCCAAACTATCCACCAAATGAAAATAATATAGGATACAAAAAATAAAGACCAAAGTTTTCCCCATCGAATGGTGTATAACATTATACTATTATCTTTAAAAAAAGCTACCAGTGGCGTACAAAAGTAGCACTACACCAGTATAGTACCTAAAAATAGAAATTTTTAATGTTATACTTTTAATTTTTTAAATATTTTTTTCTTTAGTTTTATTAATTTATAATTATTTGTAATTCTGCATACTAGTAATAATAAATAATCATATTACACGGAAAAAAAATTACCAGTACAAAAATCAAAATCAAGACGTGTGGATTGAGTTTGGTACTGGTAAAAATGTAAGACATAATTTCGTGTATCGAAATTGCTAATAAAATCAATGAAAAAGTCTAGCCCTTTTTTTTATTCACTAACCGGTTGCGATACCACGTCGTCGCTTTTATGGAAAAGGAAAAAAGTGTTGGGAAGCTTGGGAATCTTGTCCGGAAGTTACAGCTACTTTCATTGATTTATTGTAGCATTCAAAAATACCTTCATTTCGGCAATTAAGTGTGATCTCAAAATTCGTTGTAACCATTTACGATAAACATTCTGATAGTAGCAACATTGATATTTGTCGAATGCAACTTTTTGCCCAAAAAACCGAACGGTTGAGAATTTACCCCCAACAATGAATGCTTTAGCACTTCACATTAATCAATGCATTTATCAAGCAGGATTTGTTTGGGGTAATCTCTGCCAACCAGTGGTTGAACTTCCATGTCCATCTGAATGGGGATGGATTTAAGAGAATACTAAATGGACACCACTGTGGACCACTTTAAAAAATGAAAAAATATCATCTGATGACACTATTAAAATGTAAATGTAAGATTTGTGGCACAAATTGTAAATGTTTTTAAAAAATTTTAAAATGTACCAGGTTATGTTTGTGTGCGGAATGTTGTAATTAGGTATTTTCGGTTGTGTAATAATGTGTTTGTTTTTTATTGATGTTATATACAGTGTGTCCCAGGATAGATGTTACAAGAGGACAAATGGAACAAAAATTTTTGAATTTTAAAACGAAATTTTGGGCAGACCGGTCGCATGGTCCAAAAGTAATAAATACAAAACTTTACTTCAATTGGTATTAAACAGGGCGAGTTAAAAAATTGACAAAAATATTTTTTTACTTAACGTGTTTAACTTTAAATTTTGACATAAAATTTAGTTCTCTACAACATTTACCTATACAATTTTGTCCTATTTTTAAAAATAAAGGTACTTTATTCTTGGTACATTTTCATATTTTTAGTTATAACTTGCCCTGTATATTACCAATTGAAATCAAATTTTGTATTTATTAGTTTTGGACCATGCGACCAGTTTCCCAAAAGAACGATTAAAAATTCCAAAATTTTTGGTGAATTTGTCCTCTTGTAACACCTATCCTGGGACACATTGTATAAGCCATATTTGTTGTTATGTTTATAATAAAAAGTTATTATAATACTGTTGTTATTTATTTAAAAATATAATGAATCAAATTATAAAACAAAAGAAGTAAGTAAATAAAATGTAAAATATAATTATTAATTAATAAATCTAAAGTGAAAAATAATCTTTTAAAATTAATAGAATAACATTAAATATTTCGATTTCTAGGTACTTTACTGGTGTAGTACTAATTTGGTACACCACTGGTAGCTTTATTTTAAAAGATAATAGTCTAAATGATAACTTTGTGGTTTGTCGTTTATGTTGTTTTTTTTTGTTAATGGTTTGAAAGATATATGGTAAAAAGTGCTGTATGGATACTCCCCTTCGACTTTTTTTGTTGTAGAGTCTTATCAAAAAACAAAAATATTATTTTTAATATTACCATTATGCGCAATAAGGTAATATTACCAATTAATATAACTAAAGTGAGAAATATTCTGAAAAAAATTTAAAGTACCTATAACATTAAAAATTTCTATTTTTAACTACCTACTATACTGGTGTAGTGCTACTTTTGTATGCCACTGGTAACTTAAATTTAAAAGAAAATAGTATATTGTTATACACCATTCGATAAGGAAAACTTTGGCCTTAATTTTTGTGTCATATTATTATATTTTTTTGTTTGGTAGACGGTTTGAAAGATATATCAGTAAAAATGCCTTGTGGATACTCCCTTCGCCTTTTTTTTGTTGTAGAGTCTTACCAAAAAACAAAAATATTATTTTTAATATTACTATTATGCGCAATAAGGTAATATTACCAATTATTATAACTAAAGTGAGAAATATTCTGAAAAAAATTAAAAGTATAACATTAAAAATTTCTATTTTTAACTACCTACTATACTGGTGTAGTGTTACTTTTGTACGCCACTGGTAGCTTAAATTTAAAAGAAAATAGTATATTGTTATACACCATTCGATAGGGAAAACATTGGCCTTAATTTTTGTGTCTTATATTTTTTTGTTTGGTAGACGGTTTGGAAGATATATCGTAAAAATGCCTTGTGGATGCTTCCCTCCAACTTTTTTATATTGGAAATTCTTACGTAATAAACAAAAATACACTTTTAATTATTACTATTTTGCGGAATTTTGTGCTCCATTTAACGACACTAAAATCAGTTTTTTATCATTTACCGTTTAGAAGATATTAGAAAAAAACTATATCAATCCCTTAACCAACTTTGAGGGGGTGGGGAGTGCCAGCAGGACTTTTTGAGGTGGGTCTGTTCGAAAATCTACTAATGTTGACATACTTTATTCACTGTATAAAGCATTTGCTTCTACTCAAAAACCGAAGTATCGGACCTTTAAGTCACTAAGCTATTACTCGCCACTCAACTAAATTACTAGCCGTGTTTTAACATGGCATTAGGGATATTTTCGTTTGCTCGTTAGTAAGTAATCATTTTTTATGACAGGCTGCAATAAAGTTGATAATGTCGTTTGAATAAATAAAACACTTTATTTCAATACCATGTCAATACGTATAAGTAAATGTATGTGAAAGAAAAATAAATGAATGCAAAGCTACCTTTAAATGGAAATTTCCACGAATAATCGTTTGGAATTAAATCGTATATTAAATGGCAAAATAGTAAATGGTGGTTTTTTTCCAAACGTCGCATAAATAAGTGTAAATTGTAATGTGTCGTCAGAGACAAGAATGAGACGAGCAACTAAATGTAAATAAATTATCCGAGAGAGAGATAGCTGCTGGGCCTTCCTTGTCTGTCTTCAAGGCAGGTAAACGCAGATGGTGCGTGAGTCGACTTTATCGTTTGCCCGCCAAATTCAAATTATATAGCTGTGCTATTTTTGCCCTTAATGTTAGGTACTTGTTTTTGTTTCCTATTAATATAAAATATTGGGGTTTAGTTCAATAATTACACACACCTTATTAAAAATGTCATTTATTTGGTTTTTATAAAGATTTTTTCTTACAGATAACCATGTCAATATTACCTTAAATTATCTGTTGAAAAGCACAACTTTAATATATACACTGTGATCACTAATAAAAGTCAATATTCAAAGTCCAATTAAGTGTAAAAAACCACGAAACACAATAAATCACAGAAAATGTAAACAAACTGTCCAAACAAATCGGCCATTGAAAAATATCAAACACAAATATCGATTAACATTTCGGCGTGACTGCCTGCGGCAACGTTTGTCAAGTTAAAAATATTCGATTTATGGTATATTTTCTTTCTCTTAATTAGATGTGAGCCAAAAGGACATTAAAGTTTACATGCAGAAATTGTAAACAACTTGGCAACCAGGGCAAAGCGATGATTGCTTCATCTACGATAGCCTGCCATGATGAAAGACAAAGACATATTTATTGGAACTTGCGTTAAACCAGAAAGAGATAAATACAATTGACAAATTGTTAGGACCAGTTACTCGTCTCATTGTTGTCTCTGGTGTCGTTAAATAAATAATTTAAATGCAAGCTTTTTAAGTCTAAAAACAAAATATTTTACCTATAAAAAAGCAAATTTGATAATGGTGGACGAAACGTCGGACTTTAATTTAAAAATATCTATTTATCAAACAGAAAAAGTGGCAAAGATATTGTGTCATTTGTTTTAAAATATCTCTTTAAATAAAGTTAAAAAAATAAAAACTTCTTAACAAAATCTCGTTTTTGGGAATATTGCAGAATAGGGTGAAGTAAAATAATGTTTTACTTTTAGCCTGGGGGTGAAATTTGTCACTTATTAAACAAAAAAAATATTGAAAAAATGGTAATACTTTGTATCTGACTTTTTGTCTGCAAAAAGTTTTTAGAACACTTTAAACTTCAAAGGGTTTTCTCTCATACCAATTGAAAGTTGTAAGTAAAAAAAAAAATATGACTTTTATTGTAATTAAAAATAAAAACAAAAAATAACAAGCTTTTTTTAACCACGAAAGTAAAACTTGCGTTTGAAATGGTCATATTTGTTCATTCCCAGATATTTTCAAATGTTAAAAGACATTTTTTTGCGGTCAAAATTTCTCTTCAACCTATTGCAGAACGGCTGCAAGTATTGAAACTTTGACACGAAATATTTTTACGCATAAAATTGCGCAACTTTTTCCCAATTTAATCTCTTACCGTCTCCGAGCTCCCAAAGATGCCCCTCGAAACACCCCGTATTTATGTATTCAACTTGGTTTAGTCCAATAATTAATTATCACATATTTTAAAATAGCTACTAATCTTAAATTTTTTAAAATCATATTAGGCAAATATGGCTTTAAAACATGATATATATTTTTAACCTAACAGTTAATCTTTTACTTTACAATTTTGTTAAATTCTGGTATACAGCCTGTCCAATAACTCTACCGACAAACTTTAATAAGAGGTGATTATAAAATAAAAAATATGAACAAAACTTCATATGAACACAAATGTCCTAAGCGTTTAAGTGTTAAATATTTTAAAAAATGTTTTAATAATATTGTCTCCTATTTATAATTAGACATTTTTGACATGCAAGAAAAAAAATATGGTACGCCACTGCATTTTCTTAAAAATATATTTTTTTATTCCCGTTTACTTTAAATAAATTTGACCTTTTTCCGGTTTTGGCGTAAAAAATTATAGAAGGAACAGTTTAAAAATGTAATTTCGGTGCTCTTTGATAAGAAAAAAATCACAATAAAGTTTAAAGCAAATAAATCGGCATGCTTGTCTTCGCGGCCGCCTTTGCTATATTTCTTTATGATATGCCGGTTGATGCAGCTGGTCATCACACTATGGGATAAAAATTAATTTTTTTTGGTCAAAATTCTGAAACTTACCAATCTAACTTAAAATGAGGTGCATTTTACTGGAAAAATATTGAAAAAAATATTATAAATTATTACAAATGCTTTTTGGAAACCTAAAAATTATATGTTATTATAAATTTACACCCCCTTAACATTATTATTTTTTATTGTACAAAATAAACTAAAATATCAGCTTGTTTGGTTAACTCGGTAGTATTCTAATCAGTAATCCGATGAGTATTATCTCATATGATATACAGGGTACGAGAATAGGTATGATTTTTTAAATGGAATACCCTGAATATTATATCACCACCAAAAAAATCTTTAAAATGATTTAAAAATACTACATTTGATGTGTCTATCTCAATTAGTTTCAGAAATATTACCATCCAAATCTGAAAAATAATTTTAAATTATTCTTAGAAGCGTAATAGGGATACATCTTCCCAACTTTCTTTATTTTTTAACGTATAAAATAAATAAAAAACACTGTTTTGTTGGGTAGATTTTGTAGAATCCATATCTTTCATCAGAATGCTTTTATCTTTTAGGATATACAGTGTAGAACAAAACATATTAATTTTTAAAATGGAAAACCTTGTAAATAAAATAAAAAAATCTTTAACAAAAGTAGCGAGACTTCGCGAGACTGCATCGGAAACACAACAATAGCTCTTATTATTTAAACTCTTTTACTTTTTTTAGTAAACAAGGCTAATAATAAACTAAGTAGATTAAATGTTGTATATTTATGTTCACTTAAAATACATTTTCAAGTTTCTTATTACCCCAATAGAAGTCGTCATATCCTTTTATAATTTTGCGTACATGTAGTTTGTAGTATTTACTTTGAAATACACAGCATGAGCCATTAAAATTTTAACATTGCTTTTTGGCCAAAATAATGGGTTTCTATCCCATAGTGTATCGGCGCGTCGTTGTTAAGGATACCGGCGCCTTTGTATAAAATAGGCCTATTGCAGGGGCCTTTTTTATGTTTTTTTGTATTAGTTTCAAAGAGTACCGAATTTGCGCTTTTAAAATGTTCTTACTATACAAATAATGTTTTAACATTATATCTTATATCGCTATTTGGTTCTACAGTATTTAGTATACTGGTTAAGGAAATAGGTATTGGGATATCGGCAAGTAAAGCGACAACAAAGGATTAAATCTCACTCCACCCTATTGCCGAACGGCTGCAAGTATTGAAATTTTTGAGACGAAATAATGTTACGTGACAAAATCATACACATTTGGCAAAAATATTGGAAAGAAATTGTAAGAAAATTTTTTAAAACGTAAATTAGTATGATGTACTGTAGAAATCATCTTACTTTAGTTTTAATAAATTAATATTGTTTATATTTATACTAGCCATCGTATAAACTTCCTTGGAACTACCTTAGTCTGGTTTTATGTGATGAAACCCAGATTTTGACGCATCAGGTTCTTGCTATAAAATAAAAAGTCGGCCGGTTTTTCTGTGACAGTAGTTAAAACAATTACATAAGAACTAATAGTGACAATATACATTGTAGCTAGTCCATATACGTTTAAGGTTACTTTTAATAGTTACAGTGATCTTGAGTAATTGGCAATAGGTGTATTGTCTTGACTACTTTTATAAGTGTGATGTGTGATGAGCTTTTGGTGAATTAGTTAGTTAGAAAGGTAAAGTATAAACTTTTTTTTTTAATGAATCTCTTTTGGAAAAAAAACTTACTAAATGCTAATATAGATTATTAATTACAGTTCTAAAATATTGTCGGTTAAGGCTTTGCTTTATTTTGTAATTTTAATGATTTATTAAATTGTCTATTTTTCTCTTTTTTATTTTATAATTTTTTTGTCTCTATCTTTAATACATATATAATATTGAAGTATTAAAAATACATGTAAGTACCACCATTAAATCCAGTAAATAGTTTTACTGGAACCATCTTAAAAATGTATTTTTTTAATAAAAAATTTAATAAAATCAATATACATGCAATAGAGTAATGGATAATACACTAAAACTATTTCCGAAACTAATAATGATCTATATACACCTCACATAGTATACAAAATTTTTCATTAAAAAAGCTTATCTCTTTATTTTTATTAACTTTTTATTATCTTTTCTTTTGTTATGCGTTAAAGATAATAACACTTTTATACAAAAAGTTTTTTTTCTCTATGTTTTTAAGTTATCGTTGTAAGTGGTTGACAAAATATAAATGAAAATTTCCTAAAATTTCACTTTTAGATCCTGAGTTGGTTTCAAGTTTTATACATTTTTGTAATTGAAAGAAAAATGCAATTTTGGGATACTTTGATATAGAGTGTCCCTTTAAAAATGCTAGTTTTAATAATATTCGAAAAATTAAAACATTGATGTTTATTTAAAGTACGTCTCTAAATTTTACGTAAAAAGTTAATGAACATTTGTTTTTAAAGTTTGTTCTTATCTCCATAAATAAATAACAAATTTTAGCATATACCCTGTGTCTCCTAAACCAATTAAGCTAGCGTAGATCTGATAGCGCCATTCAAAAAAAAAAAAAAAAGGAACAAGACACATATCCTAGTTTTTTTTGCATTTTTTACCGTTTAGGCTATAACCTATAATCCAAATAATAAAATAACACAATGTACAATAATAGATAATAATTAATGATCACATATTTTAAAATAGCTACTAATCTTAAAAGCCGATTCCCACTTAGGGGTGTTCACCAGTGACGCATGAGTCGGCACCCATCAGCTGATTGTCGGGGTTTTTTCAAGGACACGGGTATAATGATATCCATGCACATTTAAATCGAATCACAACTTTTGGTAGTACCAACCGTTAATTTATGTAGGGAATTATGTTAAAAAGTCGTTACCCATAGGGGAAAATTAGAACCAGTCCTAATTTGGCGGGTGGAAACGCACGAGTTTTAACCCCTTACCCATGACTCGCAGGTGTGAATTGTCAGAGTCAAAAACTGTTTACCCGGGGTAAAAACCTCAGGTTAAAACCTTAGGTGGGAATCGGCTATAAATTATTTGAAATAATATTAGGCAAATATGGCTTAAAAAAAATATATATTTTTTTTAACCTAAAAGTTAATCTTTTTCTTTACAATTTTGTTAAATTTTGGTATACAGCCTGTCCAGTAACTCCAACGACAATTTTTAATAGGTGTGATTCTAAAATGAAATATATGAACAAAACTTCATATGAATATATGTCCTAAGCGTTTGAGTGTTAAAAATAAAAATAGTTTTAATAATATTGTTTCCTATTTATTATTAAACATTTTTAATATGCAACAAAAAAAATATTCTTTAGAATGTTGTCCATTAAAAGTTTAGAGTAAATATTTAAAAAAAAGGTACGCCACTGCATTTTCTTAAAAATATATATAAAAATAAAACATTGATTAAAATAAATGATGAAAAAAAATCCTGCGATTACCGTATCTTGATTTTTTTCTTTTTTTTTAGTTATTTACGGTCAAAACGGATCAAAATATACTCAGACACCCTGTAGAAAGGGTTAAATAAGATTAAAACTTATAATTTTAATTTTAATTATAAATGTTTAGCACAGCCGAAAAATATCTAGACCCTGTTGTTTTTCCAGCATAATTTAAAAAAAATTAACAGTCTCCAAAGTCAAACAAAACATTATTTTTTTATATTTTTAGAATCCCAAAAATGTCAGCTACAATCGAATCTGATAGTATACAAAATGAGGTACCATTCTCACCAACAAATGTATTTTATTTCCTGCTATTTCCTGCTGTGATACTTTTTGTTGTATACTGGAAACTATCCAGAAAGCACATGATTGACTTAGCTAACAAAATTCCTGGACCTACAGGTTTACCCATAATAGGAAATGCCTTGGAGTTTATTGGATCATCTCACGGTAGGTTTTTTATATTTCTGTAATTGTTTCATCATTTTCTTTTTATTATTTTAAAACAGCATAATTTATTTAAAAAGAGCAAGAAGAAGCCTTAAAAAAAAGAAAAGGGTGCCGATGCCATAGAGGGTTTGGGTTTTGAAAGTTTTAATTTTACTTCCTCCTAATTAAGAACAGTGTTATTTTTTAATTCTTATCGTGCTTTTATTGTATTTTGTAATCCTATTAAAATTTATGGATATTACCCTTTTTGTTAAAAGGGAATGAGGGTGACTCGTTAGCATATTTTGAACGAGTATTTTATTTCGAATAATTTCGTAGCGTCCTAACAAAAACGTAATTTTTAGTCAATTTAACATTTTTGCCTAAGGTATGTATCCATGCAAATTTTAATCAAAATTCCACTCCATGCACCGGCGCGTCACCGCCGCCGGTATCCTGGAAAATAATTTAATGGTCCGTTGATATTTGAGCACTTAAATAAACTTAATGCTTTTTTTCTATACGTAACTCAACCGACAGACTTTATAGGGTGACTCTAAAGAAGTGAAAATTAATAAAAACTTTAAATTAGCATGTCCTAAACATTATAGGTTTGAAGGGGTGTTTAAAATTTTAAAACAAAAATTGCCTTTTCATAACTTTTATACAAATTCAGGTATTTTTAAAAATTTAAATAACGCCCCTTTTGAATTCAATAACACAAAATTACTATAAAATTACCAGTGTCGTCCATAAGGGGTTTATAGTAAATATTTTTTAAGAACAAAATATGGTAAAAAACTGTTTGTTAGCTTGGTCATTTGGTATCGCTTTTATTAATTTCTGTAGTAAAAAATGACGAGGATGGTAAGAAATGGTTTGCTATTTATAACAAATAAAACAAAGTTAAGAGATTAAATTTGTTCTAAACTAAATAAAAATGTTAAAAATATTTTTATTTTAGAAGAATGCAGTGGTGTACCATTTTTTTATTAAAAAATATTTACCTTTAAGCCCTTTTGGACGTCACTGCTAAAAATAATGTTCTTCTGACATGCCAAAAATGTCTTTTAATGCAAAGGAGATGCCCTCCAAGTTTTAAAAATATCTGAATTGGTATAAAAGTCAATTAAAAAAAACTATATTTCTTTAGAATATTTAACACCCTGTCGTTCAAAAACTAAGACATTTAGGACATGTCATATAAAGGTTTTTTAATATTTTTTTGTAGAATTACCCCTTAAAGTTTGTTGGTGGAGTTACTGGACACCCTGTATAGTATAGTGCATTTCTTTTATGTCCTCTTTAACCTTTTTTAAGAATTAATTAAAAAATTAAAACTTTTGGAATATAAAATTGATACCTACATACTTTGGAGTGAAATTGAAGAATAAAACTTCAAGATGGCTGATAAATGCCATCTTGGAAAAAAATATTAAGTATTTTACACTGTAGACTCGGCCAAAAAAAACAAATTTATTTTTTTACACGATACTGTGAAATAATCATATATGATAAAAAAACCATTTATGAAAGTTAGGGATTAATATTAAGAGGTGTATCATCGCAACAGTTTCTTGCCAAAAATTTTTGTTTATGCATAACTCGCAAATCGTTAATCTAAAAATTTTGCTAACACAGCTCCTTGCAAATTTCAAATAAGCCGTTTCTATGTAATCAGGCCTTGAACATTGAACTATTATTACAATTTTGTTTTTTGAGTTTTGATTTTTGATACTACTTACTACAAATATTAATATTAAAAAATATATATAAATATTTTAAAAGGAAATTTGAATAACACTTCAAAAAGGTTTTTAATATTTTTCAATAAATTCATTCCATCAAAAGTTATTCGACGTTAAGGATGAATCCAAAATAAACTTTAACGTCAAATAACTATTGAAGGAGCGAATTTATTGAGAAATATCAAGAGACCTTTTTGGAGCATCAAATTTCCTATAAAAATATTAACTATATTTTATTTTAAGAATAAATCAAAAATAAGCAAAAATTTAAACTAAAAAAACACAATTGTAAAAATAGTTTAATGTCAAAAACCGATTACATGGAAACACTGATCTCGATGGATTGCCAATGTTACAAGCTGCGCGAAACAAAATTTACATTTCATGGGCGAAAGTTTGTGCGCAAGCCAGTCGAGGGTAAACGCACCTGGCGCCAAACAAACTATCCGAATTATCGAAAAGAATTTGTCGACGGCGTCCAGGTCTGGTTTTCTGTTCGAAGTACGGTAGGTAATGAGCGTCACGGTCAGACCGCGAACGAAGGGTACGGGGTGCCGGTGTTTATATTTTGCCACGGCTTTTAAGTGCGCATATTCGTCCACCCATTCATTTGTTTGATGCGCGAGGTCGAAAAATCAGAAAAATGCTTCTTGCCACTGCGGATCTAAATGTAGGTTATCTATGCATGGAAACGGCTTTTAAGATGTGGGTCAGAAATTTTTTAGATTAACGATTTGCGAGTTATGCATAAAAACAGATTGTTGTTAAAAAATTGTTAATCACGATGATACATCTTTTAATATTAAAGGCTGTAACTTTCATAATAGGTTTTTTTATTATCATTAATTATATATTTATAGTACCGTTTGAAAAAAATCGTTTTCTTGGCCCAGTCTATTGTACAGGGTGAGATATGATGTAAAAACAGTGTTTTGCACACTTTAAACTTAAGTTTTTATTACGTGTAAAATGGTTAATAGGTACGTTTTCGAAATTTGATAGGTAGAGCGGAGAATAATATCAAATATATAAAACGTATATTTTTTGTAGTTTTGATTTTGGCTCACTTTTTTAGACTTTTTATTAACAACATAACCTTTCCAGATACTCTATATAAATGTCTTAAGTATATACATTATTATATATTCTACTCTCTTTAAAGACAGTCAAAAGAAAACATCCTGCTTTTCTATGCTATCCACCACGACTCTCTCTCCAGACCAGTTTTGCCTACCTTACAGGAACTCATTAGTGAGGCTGTATCGAGTCGTGGTGAATAGCATAGAAAATAAGCGTCTAATTATTAGACAAGTTTCATTGTCTAGCGGTAGGATATTAAATCCTGCCATTGATGCCCTACTGAAATCGCATTCAGTAAATACGAGCATCAATTGTAGCGGGGTGGCTATATATGTTATGAAGCACTAGGAAAAATTCCCTACTGTCTTGGTGTATAATACAAAATATTCTACTTTCTTTAAAGACAGTCAAAAGAAAATATCCTGCTTTCCTATGCTATCCACCACGACTCTCTCCCCAGACCGGTTTCGCCTGCCTTACAGGAACTCATCAGTGAGGCTGTATCGAGTCGTGGTGAATAGCATAGAAAACAAGCGTCTGCTTATTAGACAAGTTTCATTGTCTAGCGGTAGAATATTAAATCCTGCCATCCAGCCTCACTGATGAGTTCCTGTAAGGCAGGCGAAACCGGTCTGGAGAGAGAGTCGTGGTGGATAGCATAGAAAAGCAGGATGTTTTCTTTGACTGTCTTTAAAGAGAGTAGAATATTTTATACACCTAGACAGTAGGGAATTTTTTTCTTTGTGCTTCATAACATTATTATATATAAACATATAGGTATTACAAATTAAATTTATAAATATTCCAACGGCTAGTCCTAATTGGTTTTAAAGTACCTATAGTACTTTGATTTAAAATTAATATAGCACTTTAAAATAAATTATAAAAAAACAGGTTTGTCAAAATCTCCTGAATTTTAATTAAAATTAAGTATTTGTTTGTTTCTAGATTTTTCTAGAAATAAATGTTTAATCTGACGTTTTTTTATTAATCATGCGTTATACATTTTTTCCATTTTACTTTTTAATTAACCCTTTAGGTCCGGAATTAGTTTTTGTTAGATTTTTATTATAAAAATACATTATAGGTATAGCAAAACAATATAAAATGTTAATACTTACATATACAGGGTGGCCCACCATATTCGACACGGTCTGTAGCTGGATAACCATGGAGTTTAAAAAAAAGTAAATACTGGAACATATACAGGTCGGATAAGACCACAGTATAAAATTATTTTGGTATATATAGGGTGTCTCAAAAAAGTGTGACGTATCAAAGTTATATTTTTTTAAATGGAACACCCTATATTTTATGACGTGTTTTAGATTCTACTTTAAAAAATAACTTAAATTTTTTTATAGTAATAAGTGTCTAATTTTATTCGTTTTTGTGATATTTGATTTTTTTGAAAAATGCAGAGGTAAAATTAAATTGATTTTACTTTAACACTTTAAACTTTAAAATGTGTAACAAGATTAGAAAAAGTCTGACATATCATACGTAGGTCAAATCAAGATCAAATATTGTACAGGGTGATCAAAAAATAATTTCAATTTTTCAGAAAATTAAATAGCCATATCTCTCTTATTTTAAATGGAACACCCTGTATTTTTTACCTCACATGATGACAAATAAAATACTCTTTTAAATGGTGTATAGGTTGTCTTTACCTATCTTTTGTGCTTTTTAGTAAAATCTGTTTTTACAAAGTTTTAGTTCAAATGTTTATTTAAATTAAAGTTGGCTGTTACATAGCAGCCATTAATATTTTTCTTAAGAAAATTACAACGACCATTTATTGATTACTAGTGTTTTAATCAGTTTAAAAGAAATTTCGATGATTTTAAATAAAAACCCTTCTTCTACAACAACAAGATGATAAAATACTGGTAGGATGTGAAAAAATGGTTTACTTTAGTCTAGAGTTAATCCTAAAAAATATTCCAGGAGAAACCATCTGATAACCTTAATAGTTGCTTAAAAAAATTGACACAGTTATTATGGATAATGAAAGAAACGAGTTATAGGTCACAGAAAGTCGTCATAACTGACCAGAGGCGTTATTAGGATTGTTTAAAAACACAAGTGTTATCAATACCACATTCAGCTGAAATAAGTGTTAATGGAAGTAGCATTATATGCAACAAATGAATTTTTTTTTCTGTGAATTTTAAAAATAGTGGCAGATAATATAAAATCTTTTAATTTTGTGCTTTTTTAAATAAAAATATTTTAAAACGGAATTTACTTTAAAAGTATAAAAGATAGGTATAGACAACCTATACACCATTTAAAAAAGCATTTAGTTTGTCATTATGTGGTGTAAAAAAATACAGGGTGTTCCATTTAAAATAAGAGAGATATTGCTATTTGACTTTCTAAAAAATTGAAATTAGTTTTTGATCACCCTGTATGATCTATGATCTCGATATGACCTACGTATGATAAGGCAGACTTTTCCTAATCTTGTAACAAATTATAAAGTTTAAGGAGTTTATATTGTTAAAATAAAATTAATTTAATTGCACCCTGCATTTAAAAAAAAATCAAATATCACAAAAACGAATAAAATTAGACACTTGCTACTATTAACAAATTTAAATTATTTTTTTATGTAGAATCTAAAACCGTCATAAAATATAGGGTGTTTTATTTAAAAAATATAACTTTGATACGTCACACTTTTTTGAGACATCCTGTATAGAGTAAAATAGTTTTATACTGTGGCCTTATCCGACCTGTATATGTTTCAGTATTTACTTTTTAAAACCCCATGGCTATCCAGCTACAGACCGTGTCGAATATGGTGGGCCACCCTGTATACTTAAGATAAAATTAAATGTTTTAAACAACATTTATTTTTTATAATTTTAAAAAATATGCACAGTAATAGGCCAACGAAAAATTATTTTACTTTTTGGAAAGAACATATTAGTTTTTATTGGGCTGACATAATTTATCTTTAAATTCATGACCACTTGAACATGTTATGCAATAACAATGCATCGTTCAAGTAGTTTACCTTAACTCAAATAGAAAAATATCTTTTTATGGGTACTTATGTTTATACCAAACAAGGTTAATGTAACGATTTACTTTATCTACCTACGATCAATCTGCTTTTTTTAAATCTAACTTCTTTAACATATTGTGTAAAAACCTGACACCATTATTTTAAAAAATAAGATGCTAAGAAAATAATAAATATTTAGGGTTTCTTTAACTACTTACATATAAACATTATTTTTTCGTGGTAATGCAAACAATTTAATTTTTTGAGTTACGAAATTACGTTAAATCGGGGGCTCCTAATGATCTGAAAAATAAATATGGATGATTGCAGCGAAAATCATAATAACCTGGGGGTTCCTGGGCTCTGCGCAGTCCCCTTGTGGGCATGCGCAGTAAAAAATTCTGACTAGCGAAAAACAAAAACAGGACCGGGTTTAACATTTTGTATATGATTTATTTATAACGAAAATATATCAAGTAATTTTGTTTCTAGGTATACATATTAAAATATTTTATTTTAAGTCTGTATTCGTATTTCATAGCAGTCCCTAAAAAGTAAACCGGTTTTATATTGGGGACTATTTTTTGTTGTATAATTTTTTATTCTTCGGTCGTATCGCTGATTTTATTAAAATTTAGTAAACGGGAGTGCTTAGAAGCACTGATCTCAATTTAAATTCCGTTTTTTTGCTAAAACACCTTATTTTTGATTCATGAGGACCCACTTTGACTCAACCTCAAACCTGCACGAATTTTTTTCCGCATTATTATCTTCCTTCTTAACACTACCTTGACACAAGAAAACTGAATGGTTGGTATTTTATCATAAAAGCAATTAGTTTTGGTGTAACTTGATTAAGGAATAAATCTCAATTCATAAACTGATATTTCGCTCCCGTTGTCGTAGCAGTTGTCGTTCAGTTAAATTTGGCGTGTAATGCCATTGAAATTGTTTATTTTTGGGGTTAGGGCTAAACTGACCTCATATTTGTAATTGAAACCACAAAAAAACGCGAAATACAAATATTAAAATTGGTAATGGACCCATAATGGCTTAGTATTATATTTCTATAACTTTTAAAGATATCAAAATCTAACGTATGCCAATTTGTAATATTAAGAAGCAACTTTTTTAAGCAATTACATCAGCTCTAATCAATTTTTCTACTTTTTGAGATACGCCACTTTGTGATATTGTCGATGAAATTGCTTATGGCTACGTGTTATAACTTGAAAGTATGTCAAATTATTTTGATTAAACTGCCATATTTTATTTTGTGTGATTATAAATGCATCAGTCAAATGCTAATACAGGGTCGGACACCCTGTATTTTAACCCATTTTGACCGCGAATAATTTTAGAACAAATAAAATTATCAAAATGCGGTGTTCGCAGAAAGCCTTAGATTTTTTAATGTTTTTTTATAACCTTGCCATTTGGTTGTGACATTTATTTCTTACGAAAACGGCCAATTTTCGTATATAGGGCAAGTTTTTTATTTTAAATGGAACGCCATGTACATTTTTCTATAATCCTTAAATACAATTTCTCCCGTTTAAGCCAAACCATGACTATTTCAAAAATAATGGATTTATTGATCTCTAAAAAATTGAGTGCATGGCAATAAAGAGTATTATTTAAAACAGAAAATTTGCTACTGCAGCCGACGGCGTCAATTTTACCTGGATTTACGATCGGGAAATCCCAAATTATAAATTAAATTAGGATGAGTGTGGTCCTGTCACTGTATAGGTAAACGTTTTCAGTGTTGCAACCACTATATTTATTAAAATACTGCAAATTTTGTCAGTGTTGCCAACACTATATTGGGTTTTAAATGAAAATGCTAACTTTTATAAGAACTGCGCATGTGTAAAGGTGTACAGCAATTCTCCCAGTGTGGGGTAAAAATTTCGTGCGCAGGTCTATTAAAACTACATGAGGATCATTTTCTATTAGCAAACCTTTTAATTTTTAGATAATTGGGGTCTAAGTCAAAACGCGGTTTTTGGTAAAACCTAAAACCTCACAATTTTTATTGCGCATCAGGGCCGGCCCCAGGAAATGTGGCGCCTGAGGCGGCTACGATTTTGTCGCCCTAAGCTCAGAAATCAAGAATATCCTAATATAACCAGTACTTTTTAAGTATAATATTTTGCATGATGTAAATGAATGGTTTACTTATAATAATTTAAATAGGTTATTAGAGATATTTTGCACCTCTTATTTTGCAATTCCGTTGTGGTTAACGTTATTCTGAGATTGCGCAGTAACGCAAACATGATCCGTTATCGTTATTAACCATACCGGACTTCTTTAATTACAGATGAATTCCGAAGAGCTTATCGTTATCCTTTGTTAAGCTGCGTGGTTGCCGGATTCTAAAAATTTTAATATCAATTACTTAAGAAGGTTGAAATTGTAATGCCGTATTTATTAAAATATCATTTATACATAGGCTCTAATTAACGAAAAGCCCATAGCAGTAAGAAAAATAAAATAATGTAAAGAAATTAAAGCATACTTGCACTTTTAGGGGATGTTTTTAATCAGTAATTAATTTACATGTTAGAATTTGGCACACATACTTTTTATTCTACTACCAAACCTAAGCCTGATTTTTGTGTTTTGCTTTTTTGCTTATACTGTATTGTTTACATCTAGCTTTGAAAAACGAAATCAAAAGAACTGTACTGTAAAGTACTTATTTTTCGTTAACTTTAAAATCGGTGAACCACAGGCAAAGGAGCAGATGCAAGATACATTTCTTAAAAGAGGCTGCAAAATCTCTGTCCAAAACTGCTGCCGTAATCGTTATGCTTAATAACGATAACCATAAGGAGGCTAAAAAGTCTGTTATTTTAAGAGGTGCAAAATGTCTCTATTATGAGGCTATTTTTAAGTTAAAGAGTTTATTTTAAAGTCGCCTAATTTTTTTTTTTGGCATAGGATGATGAAGATTATTTTATTACTTTTAAAGAACTAAAAACTGCTCAAAAGGTGTGTTTTAGATTTTAGACATATAGTGCGGACGCGTGTTGCAACAAGTTCGTTTTAAAGTAAGTGACTTGTTTTTGGAAAACACTTAAACACATTAATCTTAATTTTAAGCTAAGGTTTTTTCCTAGTAAATTCTTCTATAAGGGGTGGCAAAAGGGCAAGTAGGCCAAATCTCTCACTTCATTTTTTTCAACAGAAATGCCTTTATTCCTTACATTTTTTAATTATGGATAAAATTCCAATTCTCCAAGTTTTATTGAGAATATCTTATACCTAAAATTAACAATGATCGAGGAAATTTACCATCAATATCCTCTAAACTTGTGAAGACATAAAAGTTGGAACACCCGCATAAAAATTCAAGGATTTATTTTTTGCAAAATGGTCAGACACGTCGATATTTATTTTTAAATGCAGTTTTTTGGTAAATTCATATATACAAGGTGACCCAAAATAAGTCAGGACCATCAAAATATTTTTTTTTATCTTTGGACAAACACGAAGGCTAAAAGCCTAAATACTAATGTACCGTGGGTGTCTTAAACGAGGTAAGAGGGAGTTTGTTGACACGGGACTTAAATACTTAAAGATTTGGGACTCGCCTAGAAACTCAAGAGACTTATTTCAGCAGTGTGATACAAAGGAAAGAAGATCTGCTGTAGATCTTTTGTGTCGAAATACATACTGCCTGTCATGCAAAATTTTGTGTTTTTCTAAATACTTAAGAATTTGTGAATTAATCAATTTTTTTATTACTTTACAAAGAACTGAGAGAATTGAAATTGGTCTATAGTTAGATAAAAGAGATTTAGATCCTTTCTTGGGAATAGGTTGAACACGTGCAGCTTTCCAGCTCTCCAGAAAGATACCTGTGTCGTAAGAAATTCGAAAGAGCCGAGTTAAGTTCGGGAGCACATTTTTTTAAAACGACTGCTGGTATGCCGTCTAGCCCAGACGATTTGTTGGTGTTAAGGGAAGAAAGAATACATAGTTAGAATTTATTGCGAAATCCGGTATTTCCATAAAAAAAAAAGATTATGTATGTCGCCTATTTTTATGTCACCCTGTATACAAGACTTTGCCATGCCTCAGGTAAAAATTAAGAATAATGAAATAAATCGTTTTTCCAAAAAACAAATCACTTAACTTTAAATAAATTTTTTCTATTCACTCGTCTTCAAAAAATAGCTCAAACGGTATTGAAATTTTAGAATAAAAATTTACATAAAAAACATTAGCCTTTTCTAACCTGACGATATCGCCTTTTTATAAGCTAAAGTATAGCGGTGCTGGTGCTTTTTAGTTTATTTTAATGTTAAAAAAACTGTATAAGCAATAATTAAAGGTATATCGGCCAGTAAAGCAACAGCAAAGTAAGTACGATTAGTCATTAGTCGCTCTAGACCGTCTCCTTTCCACACATTGCCTACGAACGACTTTACTTGGCTAATAGTGTATGTACGTATTATACTGGTAGATAATTAGTTAAATTGGACTCTTTGTTTGACCTTCGGACAGTGCGGACGTGCGTAGAGGACTACAAAGTTCTTCCCGGGTGGCGGTTAGAGGTGCCGTACGGACGTTTTTACCTTCGGGGATCAAGGAAAGGTTCACGATAAATTGACGGCATCTTTCTTCTGGAGCTAAGCGCTATGAGCGAAGATTCCTATAAGCTGATGGTATCTTGTTTGGTAGTGAACACGAGGTATTTCTCAAATGACGGAAAATAGATGGGCGTGCCATGGGAACTGTCAGAAGTGAAAGTGAAGGTTATAGGTAACACCAGTAGCAGCTCTTGGTTTGACAGCCGACAATTTATGCATTGCATCGATTGTAGATTTAATTTGTTTTCTTTTTGGAATTTCTGGGAGCTACGAGTTTGATTATCCAGATTTTTCGCCGACGAAGCCCTGGAAAGGATAGTCCGGAAGGGGGAGAACTGGTGGATTGGACCTGAAGGGACCAAAACCAGGAAAAAACAATAGAATATAATTAAACTAGTTAAATTAGTGTTCTCAAAGTGTGCGCCGCGGCGCTTCGGAGGCGCCACAACGTGTAATCGGGGCGGCGCTCCTAACAAGCTGGATGTAAAGCACAAACTTTATACATTTTACTTTACATGCACTTTCTAGGACACGACTGAATACATATTGCAAGTGACAACAAGATTGACAAATTTGGGAAATCCCTGATATTAATAATGTTTAAATTTTTATTTTAGTGTAAAAGAGTTTTTGCGCCAAAGGAAAAAACAAAATTACGAATCATTTTGTCGCCCCTAAAAACATGCTGCCTGAGACGGTCGCCTCACCGGCTCACCACTCGGGCCGGCCCTGCTGCGCGTTTTCTATTTTTATGAATTTTGAAAAGTTCTTTGATCAAAATATGTTATATTTATCTATTTATAATATAAAATATTGTAAATAATTAGTATAACATATACCTAGGGTGAGAAGTGAGCATTTATTTACCGAACATTTTTATATCCTGAGGCGCCGAGGGATATAATTTGGGAAGTAAATAATAGCTTTTTCACCAAGGCATATATAGAATATTTTTCACTTCTAACATTGATACATATATTAACAATTTTAATTTTGGCATTAATAATTTTTTAACATTTTGTTAAATGTATCGGAATATCAAGTAGATTGGAGCGTGTTTCTAATCAGATTGGCTTTATTTATGTAAAAATTTGGCAGGTGTCAAATTTTGATATTAGAATTGTTTTCATTATTTACCTAGGTGTTTTTTTATTATTATAATTTACCTGGGGAAGAAATATTAATTTTCGTTAGGGGAATGGGGTCAAAAGTAGCAATTTCTCAGGTTAGCAGTAAAAAATAATTAAACATAAATATTAAGACGCGCAGTAAAAATTGTAAGATACTCATTAAACTGTGTCTATCAAAAACTGGGTTTTGATTGAAGCTCCTTAAATGAGTTTGGGTATAAGAGCACAAATGTTTTTTTTAATAACGGTATTTTTAAAAATTTACTTTTTGCTTGTAAGAAATATAATTTACGAAGAAAACATTGGTATCTGGAAGTATTAGACATGAAAAACTGAACACTTATATCGACACGCCTGCCAGATTTTTTAGTTTTATTTTACACGCAACTTTTTTATGGAATACCCCATTTATCTTTATTGCAATACAATGCGAGTGCCAAATTTAATAACTTTACAAATTTTTAAAATTCTATTTTAACTAGTTTGCTAAGATTTGACTCCACATTTTAGTTAAAAAGTTCAGATGCGCTCAAATATCCCTAAAACAGCTTAAGCTGCGTTTACAAATTTTGGTAAGGTTTCTGGTTCAGTAGAATTGAACAGTGATATCGTCATTGTTGCCTAATTTTTCAGTTTTGAGTTACACGTAATATATTTGGTATTTTAAATGAAATGCTGTATTTATTTTAATTACAGTTAAAGGGACTTATTTTAGTAAGATTTCAAATTTTTAAAATTCTTTCTCTACTAGTTACGAAGATTTGATTACACCGCATTTTTAATAAAGTTTGGCAACAATTCTAATATTATGAATCAATTAGGCACGCCTAAGATACCCTAAACACAAAATTTTGTAGATCCATCTTCAGCGGTATTAAAGATATTTAGGCGCTAACGTACTTTTTGATGAAAATGTAGTGTATCATATCTCAGCAACTAGTAGAGATAGAATTTGGAAAATTTACCACGCTACTAAATTTTATTCTTAATATTTAATGCAATAAAAATAAATGACCCGTTCCATTTAAAAATAAAAAAAAAAACCTTTGGCATAAAACTGGGAAATCTGGAACCAACGTCGATATCACTATTCAGTTTCACATGTTCAAAATACATTAAATACCAAATTAAGTAAATGTAGCTTTAGCTATTTTAAAGATACTTAACAGTTGGGATACTTGTACTAATTTAAAAAATAAATTACTATCTATAATGACGTTAGAGTGTTTTTCTTAAAACGTGTTAAAATTAGCTGATACTTAAATAAACAAAAACATTTTTAAACTGGTTTGTTTTGAATTAAAAATGTGTTTTATTGTGAATTGTAATCGGAGATAAGAATCTTAAATAATTATTATGAAAAAAAAGCTTTTTAATAATATAATATTATTCATTTTTATAAATTAAAACACGAATATACTTTTTGCTTAGACACTTTGATTACTTTAATACATGATACATAATCCCGGACAAAAAATACCGGACAAAGAAAATTTTGTTAAAATTTAATCTTAAATACCTTTTTGGTGTTTTTTTACCATTTTTATTTCTTCTCTTTATCAAGAGTATAATTTAATATGGGGATTGCAAAAATTCTACAGCATAAGGTGTTATGCAGAAAAGAGCCAGTATTTTTTTACCTTTTGACAATCCACGAAGGCTGAAAGCCTAAATACTAACGTACCGTGGGTGTCTTAAGCAAAGTAAGAGGAAGTTTGTTAACACGGGACTTAAAAACTTGAAGATTTGGGGGAGAAGGAAAGACCTCCGCCGGCAGTAGGTTCCACAGTCTACAAACTCTAGGGATAAAAGAACGAACGAAATGGGAAGTTCGGGACCTTTCCAATTGGACCGTATAGGAATGCATACGTGCGGCACCACGAGTTTCTCTGTTGGGAGCTGCAAGAGAAGGTACTTTACTGGATTATTCGTCGGAGCAGAAGCCGTAAAAGTATCTATAAAAGAGCGATAGATCTCCCACAGCTCGACGATGGGCAAGAGAAGGAAGTCTTTGAGTAAGTAAAGGATCATTAATAAGACGAACAGCTCTTTCTTTGAATGGCATCAAGAATGCTGAGGGTTGTAGGGGATGCCATTCCCCAGACATAAGAACAATATTCCAGATAGGGTCGAATTTGGGACACATACAAAGTGTATAAATTGAAAGGAGAAAAATACTTTTTGGCTCGGAAAAGAAATCCAAGCTTTTTTGAAGCCGCGGTGATGGCTATAGATGCAATATGTTTATGCCAGTTAAGGTTATTCTTAAATGTGACGCCCACAAGGTTGAATGTGCCCCCGCTTTGCAAAACCTGGCCACTCAAAAGCACAGAGTGCGTGTTAAATATGTATTGCTGCAATTGTTGCATTGTTTACAAAAGGGTTTGTTTACTTTATCATTTTTGTAAACTTTGCGGCATCGCTTTTAAAATAAAGTAAATCTGGTTCCATCTATAGTTGTACTTTTACACCTTCCTTATTATTATTATTATTATTTTGATGAAAAATGAATACAAATATAAGTTTGTTAAGTTGGTTTAGTAGTTTTCAAATCAGATATCAGATTTTTGTTATCCCTTAAGATACAGTGTACGAAAAAAGTGTAATTTCAAAAAAATAACACCTTATTATTATAATACCAGTTAAGGGATTTTTTAAAGACGAAAAGAAAAAATGCCACATTTAATATACCTATCTTTATTACTTTCGGAATTATAACTATCCAAATATTAAGTTTTACCAATATGTTTGCATTATAGCGTATGTTACGACTATCACAATTAAATTACATTGTTTTCTCTAAAAAATGTATTTTCTTTTAGATTAGAGATATTAATATAAATCTAAAACAAACGTTAGGAAAAGATGTGGCTTTAAAATCCAATACACTGAAAAAATCTTGTGACGTGAAATTATTTCACAGGGTATAAATTTGGGTCAAAATGCAACATTTTGCTCCTCCCTGTTTAACACCCAATCTTATAAAACGTTTTGCTATTCTCATATTAAATATTAATCTTGATAAAAGAAGCTACAACTAAACCAAAAGGTAGGTAATTGAAATCGGTCAGAAAACCAAAAAATTACTATAAGACTGAATTTGAACAAAATTTTATTTGTCCGGTTTTTTTGACCAGGAGTGTACAGGGTGTCCCATTTTGGTTGTCCCTTATGGGAAACTTGGAAACCATAAGAGATAATAAAAATCTGATACCCTATCCTCTAGCTCTTTTTTGGAGAAAACATTTATGGTAAAAACAGATCATCGCTATCGCGAAGCGTTTCAGAGATACAGGGTGATTCTCGATTTTTTCACTTTTTGAAAAGGCCCTGTAGCTTTGTTGTTATTACAGATACGAGAAAACTAATTGCACATTATAAAGACACTTTTTTCCGTAGAATCCAGTGGCCTAGCCAAAAATTTTTTTGAGCTGTCATTTTTGACATATCATGACCCAAACATGTTTTTTTTTATTAGGGACACCCTATAAATGATTAGGTAATTAAATTGCTTGTTTTTTTCTGATTAAAATAATATATCATAGTAGGTGGTTTAATACATTTTTTACGTCAAATATTGGAAAAATTATGATTTTAAAGACGCATTTTTTTATTTTAAAATTTAAAAATTTCCTACCACTTTATTTATAAATATATAAGTATGAAATTTTGGTAAATAATATATTAGAGCAAGAGCCCGCGACGCCCAGACCTTCGTTATTTTATAAAACCTGAAAGTTTTTCTATGTGTTCCCCCAACACAGGTAAGAACGATCAGGGACTATAAAATATGGGTAGTGGTTACTTTGGCAGGTAACAGGTAACAAAGGTGTATAAAATAGTACCCCGAAATTGTTAAAGTATAAGCGTCAGTTTTCTGATATTTTCTTGGGAATAATATTAGAAATGACGTCATCCATTGCCAGACACTTAGTACGGTTGCAACCCCTTGCCAGACACCCCTAAAGTTTAATAAATTATAATTATACTTTCGTCATGGTATAAAAGCTGAATTTTATATATGTTACTTGGAGGACTATTAGAAGATATTACCTGAGTAGCCAGACAGTTTCAATAGTTTGTACATCTTGCCAGACACATTGAAAGTCTATCGTAGGTGCGAGAGCGAGGCATACATGTTCATGCGAATGCGAGTGAGATAGTGAGTATGGTCTATTGCGCACCTCTTACGGCGCAACATTTGTCATTTATACTGTAGGTTTTATGTGTTAAGTATGACTTAAAAATAAAAAAAAAAGATTTAGTAAAATTTTTATGCCTACAAATGATGAGTTTGAATCTAGCGGATATTGATTAATTTTTATAATTAAAAAAAAAATAGGCAAAGTCTTGATAAATCGAGAAAATAAATATGCATATTTAAATAATTTAAAAATCTACAAATCGATTTCTTTTCTTTGATTTTTTTTAATTAATTATTTTTTTCTTTTCTATTATAAAAATTTATTAACCCCGGTTAAATTCACACTTATTATAAATCATTATTTTTATTTATAAATTATTCTATGATATTTCCGAGATTTGGTGATTTTATTTAAAAACTTGATTGTTTATTGGAAAGGAAATTAAAGAAGGGAACAGTAGTTTTAGTACTAAGAAATTCAATGAAAAAATAGTTTTATTATGTTTAGTTATTTTAATTTCATTAATTAATTAATTTTCATCGTTGTTGTCGATATCTTCAGAATCTTCGTCACCACTACTCCAGTCCATGGCTTGATCATCTTCAATATCGTCTTTTTCTTCAGCTTCTGTAAAAGTTTAACTAAGTTAATATAATTATAAATAATAACAAAATCATGTACAATAATTTTAAATAATTATTACATACCTGATGGAGTTTTGAGAGAATCACTAACATAGCTTGGTAGCTGATCCCCTTCAAACCATTTAAAATGGTATTGGTTATTTTCCAAAAGCCAACCATTATTTTCTGGTTGATATGCAGTTGGATTTTTCAGATGAGCATTGTTCCAAATAGCGCAGATATAGTTTGCTCGCAGAAATTGCTGTAAAAGCTCGCTTTTAGAAGGTGGTAGACTGCTAGCATCGAAATTTCGCAATTTCTTCCGATCAAAAGCTTCGTTTACATCGGAGACCGTGTACGAATCGATGAACATCTGAAGTCGAGCAGCATTAACATCACTTATATCGCCGACATTGTAAATATTACATATAAATTTTTGAATAATATCAAAAACGTTTTGTTGCTCATCATTATCTTCAATCAATTCACTGCTACCGAACTTCATGAAAGCTTTCTGATATTCTTGACATTTTTCAATATTTTATAAGGTTTTAATTTTCCCTTCCTGAAAAATGCAGGATTATAATCACATCCTGTGATTGCATGAAATCCGGGTAAGCTTTGGGAAAACGATTCTCCCAATTGTGCGTATATTTTTGTTAGGTCCACATATCTTAAATTATTTCCAGTACCCGTGAGTATCCAAACAAACGATTCATTTTTGAGGTGGTGCATATGACCAAGCATTATTGCAGCAATATCAGTATCAACACTTCTGATTACAATATTTGCTTCACAGTTGATGTTACACGCATGATATACTATCTTAGTATCTGCTTCTTCATGTTCTGGGCATGACAACTCTTCATCAACACTAGATACAACGTTGTTGGAACTATTAACGGTGAAAGTATGACATTTTCTGAAGTTGATGCGTATAATTTTGTTACGAATGAATGGCACCATTTCATCAGTAGCCCAATGCGCGATGAAGAAATCAACAAGAGCTTCTTTAAAATTTGAATTTTTTAGTTCTTTCGCAAAATCACTGGGTCGAACTTGCTCAGGCCCGCTAATAGTAAACTCTAATTGCGCAGATTCTAAACGTTGGGAATGTTCGTAATCTTTAATTGATGGTGTAAAGTACTGATCAAAAATCACGTCGATTCTCGGCGCTTGCAATTGAGTAACCATTTGCAACATTTTTTTGAAATATTTCCAAATATCTTTGGAACATTTTTCATTGTATGCAGTAGAAAGAAACCATCAATTATTAAAATATCAATATGACGTGGTTGCTCATGCTGAATCTCTTTCTCTAAGCATTTCATCAAAGCAGATTTATCGGTCTTGCAAATAGTTCCATCCAAATGGCACATAGACAATGGCACCGGGGTAATTGGGTAAGACAAAATCTTTGAAATGTCTATATTATAATCCATCGAAATTCCCAACATACGGCCAAATAAATCTCTTTGGATTTTAATTTCTTGAATTTTGCCACCTACTCGGACTTTTTTCCTTTTTTCATAATCTTTGGAAAAATTGTCAATTGATATTTTCTTTATAGCTTTCTCGAATCTGTTGATATCTTGTAGACATTCAGAAATGAATGTTTTGCGATGGTTATCTCCATTCTCTTCAATATTTAGAAGGAATGCCTCTACCGGTGGAGATGCAGACTTTCCAGATGAAATATTTATTAGTTGGTCTTTCGGCACTTGCAAACTGAAGGGATTAATAAATCGCTCGAAGGTGGCAATAAATGTTTGTAATTGTTTGGTATTTTTCCGGATATTATGGGAACTTAAGTCTGCCGAAACATCTTGATGAGTTTGTAGTCCTAGTTCCGAATAAACTTGGCTTATTACTGTACACCTTACATCGTGATTTCGAGCCCACCGTTGACGTGCCGAAATTGAATTTGTGAAGTGTATAACACCTGTGAGTCTTCTGGCAGCGTCTGCATTTATAGTTTGCTCTAATACCAGGTCAATTGGTTGTCTTGAAAACGGCTTGGGGGTCCTTTTAATACCAAAGCAACCTTGTTTAAACCCTTCATATAAATCGGGATGTGTTTCTGCAACTTTCAGCAAATTATCGTAATACTTTACAGTCCATCGTGCATAATTTTGTTGGTTGCATATAAAAATATATTTGTAATTTTGGGCAACACAGATAAGAAAAGTTCGAAATTTCCAGTACGAATGCTCCGTGATAGGTTTAAGTAATGATGTATAAGATTGATGTAAATTAAATAAAATTGTGAAGTTTTTCCATGCTCGCCATTGAGAGTCTGTTGCTTGTAAATACCGTAATTATTCATCAATTCCTTCAGTTCTTCATTTTCTATGTGAAATGACGATATTTCACAGTTTTGTAGTCTTTTCACTTCCTCTATCATATCATTCGATAATGTTATATTTTCATTTTGTAAAAATGATTTAAAATGTAGGATTTCCAAGCCTAACACCACCATAGGATGTAATCTTTTGCAGCGGTTGAAGTGTTTTCCATCTAGAAATCCATTCACCGAACCATTTGCCAGCAAACTACTCTCAACCATAACATTTGTTAATCCACAATCATTAATCACTTTACCAACTGCTTTAAAATAAGCCATCATTATATGAAATGATCCTAAATGTATGAATAAATTATCAAACTTAGGTTTTTCCGTAGCTTGTATTTGATATGCTACTTTTGCAATGGCCAGATCGTATGTAACCTGCATGTAAGGTTGATGGATATCTTCAGCTATTTTTTTACTTTGCTCCATAGTTTCTAGAACTACAGATGTACTGGTTGGTGATGCATTAATTGGAGTTAAATAAGAAATCAGTTGTTGCGGGCTGTCATTATTGTAAATCCGGCTGTTGAAACCAACCCACATAGGAACATCAGGTAATTCCAATGCATAGCTAATCATCAATATATTTTCTATTTCAGTGTGTAATTGCGAGTGTGTACAATGTATAATATCCATATCATCAACCGTTAATTGCAAGTCACTCGTCATTTTGGGTTTTTTAGGATACGGAATCTCTTCAGTAGATATGGCTTCAAAAGTTCTTCTTCTTTTTTCTTGTTTTGTGTTGAATTATTTTCACTACTGTCAATCTGCGCTTCGGACACATCACGTTCTTCGGACATTTCAGGTTCTTCGGACATCCCTAATTCTTCGGTAGCATTAGACTCGGTGTTTTGGTAAATAATTCCTACCGTGTCGTGTAAAGTATCCTTTCCACTTGTAGTCTCCACAAAACGGTCGAAATTATCATATGCCACGCCAGTAAAAAGTCCAGGTTTCTTTTTAATCATTTTCGGACATAAACTGGACTTTTGAATAGAGGTATACGTTGTTTCTGTCTCTAGTTCCTCGACGCCTTGATAACTAATACAGTGTCCGTATCTATTAACGATATCAATGATTTTTCTACTGCTTGTTAAGCTCTTTAAAGTCATACCTAACATGATGTGCTTAGACGTCTTCACTTGACCATTATGAACCCCAAAAATCAGATCTTGAGAAAAAGAACGAACTTGACGAACACATTTTAAGCTTTTCTTACGCTTTTGATTACATCCACCTAGAAGAGTAAAATAAAAATCTAGTAATTGTTGTGGTATTGAAACTTCTCCTGGTATTAAATCCTGAGCTGTAATATTTGTAGTCGACAATTTTTTTTTCTATTTGCAGTATTGTTTTTCTTAAAATCAAAGCAGCTTTTTGTATGACATTTTCGGTTTGTAAATTTTCAAATATTGTGTCATTTATTACATGTAAATAAATGGGAGCTATTATTTTTTTATTATGAATAGTAAAAAATTTAACATCTTTAGAAAATGTTTTGTTAATTTTTTCTTCTGGGTGGTGCGCTGTAAAAGTAGCGTCCATTTCAACAGAATTATCTTCGAAAATTTTCTCCAATAAATCAATGTACATTTCATGTAATTGTACCAATAAATAACAACGCCCTTTCTTAATTACATCTTCCTCGATGATGCTGCTTATTTCATTAAAAGCTATTTTGTGATATTCTCGTTGATAATGCCAATCACTTCTTTCGGATTTTTTGTTTAATGAAGTTATTTTATTATTAAAACTGACTCTACATTCGGTATGGTAATGTATTTTTGGACCAGAAAAGTTTTTCAATTTGTTCAGTAATTCTGTATGTTCGTCTTGACCTTCAATATTGGGTAGGACACTAGACATAAATTTGTTGGTGTCAGCTTCATGAAGCGGAAGCATTTTAGACCGTAATTTTTTATATTTTTTATCACAGAAGACACAAACAGTTTCAAACTTACTAGTACTAATATAATTTTCGGTTTGAATACTTGGCTCCTCAGTTGAATCGTTATTTTCACTGGCATGTGGTACTGATGAAAAATCTGCAGGTAAGGTCGGAGGTTTTCTTGACTAAGTTCTTGACAAACTGAAGGTTGTGGTTCTATTGATTCATTAATTAAATTTGGATGTGATATTGATGGAGATTCTAAAGATGTAGACTGTGAATGAGATGGTTCCATGGTTGATTCGTCAGGAACCACCGGTGTGGCTGGAAAGTCATTGTCTGTAGTTTCACTAGCTGATTTTTTTTTTTTCACTATTTTTTTCAGAATTTACAGGTTCAGAAGAAAAATATTTTTTCATAAGTCCTGTAAATGCTTTATAGCATTCCCGGTGATAACCACTGTCTGTCCATTCATTCGGCAAAGTAATGTTTTTTATATTTAAGGGTATGTTTTTTTCTAATTTTTAAAATAGTCTGACATTTTTTTAATGTTTCCTCCGAAAACAATATTATTTTTTCCACTACTTTCTTTACAAACAAAACAAATTAATACGTCTCCCATAATAAGATTTTTCTAAAACTGCACCACGTTTATTTCACAAAAAATAATAAAACGTAAACTGAACGTATAATAGTTCAACACAAAATACTAACGAAGTAACTAGGGGCACGTTGATGTGCCGCGATTATATTTTTACAGGGCACGTGTATGACGTCACTACTGAGCGTGCCATTAATTATTTGGTAGTGACTGGGGACACGGTTGATGTGCCCCGATTATATTTTTACCGGGCACGTGTATGACGTCATTACCGACCGTGCCCTTAATTATTTACGACTAAAATAGGTGCACGTTGACGTATGCGATTTTATCAACTGAACGTGTCATTAGATCTATGATAGGTGTCTGTTGATTCGCAGCGATCAGCAAGCAATGTTTTATTATTCATAACACCAGAAGCAAAGCTATTATATTATAAATGAATAAATATAAATCTTATTTTGAACATAGTATGATAAAATTAATTTTATAGTTGTAGGTTTACCTACCTAACAAAAATAATTTGCTCAGTGTCTCATTCACTTCTGACGTTAATGTACAAATTTGATTATTTTAATTAAAAACAAACAAAACTAGATATAGCTACTACTATTTTTTATAATTGATTAAATATAAGATTATTTTCTACACATTTAAATTTAAAGTAAAATCCTCAAAATGATCTCAAAAATATGAACAATACAGGGTGTCCGGAAATTATGCGTCAGCATTTTGGTGGGCGATTCTGCACGAAAAATCAATGAAACAAACTCTATACAATTTTTTGAAAACTCAAAATTAACGAAGATACAGACAGATGTTGCGCCGTAAGAGGTGCGCAATAGACCATACTCACTATCTCACTCGCATCCGCATGAATATGTATGCCTCGCTCTCGCACCTACGATAGACTTTCAATGTGTCTGGCAAGATGTAAAAACTATTGAAACTGTCTGGCTACTCAGGTAATATCTTCTAATAGTCCTCCAAGTAACATATATAAAATTCAGCTTTTATACTATGACGAAAGTATAATTATAATTTATTAAACTTTAGGGGTGTCTGGCAAGGGGTTGCAACCGTACTAAGTGTCTGGCAATGGATGACGTCATTTCTAATATTATTCCCAAGAAAATATCAGAAAACTGACGCTTATACTTTAACAATTTCGGGGTACTATTTCATACACCTTTGTTACCTGTTACCTGCCAAAGTAACCACTACCCATATTTTATAGTCCCTGATCGTTCTTACCTGTGTTGGGGGAACACATAGAAAAACTTTCAGGTTTTATAAAATAACGAAGGTCTGGGCGTCGCGGGCTCTTGGGCTATATATGATGTAGAAGATTATTAATACGCATAATAAAATAATACACGGTTTCTCAACAAATTAAAATATTTTTTTTATTTTAAAATTTAAAAATTTCCTACAATTTTATTTATGAAAATAAAGGAATGAAATTTTGGTATTTGATAAATGTGATGGTGAGAAATATTATTATACATAAAAAAATGATACAGGGTGTCTCAAAAAATTAAAATGTTTTTTTTTATTTTTAACTTTAAAAATTTCCTACAATTTTATTTATGAATGTATAAGGATGAAATTATGATGGATAATATATAGGATAAGGAAAAATATTATCATATATATATATAAATGATACAGTGTGTCCAAAAAATTAAAAATAATTATTTTTAAGTTTAAAGTTAAAATTCATAGCGTCCTTATTTATGAATTTGAAGCAAAAAAATTTTGGTACTGTATTAGTATGATAATGTTGTATAAAAAAATAAAAATCAAAGTTATATAGGGTGTGTCAAAAATTTTTCGATATTTTTTTTTGGACTTAAATTTTTTTTTGTTTTTTTGCTCTATTGGTAAAGTTGACATGGAGAATTCATAAAAATAAAAAAATAAATAAAAAACTTAAAAATTAAAAAAAACTTAATAAATTTTTAAGTTTAATTAATATAACTTGTTTATTATTGTTGTTGTAAACTAATTTTGTTTTTTTTTCTACGGAAATGTCTCCTGAGCTAAGGGATGACAGATTCCTTTTAAAACAAAAATATAAAACAATTTAAAAAACAGATAGAAACCGCAATGCGTCTTTAAAATCATAATTTTTCCAATATTTGACGTAAAAAATGTATTAAACCACCTACTATGATATATTATTTTAATAAGAAAAAAACAAGCAATTTAATTACCTAATCATTTATAGGGTGTCCCTAATAAAAAAAAACATGTTTGGGTCATATGTCAAAAATGACAGCTCAAAAAATTTTTGGCTACGCCACTGGATTCTACGGAAAAAAGTGCCTTTATAATGTGCAATTAGTTTTCTCGTATCTGTAATAACAACAAAGCTACAGGGCCTTTTCAAAAAGTGAAAAATCGAGAATCACCCTGTATCTCTGAAACGCTTCGCGATAGCGATGATATGTTTTTACCATAAATGTTTTCTCCAAAAAAGAGCTCGAGGATGGGGTATCAGATTTTTAATATCTCTTATGGTTTCCAAGTTTCCTATAAGGGACAACCAAAATGGGACACCCTGTATATTAAAGTGATCTAATGATAACTAAAGGACGAAATACAGGTTAAGCTAAATAAGATAACACATAGGCAATGTAATGAAAAGAGACAATCTAACTAAATCCCGGCATGTAAACATGCGTGACAAATACCGGTTTTTTTGCTATTACAAGCCGATGTACCAAAACTGCTTGCTTAAGCAGTATATGCACTTCAATTTAACGAAAATATAAGCATGTATTGTATATGCTTTTTTGCCTTGCAGTTTATCGCATTTCTCTATTAAATATGCTACCAAAATGCAATTTTTTCTAATTAATTATTATAATAAAATAAGGTAATATAGAACACTAGCTTTTAAAAAGAATATTTATTTATAATAATTAAAAAAAAAGTAAAAGGAAACAATTCGTTAACTTAAAAATAATTAAAACTTTTATTGTGGCTTATCATATTAACTATTAAATAAATTAGAAAATAAAACCAATTTTTATGGCTGTGTGGTTTATTGTAATATTACAATAAGCCCTTTAATATATTAAAGTGACTTATAACTAAAAGGTGAAATATATGCACTTAAAATTTACCGAAAATATGCGCATATTTATGCTTTTTGCTTTTAAAATATGCAGTTTAATGCAGTTTTTTTTATAAAATATGCTACCGATAGATTAATTAGTATTATGGAATAAGGTCATGTAAAACACTTTGCTCTAAAATAAATGTTTATTTACTATAAAATGTAAAGAAATTCAAAAATATATAATAAATCAATTCGCTAACTTAAAATTGTATAAAAGGCGTTACCTATTATTTTTTGTCATAAAAATTTTAATTCATCAAAGGGTTTTTGCCACTTTAGACCTTCTAAAACCAAATAATATATTTCACTATACTGTAATCTATCATGTATAACTAAATATTTTGTAACATCATGAAAAGAAAAGTTTTTTAATCCCAGTATTACAGCTCAATCTTTATTTTACCGTCAGAACAAAAACTCAAACGTGTTCGAAAATAATATATATTTGCTAGTAAAGACCGTTATTTAAGCAGATATTTTTAAAAGAGCAAAATTAAACACCTAAGAGATTTTTAACTGGTTGTTTTTATTTTTTTAATAACATTAAAAATATGAAAATATGCTCATAAAATAATAAATTGGGACAAAAATATGCATTTTAGTATCAAGTCAGTAAAATATGCAAGAAATGCATATGCGCTCTTTACTCAAAATAGAGTATATTTTTATTTTATTTTATTAATTTAATATGTACGGTTACAAGGTTACGGAAGAAACCATAAGTTCTTTAATATTTTAAATTTATGGCAAGGAATAATTTGCATAGCCTGTGGCCTTTTAATATGTTTATTGACTTATTTAATAATAAATAAACATTATGAAGAGGACACACGTAAATTTTATAGTACGGAGACAAAACGTGAGCGGAAACGCTTTCTTCAATGTAAATATACCTATTTTTTGCTAGTATTATTTAGTAGAAAGGTTACATACTTTATATAATAATAATAATATAATAATTGATAGGTGCCCCTATACTTGTAAAACAAGTTATTTTTTGTGCTATTCATGATTGTATTGCTATATTTTTCCGTATTTTTATTTTACTTTCCTTTCTTTCTTTATTCCCCCCTCACCCAGTAGAAGTTTGGTATTAATTCAAAAGTATGTTAACACATTTTATGCCTTATTTGTTTTCTGGGAGATTAAATTTAAACAAAATATTATTTGGCTTTTTCTCCAGAATAAAATTAGAAAGTTTATTTAACATTTTAAGAAAATTAAAACTTTTATACATTATGAAGAACTATTCTGCTCTTACACAATATAATAAAAGTTATTATTTCTTTTAAAGTAATAATAACTTTTATTATATTGTGTAAGAGCAGAATAGTTCTTCATAATGTATAAAAGTTTTAATTTTCTTAAAATGTTAAATAAACTTTTTAATTTTATTCTGGAGAAAAAGTCAAATAATATTTTGTTTAAGTTTATGTTGATACATACATACAGACTGTCCACGGATGGGGTTTACAAGAGAACAGATAGATTAAAAAAATCATTTTTCGAGAAAAAGGCATTTATTATAAAAAAATTTGTTTGTAAACAGCGAAAAATTACTAAGAAACGAATTTTAAAGGACTTTAATAATTTTATAGGGGTATCAAAAAGTTTTAAGAATCTTGTAGTTTTTAAAAATTAATTATTATTGTTCTTTAATAAAATGACATAAAATAACTGTTTTACTTTGCTTTTCAATAACCTACGTTCAAATTCCTACACAACACATGTAGTTTGGAAAAAGTTGTTTTAATATTTTTATCAATTAAAAACTTTATTTAAAAAAAATTCTTAATAATATTTTGTTTAAATATGAATAATGGTTGTTAACTCCTTAAAAAAATTATATTTTTTAAGTTTTTGCGAGCCCTGTATAAAAAAATTAACATTTTCTTTTCGTAAATTACATTTTCTTACAAGCCAAAATTTATATGAAAATGGTTTTTTTTCGAAATTTTTGGTTCATTTCTCCTCTTATAAAACCCATACGTAGACAGTCTGTATATAAAAGCATGAGCGGTTGGTTTGGTTTTTACACCTAAAGAACTTTTTTACCTTTAACTTATTTGAGGGTACAAAATTTTTTTTTTTGGTTACTGCAGGATCCCCTCTGGAAATATTAAAGTCCCCCGGAAAAAATGTATGAATTCAACACTGGGTGGTATATTATTTTAAATAATAATTTTTTAACGTCTCTATTAAATAGTATGAAGTTTTGTAACTTTTCAAAGATTCCTACATTTTATGGTACAATAATCTACGGTTTTACGGTTGATATGTCTCAAATATTTTTAAGTTTTTCATTTTTATTTTTAATTTAGTATAAATCTTTAACAGATCTGTTTAACTAGCTACTTAAATACAGGTAATTATTATGTAGCTGTTATAATTAAATTTTAATAGTCTAAAACAAAAAATCAATTAAATTATTTTAGTTCTTATGGCCTTGTCTTGTGTGTATCACCTTATACAGCTGGACAAAATACAGGGTGTCCCAACTCTATTTTTACACGAAGTAACTTCGCCCCAGTACAGGGTGTTTTTTTTTGGTTGGTATTGCAGGGTATAGGCTAAACGGTAAGAGATACAAAAACTAATATACGTGTCCCGTTCTCTTTTTTGATGTTTAGTTTAGTGGCGCAATCAAATCCACGCTAACTAGATTGGTTTGGAAGATACAGGGTGATTCTGAAAATTCGTTAATTTTTATTATGTCTTATTACTCAGACATTTATGAAGATAGAAAGAAACTTTAAATACAAGAGTTTTATAACTTTTTACGTAGAATCCAGTGGCTTACATAAAATAAATATAAACGTTTTAATTTTTTAGATATTACCATAACATGCATTTTTTAAAATGGAACACCCTGTATCTATGTATCTCAAGAAATTGCATTTTTCTTGCGACTACAACAACATATAACACATACTATTTTGTTTTGCCCAAATTAGGTAAAACATCGAAAACCCCATTTTTTTTAGGTGGCCATGGAATGATTTTTGTTTTGGTTTGTTTACATGTCCTAAAATTAAATGACAATTAGCTATTAGTAGGTATTCGTTTTTATAGTCCGTATGTGAATATAATAAAACAAAAAGATTTAAAATGAATATTTTTCAAAACTATGAGAAATTAAACATGTTTGAGTGCTACATTGAAAGTAATAAAAATAAAAACACAACTTTGGACTTATATTTTGACCGTTATCCAGAGCGACGACAGCCAGACAAAAGAATATTTCAAAGATTGTACCATAATTTAACCGAATATGGATCATTTGAAAAACCAAGGACTAATATTTACAATAAGGAAAATAGGGAAAGGGATGAGGTAAACACGATAGCTTGTAATACTGCTGAACCGACGGTATCTAGCCGTAATATTGAGAAAGATATTGGTATAAGTAAATCTAAAGTGTTAAAAACATTAAAAAAGCATAAATATAAACCATATAAAATAAGAAAAGTTCATACCTTACATCCCGGAGATGAAGAACGGCGCTTAGAATTTTGTCATTGGTATATGCATCAGATTAATATGAATCCCAATTTTTTCAAAATATAATATGGACTGATGAGGCTATTGTATCCAGCGAAGGGATTTTTAATCGACAAAATAATCGATACTGGTCAAACACAAATCCACATAAGATGATAGCGGGGATACAACAAGGACGGTTTGGGTTTCATGTATGGGTGGCACTGTATCAAAACAGAGTGTTAAACTACAGGAATTTCTATAACAATTTAAATGCTGGGGGATATATACATATTTTGGAAGAAGGTATAATTGCCGAGTTGGATAACATGCCACTATAGCTGTAAGAAATAATATATATTTTCAACAAGACGGTTCTCCAGCACATAATAGCCATATAGTAAGGCACTTACTTACTGTTAATTTTGGTGAAAATTGGCTTGGCACTTATGGACCAAATAGATGGCCTCCGCGTTCCCCCGACCTAACTCCACTCGATTTTTATTTTTGGGGTTTTATTAAAAATGAACTATATAAAATTCGAAATAATACTCTGGAAGAACTTACAAAAAATTTTATTAATTGCATAAGACGAGTACCAGTTTATATACGAGCTGTCTTGAGAACATAAATTTTATTGTCAAATAGGTTTTTTAAACCAGAACATTCTGTTTACTTTAACGAATTCTTAGTCTGGTTTTTGAGATATCAGCAGTATGCTGATATACTGAATAACGGTTAAAAGTGAAGAAAAATCATAATGTTTTGGTTCTAATTATTTTAAAATAATTCTCTGTTAGTGTCAGAGTAAGAAATAATATAATAAAATGTAATAATTGTTTTTTCATCTTTTCAGATATCTTCAACAATTTCTACCAGAAGTCATTCGAGTTTAATAGCAAAACAATTAAAGTATGGGCTGGACCACGACTTATTATTTTCTTAACTGATCCAAAGGATGTTGAAATTATTCTTGGCAGCCATGTTCACATTGATAAGTAAGATTTTTTTAGCTTTCTTTAATGACAAAAATTATATAAAAAAATTATAACAATAACTGCAACTAGTATTTTGTAAATATCGCAAAGCTTCGTTGTGGTATTTTTTTGTAACCTTACCTCCACTAAATATAAGCCCCGTATACAGGGCCGATTGTAAAACACAAAAACATATCGATCATAAATTATTAAGCGCGTCTTTTGATAGGGTAAGTTAATTACATGATAAACAGTGTATACTCCACTAATCTGACAATTTGAGAGTGACGATAACGTAAAGAAAGCGAAGGGCTATAAAAAGAAAAACGTCATTTTGACATTCTCGAGCGTGACAATTTTTAAATATTAAAAGAAAATAATTTAAAGGTAATGAAAAATATATAATCCGGTACGATCGGCACGATTTTCACAAGCCGAAATAATAACAGTATTTTTTGGATATATTTAAAAATCTATTGCCGCTTTCCCGACCGATGGAAAGGTATACATTATATAACGTTTTTTTCTTATCATATAGGCTTTGGAATCAAATAGGTCTGTATGACGCTCGAGTAAATCCCCATTTAGCATCGTGGGTTCCACTACTACTAAGATGGGTCAAAATATGGACGCCACCCTGTAAAAACATACAATTAATTGTGCATGTCAAATATCGTTAAAATGCTTATTACATTTTTTAAACTATTTTATGACGAAATTCTTGTTTTAATTTTTTTCTGCCATAATGAGCATTTCTGTAATTATTCTCTGTTTTGACAGTTCTTAAGTTTCCTTTACACTTAAGATTTCGAAATAAGTATGCAGTATTATTTATGTACAGGGTGGGCAATTAAGCGAGTACCGCGGCTGTATCTTGGGAACTATTTATTGTGCGGTTTCTTTAAAAAATTCTTTGGTTAATATGGCTAAGAGAAATTGCTGGAAATTCTTTTTAAGATTGTAGGTCGACCGCTAGGGGCGTAACGGTAGCCACAAAATAGAAAAAATGGTTTTTCTTAAAAATATTTCCTATTAACCTATGTCACATTTAAGGGATACGATAAAAATAGATGTTAATTACTAGAAACTGTCGCAGCAATTCTCCCAAACTTACGGCCACGAATTTAAATCACTTTCGAAAGCACTTTTAAGATATTGCTTATAAATGTCGGATGAACCTTTTTATAACACTACAAAAAGTTACAAACATGGCTTAAATTGAGTGGCATTTGTTTGTGTTTATCAATATCAGCCAACAAATAGATGACACAGACAGTTTTTAAACTGACTTATCTATCTAAAACAAAAATCTTATAAAATCTCAAAATGATTATTATTTTAAAAGCAGTTTATAAGAACAGTTTATGTTTTAAATATTTCTTTGTGGGTTTTAATTGTAAAAACAGAGAATTTTTCTAAAAATGCCGGCATAAAAGATATACAATATATATACAGTGTGTCCAAGATAAGGATCCTAACCATGGTAATCTCAGTACCTATTGGAGATACAGCTTAGGTTAAATTTGTAAAAAGTTGTGTTTTTAAAGCTTATTTACATGCCGTTTAAAAACTTGAAAAATTTTCATGGCCTGTTAAGATATTTGGCAAAAACGAAAATTGAACTATATCGATTTTATTTTTTTCCGACTTTATTTGAAGAGATATAAAAAAACTAATAAGACCAAAATAAGGCACGACCTGAAGACCCCTATTTCTATTTATTTTTTCATTAAAATGGAACCTATCTCTCAGTTTGACATTTATATCTACTATTTCTTGCCAAAAATTTGAGGTATGTTGTCTTACTAAAGTTCCTTAATTTTTATGAAAAATACCAACCAATTGTAAAGTTAGGAGATGGTATGAATAAAAATAAAGTAGATACTAATTCTCCAATTATAAGCATTTACTTTGATGTATTTACTTCAAAACTGAAGTAGGTAATACAACAGTACTACAGTGTGTCTACGTAAGTTGGCGGCATATGGGAAACTTTTTATTATTAATTTTATTAAAAAAGTTCTGCATGGTTCAAAACCTAAAATGCAATCAATAGATATCAAATTGTGTCAGTCAGGTACGAGGTTTGGCCAAAAATTTTTGCTCAAGAGGAAAGTACCTGTATTTTTGCTAATATCGCAAATTGTTATAAAGAAAAGATGTTTAAAATTAAATTTATTTTCTAAATATGCAGTTTTGTTCCTTTCCAATTTTTTTCTCCGCGCAAATCGAGTTTGTACATTAGTGCACTATATTTCATGATTATAAATGTCAAAGGACAGTGTTAAAAAAACTTTTTAAATTAATTGTTTTTAAAACAATAAAAATTTACAATGCACTAATGTACAAACTAAATTTTTTCTATCCACAGAAAAAAAACAAAAACAATTTTTTGGGAATGAACAAAATTGCATATTTAGAAGTAATTCTTAATTATAAACATGTTTCCTTTATAACAATTTAGCTATATTAGCAAAAATACAGGTACTTTACTCTTGAGCAAAAATTACATTTTTGGCCAAACCTCGTACATGACTGACACAATTTAATATCTAATGATTGCATTTAAGGTTTTCGTGCCAACATGTAGACCTTTTTATAAAAATAACTTTTTTCGTAAAATTTATAACAAAAAGTTTCCCATATGCTGCTAACTTACGTAGACACACTGTTTATTAAGAAGCATCTACTTTGATTTTTCCTTATTAAGGCTTATAGAAAAGGGCGTAGTATTTACTTTTACTTGGGATACGTTCATAAATCATTACAAAGTACCCATTTCTTACATTTCTGTTACAGAGGTCGTTCCTAAATGTAATATTTATTACACTGCTTTCTGTCTTACAGCGTTAAAAATTGTCTGGGAATGTAACTCTGCATTACATTCTTTACCGTGCTCACGAGCGCGGTAACAATTTATCGATTTTGCGCATTTCATATTTGTCTCTTAAAAGAATAGGAAACAAACGACATTTTTATAATTTTTAGATTTAGAAGTTTTTAAAAAGAAACAAAAAATATGTTTCTGATGCTACTATGGTTGTTAGAACAACTTAGTTCATTTTAAGGCTCTTTTTATTTAGGTAATAATTTTTCTTCAAACCATAAAATACCTACAAACTTTTTCAAAATTAAAATAAGGATATCTTTATACAAACACAAAAATACAGGTTTTTTAAAAATTTATTGCATTAATAAGTATTAAAAAGTTTAGAAACTGATTTATAGTATATTCAAATTGTAATTTATATTGGATTATAAATAAATAAATAAACATCTTTAATTATTTTCCGTTACATACCAAACTACAAGGGACATTTACGTTTCATTTCCTGAGTAGCGTTCAAAAATTGCTTTTACAATGTAATACATTTTAAATGTCATTTTGGTCCATTACAGAGTACAAGGATTACTTAACAATTTATTTATGAACGCACTCTTGGAGTGGTACTTTTATTTAAAGTAAATACTACGAAGCAAATGCTTATACCTGTAGAATGAGCACCTACTTAATTTTTATTTATACGACCCATTGTTTCAGGTCACCAGAATACACCTTTTTTAAACCATGGTTGGGAGATGGTCTTTTAATATCAACTGGACAAAAATGGAGAGCTCACAGAAAACTAATTGCCCCCACATTCCATTTAAACGTATTGAAATCATTTATTGATCTTTTTAATAAAAACAGCAAAGAAACTGTAAAGAAACTAGAGAAAGAAATTGGTAAAGAATTTGACTGTCATGACTACATGTCTGAAGCAACTGTAGAAATTTTGTTGGGTAAGAATGTTTACTTATTTACCTTTATGTAATATAATAGTATATTATATACCTATAAGCTATAAGTTACCGAGCATTTTTATATTCTGAGAAGCGTAGCGCTGAGGGATATAATGCGCGAGGTAAATAATAGCTCTCTCACCCGAGATATACATATATGTATAGATTTTTTTTCCACTGCTAACATTAATAAACAGGGTTTCCAGTAACTCAACCGATAAACTTTAAGGGGTGATTCTACAATGAAAAATAGGAAAAAACTTTATATGAACATATGTCCTAAATATCTTAGTTTTTGAACTACGGGGTGTTAAAAATATTTAAAAATTATTGTTTTTTTAATATAACTTTTTACCAATTAAAATATTTTTAAAAATTTGGGAAGCATCTCCTATGCATCAAAGGATTTTTTTGACATGCCATAAAAAAATTACCAGTGTCTTCCATAAGGGGTTTAGGGTAAATATTTTTAAGCCTACTTTTTCTGAATCCCCGTTTAGTTAAGAATACATTTGATCTTTTGGCCTTTTTTGCTTTATGAACGGTTTGTGCATAAAAAAATAAAAACTATTTTTTGGCATGGTCATTTCGTATTGCTAATATTAAATTATACAGTAAAAAATAACCTTCGTTATTTATTCTTTAATTGGAAAGAATTAGACCATGCCAAGAAATGGTTTCTATTTATTTACGCAAAAACCGTACATCAAAAAAAAAGAGTTACAAGATCAAATTTGTTCCTAACTAAACGAAGATTCAAAAATATTATTGTTTTAGAAAAATGCACTGGCGTACGATTTTTTGTTTATAAAATATTTACCTCAAACCTCTTGTGGACGACACTGGTAAAAATATTTTTTAAAATTCTATGTCAAAAAATTTTCTCCATAAATAAAAGGTGCCCCCAAATTTTTTGAAAATATTTTAATTGGGTAAAAATTTATATTAAAAAAACGATATTTTTAAAATTATTGAAAGAATCGGTATAATCCGATTATGCAGATTTAATTTGAATTACGAAAAATAACCTGATTCCACAGATAATTTGAATAACGAAAAATAACCTGAATACTCAGATAATAGGAATTTCGAAAAATAGCCTGATTACTCAGATTATTGGAATTCCGAAAAATAACCTGGTTACACAGATAATTTGAATTACCAAAGATAACCTGATTACATAGATGAGGGGTGAGGACATTTTTTTGCCCTTCATCTTTTTTCAACCGAAGAAAAAAGTAAATGCAATTATTGTTATAATTCGATTATTGAATTCATTCATAACTTGTTAATCCGATTATTGAAATAATGCGATTATACCCATCACTAATTCATACCGCCATTTATGAAGGCGGCGCTTTAACCCAGCCTGGCAATGTCTAATGTTTTGGCTGTCGGACAGTGTGAACATTTTTCTGTTGAGCAAGTTTACCACAATGTTTTACATTACAATTTTTTAACAATATGCCAAAAATCGTAAGGGTAACAGTGTTACAGTCACGTAACCCGCCTAGTCTGATACCCGAAACATTTATTTGGGCCTTAGAGTTTCATGTTTGTAACCCCTACCACTTTGGACGAAAAAACCCTTACGATTTTTGGCACAATGTTTAAAAATTGCATGTAGCAGTTCGTGGTAAACTTGTCCGACAAAAAAGTGACGCGTTCACTCAGTCCGACACCCGTTACATTTGACATTGACAGGCTGGGTTAAAGCGCCACTTTTATATATGGTGGTATTGTTCGTCGCAGACTCGTCAATAAGAACACCATAAAAGGTTTTAAAATTGTTCTTATAATGAAGTCCATTTTATTACTGGCCCAGGGACTAATATCAATTCAGAGAGAATTTTTCATTAATGGCAAATCAGCGGAACAACGCGCGACGCGACGATAGGAACTTTTTGTTGGTAAATCAATTGCCTCGGATTTAAACCATATTGCTGTCACAAACGCTTATTTTAAAAACTTAAAAAATCGGTATGGTATACAATTGCAAAAATATGTATTTTCTTTCTTTTTAGAAACTGCTATGGGTGTCAGCAAAGAAACTCAGGATCAAAGTTGCTATGATTACGCCATGGCCGTAATGAAACTGTGCGACATCCTCCACCTGCGTCATACCAAAATTTGGTTTAGACCTGATTTCATATTTAACCTAACCAGCACCGCTACATATCAAAAAAACTTATTGGCGTTATACATAGCCTAACAAAAAAAGTAATTAAAAACAAAAAAGCAGATTTTCAGAAAGGTATCCGTGGATCCACCGCTGAAGTACCTGAAGAGCTTAAAAATGAAAAATACGATAAACATGTTTCGAGTAGCAGTACTGAAACTATTGAAGGTACTTCCTATGGACAATCTGCAGGACTCAAGGATGATCTTGATGTTGATGATGATGTGGGTGAAAAGAAGAGAATGGCCTTTTTGGACCTGATGATTGAAGCTTCTCAAAACGGGGTAGTTATTAACGATGAAGAAATTAAAGAACAAGTCGACACCATTATGTTTGAGGGTCATGACACAACTGCAGCTGGTTCCAGCTTCTTCTTATGCCAAATGGCAGCACATCCGGAAATACAAGAAAAGGTTATTCAAGAGTTAGATGAAATCTTTCAGGGATCAGACAGACCAGCAACGTTTAGCGATACTTTGGAAATGAAGTATTTGGAGCGTTGTCTCTTGGAAACTCTTAGAATGTTTCCTCCAGTTCCAATTATTGCACGGCAACTCAAACAGGACGTACAGTTAGGTAAGTTTTATTTAGATTGCTTGCTTACTTGTATATAGTAAAAAAATAATTGAATAAGGCATTTTTATTATTTTTTGAATAGTAATTAAAAGTATTAATGATAATGGGTGATAATAAACAAATATACAGGAATCCAGTAACTTTATCGACAAATTTAAAGGGGCTATTCTGCAATGAACATTTTTAAAAATTATCGTTTTGTTAAGAAGAACTTTTATACCAATTTGGATATTTAAAAAAATTGGGGAACGCTTCCTATGCAGCTGAAGACATTTTTTGGCATACAAAAAATAAGTAATTTTAACCAGTGTCGTCAATAAGGTGTTAAAGGTAAATCTTTTTAGGAAAAAATTGTACACCACTTTATGTTTCCAAAATAATAATATATATTTTTTTAATTTCCACTTAGTTTGGAACAACTTTACTCTTTTGATTTTTTTGGGTTTCCTTGAAGATAAATAAAAACCATAGCTGGGCAGAGTCTTGTACCTATCTAATTGAAGAAAAAAATAAGAAAGGATTTTATTTCCATGTACAATTTAATATTAAAAATACGAAATGACCATTGACCATATCTAAAAAGAGGTCTTATTTATTTACGCGAAAACCGCAAATCAAATTAAAAAAGTCAAGAGATCAGATGTATTTCAAACTAACTGACAAAAAATATATATTTTGCAGTCGCGAATCATTTTTTTCTTAAAAATACCTTAAGCTCCTTATAGACACTGGTAATTTTTTTTGCTGTATGCCAGATTATGTCTTCTGGTCCATTAATATTTTTTTAAATCACGGGGGGTTAAGCTTCGAAAAATGCCTTACGTAAGTTATCGACGCCCCCTTATTTAACTATTAACTTTGCGAAAAAAATGTGCCTCTTCATAAAAAGTCCTGCTTGATAAGAAAATACATTTTCATAAAAATAATAGTATGTTAGATGTACATGGTGGCTTAAAAAACTTTTTACCAAATTAATATACAGGGTATTTCGTAACTATGGCACGAAACTTTAAAGGATAATTTGTTATGTCATTTTATGAAGAAAAGGTTTTATATACCTATATCTGGAGTTGATTCGTTTCTGTTACAGGTGGTTAATTATATTTTTTAACGTCAGTATTTTTTAATATCCTAATACAAAGCCAGATAAAAAATATACTTTACCAAAAAGTTGTAGTTTTAGTTGCTTTATAGTAAAAAAATATAAAAAATAGATAAAAAACCAGTGACATGCATTTTTCTTTCAATAATAATGGCGGTTGTGCTCACTTGTAGGTCACTGGCTTTTTATGTAGTATTTTTTTCTATAAAGCAACTAAAAATATAATTTTTTGTGTAGCATTTTTTTATTGTATCTGGCTTCGTATTTAAGATATTTAAAAAAAACAGGTTTTTAAAAAATAATTAACGCCCTGTATCTAAGAAACAAAGCAACTCCAGATATATGTTTATAGCAACTTTTCTTTATTAAATGACATAAGAAATCACCCATTATTTTAATTTGAAAACAAGTCATTTTTAAGCCACCCTGTACATCCAACCATCAAATATTTTTGTGGAAATATTTTTTTTTCAATTAGGACTTTTTATGCGAAGACACCTTTTTTGGTAAAGTTAATAAGTAAAAAGTTTCCCATTTGGTAAGAACTTTCGAAGACACGCTGTATGAGCTGCAAAATCTATAAAGTAAGAAAATAAATAGAATACCCTTTGCCTTCTACAGGATGGGCCAAATTAAACTTGCACACTTATTAAGTAATAATAACTTTTTATTTGTTGTGCCTATTTTTTTTAAAGGGCTTATAGGTAGATATGTTTTCTCTAGGTTTGCCAATTTTGATCAAATAGATTTATCCTGGACTGGACTTACGAGACTTTTTCCAAGATATTATATTTAACCTCGTTGCAAAGAAATCTGATTTAGCTACAATTAAGCTAAGAGGTTTTTTTGTAGACAAACTATGGGAAATAATTAATTAAAAATAAACGTATTAGCCCATTTGTAGATAATTTTTTTTGCAACGAAGTTTTATGCATCATTTTGGAAAAAGTTCCGTAAGTCCAGTCCTGTTTAAGTCTATTTAACCAAGATTAGCAAACCTCGAAAAAACATACATATCTACCTATAAAACCCTCAAAAATGAAAAAGACGGACGTAACAGATAAAAAGTTATTATTAGTTAAAAAGTGTGGTAATTTGGTCCACACTGTATATCCAATTTTGGCGGCTATTTTACAAAGCAACACGGCACCTTTGTCTTTAATTTTATAATTACATTGATATTTATATTAAAAATGCTTGACTTTGACTTCCTTTTTATTTGATTTCGTTAGCTTCGAACCCCGAACATGTCCTTCCAGCTGGAGCCACCATTGTAATAGGAACCTTTAAAGTTCATCGTAATGAAGATGTTTATCCCAACCCTCATGTCTTTGATCCAGACAATTTTTACCGGAAAAAGCTGCCAACAGACATTACTACGCCTTCATTCCATTTAGTGCTGGTCCTAGGAGCTGCGTAGGTAAGATAATTCAAAATTATTCGAAATTTGACGAATAATTAAAAAATTTGGAATAATTCGAAAAATGTCGAATAATTTAAAAAAAATCGAATAATTCAAAAATGTTTGAATAATTTACGAATAATGCGAATTATTTACTTATCATCAAAATATGAATGGATTCCCTATTTTATCCAATTGAGATTCCTTAACATCGCATCGGGCATCAAAATATTCTACTACCCATAAATATCCTTTTTGATTAAAATTTAATTATCCGAAGAAGCCAATTGCTTAATTTTAATATACTATATGTACCACAGTCAGTAACAAAAAAATCTAGATACTATTATACTAGCAAGAGATCTTTCTAATTCATTTTACGTTTTATAATTTTTCATTTACTTTTAAAAAATAATTATGCGAAAAAGGTTATACACACACTGATAAAAAAATTAACTTAATTTAAGAACAAAAATCTTGACTTAAAAACACCATCCGAAAGAAAAACCTTTTCTTGAATCGAAAGAATAAAATTTTTGATCCAAGAGAAATAATAGTTTTTAGCTCAAGAATTCAGAATTTATTCCCTTGGCTCCAAAAAGGTATTTTCTTTAAAATGGTGTTCTTGAGTCAAAATATTTTTTTAGTGTAAGTATAATGTTTTAAAACTCTGAATTTTTTTTTAAAGTTGTCTATACATATTTTAAAATATTTTATTAATGATAAAAAAATAATTTTATTACCAGATTCATATATGTAGTAAATTTTCGAAATTTCTCGAATTATTCGATTTTTTTTGAATTATTCGGGAACTTTCGAATAATTTAAATTTACGAATTATTCGATTTGGGTTTCAAATCGAATATTGATATTCGATTTAAAACGAATAATTCGTAAGTTCGAACTATTCGCACACCCCTACTTTGTGATCATTTGTTTGATGCGCTAAGCACAAAGTTATAAAAATTTTAGGTTATTTTGCAGAAATTTACACAAATTTATTTGTATAAATTTCTGAATGGAATTCAGAATATCGAGTATTTAAATACTACCCAATTCTGCTTGAATTTGCTACCATAATCAACAACATTTTGTTTAACGAAAATAACATTTAAAAGTATATGAAAAAAGAATAAACCTAAGGTACCTAAGGCATATAGGGCCTGAGATGTTAATAAGGCCCACATTTAAAAACTCGCTAGAAAACATATGGGTTCAGGTTTAAACGGGACCCATAAATGCGTAAAGACCAATAAATATCACGGAAAATTAATTCAGTAATAAAGTACCTGAGGCATATAGGGCCCGGGGTTTATTAAGGACCACATATAAAAACTCGCTAGAAAACATATGGGTTCAGGTTTAAACGGGACCCATAAATGCGTAAAGACCAATAAATATCACAGGAAGTAAGCGGAGGCTGCTATGCGCTCCTTTTTTTTAAGCGAAGAATTTGTAACATTATATTTAAAAGAAAAAAGTTATTTTGTTATAAATTGATGTTTTTTTAAATTGTGTTTAGCGGCTAATAAGGCCTACTTGGGTAGGTTATAGGGTTATAGCTTATAACAGTCAACAAAAGAAAGCTTGTGTCTTGTGTACTGCTTGGGTAGCTACAGAACACACTAAGACCAGTGGCTTAAGAAAGTGTAGAGCAAAGAAATATAACGTACTTTTAGGAGCTATGTATTTTCGACTTGGAACTATGTTTTAATAAAAAATGAGCTTAGGAAAAAAGGAAACTAATTATAACTAATAATTCAAAGATTTATTGGGATATTAAATATTAAATTTTTTTAATTATTTTTTTTGCAACGTAAAAATCTATTTTGGGGCCCCATTTTACTATGGTAGTATAAGGCGCATAAAAAGGTGTTTTTAATTATTTTTATACTAAGTTCCAAATTTATTGTTGTAATTTTATTAATATTTAATTTTTACAATAAATAAGCAATCTTTAATCTAAAAAAAAATTGCTTAACTTTTTAAATCATTTGAGCTTTTTTAACATTTATCCAGAGGCGCACTTACAGCCTTGCCGCCCGTAGGCTATTTTATTTTCGCCGCCCCCAGCCTTGCCGCCCGTAGGCTATTTTATTTTCGCCGCCCATTTCCTCATCTTTTTCCGTCTGAAAAAGTTTAGAAGAGCAAAAAAAAAAAAAAAAGGTTCTCACTTCCATTTCTTTCGATTGTGGGTACAAAGAATTCCAAATCCAACAAAATTATTCATCATGGAAAAATATTGAAGAGCAAAAAAAATAAAAAAAAAATAAAATAAATAAAAAAAAAAAAAAAAAGGTTCTCCCTTCCATTTATTTGCCGCCCCCTAAAATCCGCCGCCCTAGGCTTCAGCCTACTCAGCCTAATGGCAAAGGCGCCACTGCATTTATCGTTAGGTGGGCCTTATATGCCGTAGGTACCTTGGTATTATTTATTTATTTAAAAATTTGGTAAAATTATATCAAATACATAATTCAAAAAAAATGTGTTTTATAAAAATTAACTTGATGGGTAATTTACTTAATTTGTATAAATAAAACTATTTTTTGTTTTCCAGGACGAAAATACGCCATGTTAAAACTGAAAATCCTTTTATCCACAATCATGCGTAACTTTAGAATAAAATCCAACATAAAAGAAGAAGATTATAAGCTACAAGGTGATATCATCCTTAAAAGAGCCGATGGATTTAAAATTAGGTGGAACGAAGAAAACCCAATGTAATTTTAAAAGCATAATTTAGGTTGTAATATAGTATAATCATATGTTTCTTGTATTAATCCATAATAAGGCGCGCTGGTGTATTTTGTACACCAATGTAAAAAAATTACCATTTTAAAAACCGATTTCTTCCACGGATCTATTACTACATTTATATCGAATAGTTTAAGCTGGCTTAAAAACAAAGCGGCTTTGAAGCGATTTCCAAGTCTACGTGTTTATTTTGGTGGCTTGAAAGTCGATTGAAAATCGAGGTCTAGCACATTTCAGGCCATCGTCGTACGCATGCTGCAGTTTTGCATCCAACTTCACAGTAGACATCAAATGAAAAACAAACCTCACTTTTTAATATGTCCGACGTTTGAGTAAGAATTCATCTGAAGTTAGGCAGTTATTAAGCCCGCTTGAATCATTTATATCGTGTTTCTAATCGGCTTCAGTGTAGTCAACCCTACTTATTTTCAGGCTTGACTTGAACGACTCAAGTCACTTTCAAGCTCGTTTATATCACTTTGTTTAAGCTCTTTTTAAAAGCCGTTTTAACTCAAGCTAGCTTCAACTATTCGATATAAACGTATTATATGTATCTTAGCAAAAGATAGTCCTTAATATGCTGTAACGGTTTTAGTTTAAACTTTTATTTGATTGTGAGAATACCGTTATCTCTTTATAAACAGTGCCTAAAATACACCGAGCGACTATTAATAATGTAATATAATATCCGACGCAGTATTTTATTTTTGAGTTTTTTTCTAAAATATTTAATGTAGGTATTTTAAAAATATAAAAGTAAATACATTATCACAATATCAAAGACAAAAGTATGTAATATAATAAAAATATTTCCTGGTCCAAAAACAGAATTAAGAGATACTGATATTGAAACTGAACTAGATGCATTAAATTCTAACAAATTATTTTGATGTGTTTGTATTTTTAAGTAGAATTTTGCTTTTGCAAATGAAAATTTAATAGTTTACAGGGTAAACAATTTTAATAAATGAATATTCAGTATTAAAAACGGTATTTACATAGTAAATATTTGTAAAAAAGTAGTTTTAAAACTCTCAACTTTCTATTGGTGTATTATATACACCATGCGACCAATTACAATAAAATTCTTGACGCGCCCTAATTAAGGGTGAAGAAAGGGCAATGCAGCTTGTAATAAAAAAATATATTTGAGACACATAGGGGAGAGTTGAATAATACTACAAATAGGGCAAGTTTTTAAATGCATTGATGGATACAGCGCATTAAGCGAAAATTCATCAAAGCATATTTAAACTACCGGTGGAGAGCCCAATGGATTCCCTCAAAGCGTTTTTATAAAATACGAAATTTCATTCAATTGCTCATCCGATCCATCGAACTTAAAGATCGATGAAAATGACTGACATTTACCATTTGTACAAAATCCCAAGCTGCAAGCTGACGTCTTATTGACGTCTCTTTTCAGTCATTTTTGGTCAGCAAAATTACGTTAAATTGACCTCCCTAAGTCACAGACAAAAGACGTCCCGTTAATGACGTCTTTAAGATGACGAAAAATTGACGCATATACTTTTTTAAGCTAAAATGATACGATATTTTATTTAAAAATCGAAATAGAAAAAAACTCCTTACTGCTTGCAATTTTCTTGCACTGCAAGCAAAGAGTACAAATTGCAAGGTCGCATCTCTCGGGACACGGTCCAACCTGGAGTTGCAGATTTTTACACTAGCCGAAGATATTTCTTTCAAACCTAATTGAAATCACCAACCGCAGACCGGTCTCGGACTATTTTGGTCTTATCGGTACGGTGTAGGCGATAAAAAGCGAAGATGTTGAATAAGCGTAGTAGTTTATTGTCCATTACGCCATCTATCGGTAGTTTTCTCCTATTTCAATTTTGTAAAATTATTAGTCCTATTTTTCTGTAATATGATATTTCTGTTGGATTTTGATACGCATCATATAATGCCACACAATTTTTCTGGCGGGTTTTCTAAACATGACGTACATTAGATTTTTATGAGCTAGTATGACAAAAAATGACGTTGAAAAAACGTCACTTGAGCGACGTCAAAAACACGTCATTGAAATGACGTTAAAATGACGTCATAATTTTGGTCTGATGACATCCTATTATTACCGCGGTTATAATTGGTTGAACGCCTAAAATAGATGAATTTGTTTTTAAGTGCTTTAAACAGGGGTTTATTAGTAGATACAAAAGTTTAGGGCCGAACGCAGTTAATGCTAATAATAATATTAAATTAGTTAACTCTTAAGATTATATTCTTATATTATTTGTAATATTATTTTAAAAACTTTTGGTTTAAATCTTTCTGATATTTAAAAAAATGGCCGAAATTTACAAAGATTGCAGGATTTCCTAGGGTCTTAATTTAAATATTTCGGGGAAAAAACTCACATTGCTACGTCATTGCGAAGGGCGAACCCATGTGGAATGCTGCTAATCCTATTCTATTCTATTTTTTTTCTTGGTTTTGGTCCCTTCAGGTCTAATCCACCAGCTCTTCCCCTTCCGGACTATGCTTTCCAGAGCTTCGTCGGCGGAAAATCCGGATAATCGAGCTCGTAGCTCCCCGATATTCCAAAAAGAAAACAAAAATAATTCTACAATCGATGCAATGCATAACCCAGCAAACACTATTTGCCGGCAATGTAAATTTTTCATATTGGCATTGATGGTAAAGCATTGGCAATATTATGCCAACATCTTATACGCATTAAAAAGTCAATCCTAAATAAACACTTAATTGCCAATAAATTTTACATATAGGCGAATTGCCGGCAAGCATACAAAAATGGTGGCATACCAATCCTGATTAAATAAAGCACGCGTTTTTGTTGCAGGCAAATAAATATTGGATTTTTGAAGGCAAACTTTCAACGCATATTCATACTTTTTAAACCATATTATTAACATTGGTATTTAACTAACATTAAAGCATTTTTTTGATCTGTTTTATTTATAATGGCAGCTAAACAACATTATTTTATGTTTTTTTACATAATTTAAAGGAAATGGCCTTTTCATAACATTTTATTGTTAAAAATCATGCAAATAAAAATTAGGTCAAACAAAATGTTTATTATGTATTTTGGAGCGAATAAAAATAAAATGATGATAAAATTAGCTACGTTAATTTCGACCGAAGGTGACCGCTTTGTGCATTTGTTTTCTACGTGGTTTAAAGTTTTTTTTAAAGAAAAGAGTTTTTTAATAGACATAATTAAATGTATTCATTACTTAATAAGTGTGTGTTGTGTGATTAATTGGTGATGGCTAGTCGAGAAGGCAAGATATTTAAGTAGACTGTTAGGAGCTGTAAACAATTTGTTTAAAACTTTATTAAAAGTTTTAAAACGGGTTAATAAAAGATATTATATATATTTAATAGTTTTTTTGACATACCGATAGATGGCGTAATGGACAATAAACTACTATGTTTCTGCAATCTCATCGCTTTTTATCGCCTAAACCGTACTCATTAGACAAAAATAATTCGAGAGCGGTCTGCGGTAGGTGATCTCACTTAGCTTTGAAAGAAATATCTTCGGCTAGTGTAAAAATCTGCATCTCCAAGTTGGACAGTGTTCCGAGAGATGTTACTTTGCATTGCAAGGAAATTGCATGCAGTAAGGAGTTTTTTCCTATTTTAATTTTCAAATAAAATATGGCATCATTTTAGCTTTTAAAAAAAAGTATATGCGACAATTTTCGTCAATAAGACGTCAGCTTGCTGCTTGGGAGTATCTGCATTTGCCTACTTTCGGGTCTTTTTGTTATCTTTTTGCCAATAACTTATTAATGATGGATGCCATCATCTTAAACGCATTTTTTTGCCAATAAATTATTAATGACGGATGCCATCACTTTATATGCAACACGTGGCCTAATAACGGCCAATTGTCCACTTTGGCGTCTTTTTGATACCTTTTGCCAATGCCTTGCCATTAAAGAGTGTTGGCAATGCCAGTAAATTAAATGTACAACGTCGACAAAAAATGTTATATGGGAAACTGTCGGCTGTCAAACCAAGAGCTGCTACTGGTGTTACGCATAACCTTTACTTTCACCACTGATTTTTTTTACTGTTACATAGCATAAATTGATATTTAAGTTTATTGTAGTTCGCGTGGAAACAAAACACTAATTCAAAGTATGAAAAAAAGCTTCAAAGTGTTAAAAAAAATACTTTTTTTAACACTTTATGTAGTGTACTAAAATGAAGTACGATTACAAATTTGCGTTTCAAATAGATCTTACATTTAATGGTATCATTTTGTAGAATAGAAAAAGTGGCAAAGATAATGTGACATTATTTTAAAATATCTTTTAAAACAAACTGAAAAAACTGTTTCGCATAATTTTGCTATCTCCCAGGAACGGCTGTAAATGTTTTATTTCTTTAAACCAAATATAATTACACATAAAAATGTGCAACTTTGCCTCAATTTAACCAACCCTGTATCTCTTACCGTTTCCGAGAACCTTATGAAGGCTCTCGAATTTGGAATACCCTGTATAGTACTAAAAATCATTGTTAAAAATATTTTTGTACACGTTAATAGGTATTTCCTATAAATAAACGATGTTTAAAAAATATTTTAATCTTTTGTTGTTACCACTTATTATTGATAAAATATTATAAATATTTTTTTGGCATTAAAGTTGCATTTGTATAATATATTTTGGAAAATCCTATATATATATAATAAGTATATTTTGAGAATAATAAATATAATAATATGTTAGTTATTTTTGAGTATATCTGTTTTTTTAAAAATCATCTTTATAAATGTTTTTACATTCTTTTTACGTTTAAACTTTAAAAACAATGTTACTTATCAGCAAAGTCAAAAAATACATAAATAAATTTATAGATATTTTAAGTACATATTATGTACCTTTTAATGAACATTATTGTTTTTTATATCTTAAATGCTCGATCAAGTATTTTTAAATAATTTTATTTTCTATTTAAAGCACTTTAGTTAAATTATTTGTATATTTTTATATTATGATTTTTTAAATAAGTCCTACACTAGGCCTTTGATTTTGATATCCTTGCCAATGCCTTCCTTTAAACTTCTGGCATTCTTTTTATTCTTTCTTTTTGCGTAAGTAAGATTGAGTATTTTAAGGAAGTTCTTTTTCTTCATTCTTTGTTTATTTATTTATTTATTTATATACAGTATCTACACCTTTGCCATTTACAGATATCACCTAGTCTAAGGAACAATACAAATCATAAAAAATTTGGACATATCCATACTACCTAAGTTGGTTTGTGCCTAATAAAAAATGTAAATATGTTATTAAATTTATTTTAGCAAGGACTTAACAGAAGTAGGTATAAAGTTTATATGAAAGGCCTAGTTTCAAAGTAAACAATCTCTATTTATACTTTTTTCTATTCGCATGCGAAAAAGTTCACTTTTCCCCACGCATTTTAGTTCTGAATGTGTCACTTTTCCGCACTAATGCGGAAAAGTACACTATGCCTCACTACTTTTCCGCACTCATAGAAAAAATAGCTGCTTGAGCAAACTCCGTTACGCGTCGTTCGGTCAACTGCAGTCGCTTGCGGAAAAGTGGCACTTTCAGCACTAGTTAGGAAATTTACTATTAATGCGACAATGAGATAAATGTCCCTGTTTATTGTATTTCACAAGCTTTTATCGTTCTTTTATTTAACTTGCAATGTAGGCTCATTTGCCGGATTTGTCAATTCGCCGAAATAAATATTCAATTTGCGATATGATCAAAGCCAAATGATCAGTTGCCGAAATATGTTCTGGTTAGTTTGGCAGATAATCATTTTTAGTTTAATATTTTGCTGATTGCAAAATTTAGAAATGAACAGACCTCGAACACAACTAAAAAATGCTATTGATCCAGGAAAACAACATTTATTTCTTAGAAACAGCTTATTACTTAAATGGAAACTACTTAATATTATTTATTTATTACAACAAGAAGAACTTTCATGGCACTTACTATTACACAGTGGCGCATTTACCAAAAGGCTGAGTAGGCTGAAGCCTATGACGGCGTTTTTCAGGGGGCGGCAGACTATTTTTAGGGGCGGCAGATTTAGTACTTATAAATAATTTGGTGGATTTAAAAGATTTCGAACTTTATTTAGTACGTAAAATTGAAAGCGAGGACTTTTTTTTTTTTGGTCTTCAAAAGTAATTGGGAAAGAAAAAAGATAAACAAAGGGGCGGCGAAAATAAAATAGTCTACGGGCGGCAAATTTGTAAATGCGCCTCTGCTATTACATTTGATATTGCTCGAAACACATTTACACTTTTTATTTTGGCATTGCTTCTTGCACATCTTGTAAACCCTTGCTTCACTTCACGAATGATTTCTTTATATTTTTATCCGATAAAGGCGAAGTGAAATTATTGTTCGATTTATCAATATACATTGACACTGTTAAAAAAATCGGATTTATTAACAGATGATTTCACTGCTTCGTTCATGTTCATTAAATTTCCACTAAAGATATATATGTTATATGCGATTCTCACCATAAATCACGTACAAGTCACGATGTCCTTGGTTCCCATGGTATCAGGTTTCATCTCCGAGAAAGCCATATCAGCAGAACCAGCCAAGATGCCTGTTCCCAGCCAAGTCAGCATTTATTTTAGTATAAATACAATTCTGTCTTTAGATTTAAGTTAGTATAGAAATAATTGTCTTACTCGTTATTATGTTAGTTTAGATTTTGAATAAAATTATTTTTTAAAAAGTGAATTTTAAGTGAAGTGATATAACAATTGGCGCAGTCGCTGTAGGATCTGGCAACGTTGTACAGAACAAGGAAACCCTAACTGGCAACGGTGGATCCTAATCCTTTAACAGAAAAAGAACCGAAGAAATCCCAAGTGAAGTCAGTGGCGTCCTCACTCAACGACAACTACGGAAGGAACACCTGGTGAAGCCCCTGGTAGTGCAGCGTCGAGAACAAGACGACCCAATGTTTTTACTGCTTTTGTAAGTTTAATATTGAATCATCACGTTTAAACTGTTTATTTAATATCAATTATTGATTATTCTGCTAATCAATACTGTTTAATTTTCTTTTATTGACCAAAACTGTTCGATTTTCTATTATTGATTATTCTGCTAATCAATATTGTTTAAGTTATTATTGATTATTCTGTTAATCAATATTTTACGCATACAATAACGTTAAAAATAGCTTCTGATTATTCTGCTAATCAGTGCACAATTATTAAAATCACAAAAATAAGCATAAAATAAATCGATTATTCTGCTAATCGAAAAAATTAAATAAAAAGTAAAACTTTCTTTTGTAACTTTCATAAAGCCAAATACAACAACTAAATTTTGCATCTGCATTTGGATTAGAAACAGAACAATAGTTATTTAAAGAAACATTACATACAATTATTCTATTTTATTTGCCTATTTGATTTACTGTTTATTATATTGATTTATTGAGACTAACATGACTGAAAATAACCCCCAAACCCCTGCCGCAGCAGCAGAAATTGAACCTTATAAATTATCGGAAATTTTTCGATCGTTACCCATTGAAGGCGATCAAATATTTTTACAAACCTTTTTAAATGCTTGTGATTGTGCTTATAACATGTCAACAAATGACCAAAAGCAACTATTAGTCATTCACATAAAAAATAAACTAAGAGGCAGAGCAGCACAGCTGATAAGTTCTAGGAACCCTCTGTCTTACCTCGAAATCAAACAACTTTTAAATGCACATTTCGGCGATACTAGAGATTTGTCGTCACTAATACAAGATTTGCAACGCATTAAACAGTTATCTAACGAATCACCGCTTACTTTTATTAATCGATTACAATCTCTTAATGCAAAAATGCACGCTTACATACAAAAATCCCAACTCTCTCAGCCAGAGAAAAAGGCCCAATTAAGCTTAATCGATTCTATGTCCCTAAATACGTTACTAACCGGTCTTGAACCCCGAATAGGACACATTATCAGAGCAAGTAACCCACGCGATATTCTTGAAGCCCAAGTTCGTATCAGGCGCGAATTACAGCTATCATATTTCGAGACCCAAAAAACTTCAACAAATGCCAATAAACCCAGCACTTCTAAACCAACACAACCTGCAAGAAAACCCAATTTTCAACAACCGAATTTTCAACCCCCAAAATGTTATTCATGTGGCCGTATTGGACACCGATCAAATGAATGTCGATCAACACAAGGTCCTCATAATGCCCCAAATTCTAACAACCAACAAAGACCCCAATTTAACCAAAATCAGCAGCAAACAAATTTGCAAGCAAACAGGCCTAACGATCAGCCAAGACCTCAATATGCACCTAACCCAAATAATTTTCAATCAAGACCTTCAGTAATTCAAAGAAACCCAAACTTTTCCCAAGATAGACACAGAGCCCACCTAGTCAATCATGATTATGATTATAATAATTATCAGTCAAACGATGAGTACTACAATTATTATGAAGACCCCGAAAATAATTCTAACTATTTAGAACCAGATTACAATCAAACCTTCGATCAACCAATCGATCAAAACTATCCTTATTATGATAATCATTTGGATTTTCCCACTATTCCGAACCTAGATCACCCTCCCGGATCAAATCAATTCGACATCGAATACTCTATCGGAAATCCAAGATCAAATCCAAACCCTCAATTTGGACGATATGAACCCTTCACTGAATTTCCCAGAACAGAACTTTCTCTAAGCCCACTTCTTGCAGTTAATTCAAAAAATTTATATTATATACAAGATGCTACAAATACTTTTAAATTACTTATAGACACAGGCGCAGGTATTTCTATATTTAAAGAAAACACTGTAAATAAATTTCCGCAACGTTTTCCCGAGAAAGTAACTATACAAGGTATTACCGATCAAAAACTTTCCATTACCGAATCCACTCTCGTTCCTTTCCAAGTAGGTAACCCGCATAAGGTATACATTTACAATTTAGATATTGATTTTGACGGAATTTTAGGACTCGATTTTCTAGAGCATTACGAATGCACTATAGACATAAAAAATAAACAACTTATAACAAATTTTAAAACCTTGCCGCTTTTTAAAATCGACGATGAATTTAAAAATAAAAACCCTAACAAAACAGACAATTTTAACGAAATTAAAATAAACGGCCGAACCGAGCAAATATTTAAATTAAAATGTAATCTAGCTAACACCGACGCAATCATATCTAACCAGGAAATAGAGAAAGTACGCATCCCAAATGCCCTAGTTCATGTTAACGAAAATGGCGAATTTCTGACCTCTGTCATAAACGCCAACGCCATACCCAAATGTGTCAGCTTTTCAAAACTCGAAATTGAACCCTTCTCAACCCAATCAATATTCAATTATAACCTTTCCGAAAATCAATTTCCCCCTGTAACAAATCGAATTCAAAACATAAAAAATCAACTTCGTACTGAACACCTTAATGAGGAAGAAACCGAATTAATTACCAACCTTTGTCTCGAGTTTGAAGACATTTTCTATCTCGAAGGTGACAACTTAACTTTCACTAACGAAATCAAACATACTATCGACACTAATAATGCGAAACCAATCTTTACCAAATCTTATCGATACCCCCAAATCCACAAAGAGGAAGTCAAAACTCAGATAAACAAGATGCTTGACCAAGGTATCATTAAACCCTCTACATCTCCCTGGTCATCTCCAGTTTGGGTAGTCCCCAAGAAACTAGACGCTTCCGGTAAGCAAAAATGGAGAGTAGTTATAGATTACCGTAAGTTAAACGAAGCCACCATAGACGACAAGTACCCTCTTCCCAATATTTCTGACCTCCTGGACCAGCTAGGAAAGTGTCAATACTTCACTACACTTGATCTCGCTTCCGGCTTCCATCAGATTGAAATAGATCCAAAAGATATCCCAAAAACTGCTTTTTCAGTAGACAATGGACATTTCGAATTTATCAGAATGCCCTTTGGCCTTAAAAACGCCCCGTCCACATTCCAACGCGTCATGGACAACATTCTTTTAGGCATCCAGAATGAACGCTGTCTTGTCTACATGGACGACATTATCGTCTATTCCCCACAATCCATGAACATATCTCCCGATTAAAAGAAGTCTTCAAACGTCTGCGAAAGGCAAACCTCAAAATACAACCCGATAAGTGCGAGTTCTTAAGAAAAGAAGTTGCCTATTTAGGACACATGATCACTCAGGATGGAGTAAAACCAAATCCATCAAAGATCGAATGTATCCAAAACTTTCCCGAGTTAAAAACTCCAAAAGACATCAAATCCTTTCTTGGACTAGCTGGATATTGCCGATCGTTTCATCCCAAACTTCGCAAAAACTTCCAAACCCCTCACTAGACTTTACTCCAGAAAGACGTCCCGTTTGATTTTATTCGAATTGCGAAATATTTCAAAGAACTTAAAAAGGCACTAACATCAAACAATTCAGTCTATCCTAATTTCGAAGAGCCTTTTCTATTGACTACCGGACATAGCGCATTTGTATGGGTGCTGTCCTGTCCCAGGTCCGATTGGGGAAAAAGACTTACAATCAGCATACCTCAGTTGCCATTTGTGCTAAGTAAATACTCCACCATAGAGCGTGAACTACTAGCCATTGTCTGGGCTGTAAAACACTTCCGCCCCTATCCCTTCGGCAGAAAGTTTACCCTAATAACGGATCATCGCCCCCCTCACATTGGCTTTTCACCATAAAGACCAAGCCTGTTGAGTAGATAGCTCGTTGGCGCTTAAGAAAACGGAAAATTACGATTACAAAATCGTCTACCACAAACCTATTAATGTCAATAAAAACGCCGACGCACTTTCTAGAGATAAAAATTAACCATTTCCGAAATGCGCGAACTTTCCTCAGGGTTTGCCTCAAACAGAAGACGACCCAGAAAACAATACCGAACCAGACAACGACCCCGAAATGAATAACGAAAAAATAACGGAAGACTACAACAAGTTCGTTGAACTTTTACAGAAACCAAATCAATAACCGATTACTTCAAAAAAAATCAGGAAACCTCCTAATGAACAACTTTTTAGACAAAGTCATACAAAATATCGTAACATTCTTTTCGCGAAACTAAAAATGGAGGAACTCCATGATAAATATAGATCGATGACATTTTTGAAACCGGATATCGATTTCGGAAGATTTCAGGTTAACATATTTTCCAGTAAAACCGTTAAAAATCGATAATATTTTATTATACCCGCTTCTGACCAAAAACCGTCGTACCGCATTTATTTCATTGTGTTTTTGAGATAAAATAAATTCAGTCTCAATAATACTTATTTTATCGAAAATAGTAGAATTACCATTCAGAAATATTTTTCCTATGTTTTCGCTGACAAAGACATAAAACTATGTATTTATGAATATAATTAAAACACCGGATAAAGACATAAATTACAGTACTAGTCATTATACCACGCGGCAAAACTAATTTACCGTGGCATAAATGAAACATTACGCCGCATTAAAGAAAAATATAATTGGCACGGAATAACAAAAGACGTACGAAAATTTTATTAAAAGCTGCGAGACTTGCCAAAAAGTTAAAATTTGTCCGCAAAAATTTAAGTAGTCCTCTTGTTATAACCGAGACTCCAAAAACACCTTTCGAAAGAATAAACATTGACATTTTTGAATATCCCACTAGAAATTACGCATTGACCATACGAGACGAGCTTACAAAATTTACGCAAGCTTATGCCCTAATGGATAAAACAGCAAAATCAGTCGTAAACACTCTTCTTTTATTTTTCCAACATTATGGCACGCCCTTACGCATCCATTGCGATTTTGGCCGAGAATTTGACAACACCCTTATGAAAGACCTTTTGCGAACATATATAATATCAAATTAACATTTTCTAGCGTAAGTCACCCACAATCAAATGGCTCTATCGAACGTTTTCACGCAACCTATGAGTGAAATGATACGAGCAAATCATTCCGATAACCCTGACGACCACCCCTTTACATATTTTACCCTATGCACTAATATGCTACAATAACACAAAAACAAAACCCATGGATTCACACCCTATGAGCTTATTTTTTGGCCATACTTCGTGTAGACCCCCTGAAACCCTATATAATGAGAAAAATCTTATTTCTAAGTACATAAGAGATTTAAATAATAAAATGCAATATTATTATAAAGTCGCCCGTGCTAAAACGGAGCTTAAAAAGGAAAAAGCAAAAGAACGTTTCGACCAACATATTTCTCAAAATCCTCCTCAGTATAAAATTGGTGACAAGGTGTATGTCAAAGAGTCCCAAATTAAAGACAAAGCTCAAAATAAATTTAATGGTCCATTTGAAATTGTCGAACTCTTTCAAAAACTCCGCTATTCTTTTAAATCTCGAAACAAATCAAAGATCAAAAATTAATTTCGATAGATTAAAACCGTACTACAATTAAACCCTTTATTTTAGGCTTCCCGGACTGTTACCAGTCATCGAATGCCAATACACAGTTACAACAATCAATAACACTGTGGGAATCTTCTTTCACGAAGAAGGCAACATCAAAATTTCAAATGACAAATGGACACTTCTTGTATACAAAGACCTTGAGCCTATCCACGAAACAATTAAAAATAATGACAAAATTTTAAATAACCTATTAGACACACTTGACGAAGACGTACCACGCATGATGTCTTTCAAAGCGGAAGTACAAACGCATATTAGTCTTATTAAACAAATATCTAATGCTATTAATAGAAAATACACTGAAATAATGACTGGCACAAAAGCTATACCTTTCGAACAAAACGAGGAATTTTCAATGGCATAGGAACCGTTTGGAAATCAATTACCGGAAATCTAGACGCATCAGACGGCGAATACTATAACGAATGTATACAAAAATCACTCGTGACGAATACGAAATAGAAAATTTATTGAAAAATCAAATATCAGTTACAACCTCCGTGATTAAAAACTTTAACGCAACTATTCAAAAATTACGCATAGACGAGGAAACTTTTAACAAAGACATTATTGAAATTCGGAAATCAATAATGACTATTTCTGATCAGTTATTGTTCTACTCAGCACAAATCGAAATACTTAATTTATGTGAATCACTAATGGAAAGCTATTCCTTTATTGAAAATACTTTGGATGATGTTATTAATGCTATAACTTTTGCACGCCTCCAAATATTGCACACCTCAATTATTACCCCAACAGATCTAATTGAATCATTAAAGCATATATCACAATCATTACAAAAGAATAATCTTCCCTTACCAGTTTATCTTACCTATGTGGCTCGATACATCGATATAATTGAATTACAGGCATATCAAATAGATTCTAGAATAATATTTGTTCTGAACATACCTTTGGTAGATCCAGAAAAGTACACTCTTTATAACCTATATCCAATTCCAATACTGGATAATCGAACAGGTCTTCATCATCTCTTAACAACAAATAATAAATACATTGCGCGAAATGATGATTCATTGTTATTCGTTACTATCCGAAATCCGGGCTCATGCAAATCTCTTGGAGGAAGAACGAAAATATGTCCAAATGTCCTTCCATACCCAATCGACAGTGACGCCATCTGCGAAGCTCAACTCCTGAAGCAACAAGACCGTCTCCCAAGAACTTGCCAGACCTCTGTTGTCCTTGCCAAAGACTACAACGTCCAGGAAATCAACCTCAATCTGTGGTTGATAACCGTATCAGATCCATTGCCCTTAACTATCAAATGCCCATCCAAGGAGATAGTTACCCAAATCATCAACACTAATAGTTTGCTGAAACTTCAACCCGAATGCAGCGCATTCATTGGTAGCACTAGAGTCCATGCCAAAAACCTGGTTGATGTCTACGACAACGTCACCTACAACAGTCATCCAGTACAAATACCCTACCATTGTTGTGATCATCTTCCTGAGAAAATACACCTTCCAGAATTAAAGCCACTGAAACTAAACAAGATCGACGTAGAAGACTTAAACATAGCTCAGCACAAGTTAAACCAGTACTCAGACGAACTGGACAAACTTATCAATCAACCTTTTGTAACCAAACACATCAGTTGGTTTACAATCCTAACCATAGTTCTTATCACCATGCTGATCATCCTATACATCTTCTGTAAATGCAAAGGAAGACTTCGAAGCCGAAGAATTGGAATAAGCAATGATAATGATTTTCCACCTTCACCGCCACGACATCAAACTGAAGCATCCACTATCAAATACTGGAAAAAGATACTTCCAAAAGAAGACCCTCCATACGTCTTGGAAACCCAGTAGAAGAGGAAGAAGAAGTAGAACTTAACCTCAACAAACAGCGATCTTAAAAGTTGCTGCCACGCATCAACTTTTTTCTAAAAGAGGGAGCTGTTATATGCGATTCTCACCATAAATCACGTACAAGTCACGATGTCCTTGGTTCCCATGGTATCAGGTTTCATCTCCGAGAAAGCCATATCAGCAGAACCAGCCAAGATGCCTGTTCCCAGCCAAGTCAGCATTTATTTTAGTATAAATACAATTCTGTCTTTAGATTTAAGTTAGTATAGAAATAATTGTCTTACTCGTTATTATGTTAGTTTAGATTTTGAATAAAATTATTTTTTAAAAAGTGAATTTTAAGTGAAGTGATATAACATATATTTCAATACAAAACTATTAAATAATGCACTAGTTCACTGAAAGATTAAGCCAAGACAAATAAACACAGCACTTGCTTCCTTCGTTTTACTACAAATAACAAGCTGAAACTCGCAGAGATGGCGATTGTATAAATAATGACGGCAATTGTGCATTTCTAAATTGCGCAATCGGCAAAATATTAAACTAAAAATGATTATCTGCCAAAACATATTCATATTCGCCATTTGAGCAACTCCGGTTACCTCAGTTTGCGAAATGTGTAAATCGGTCTAAACAGATTCCGAAAAAAATTTTTTTGGCAACCGATCACCTAGCTTTGATCATATCGCGAATTGAGTATTTATTTCGGCGAATTGATGAATTCGGCATGTGTGTCTAACATATGTATGTACGGGTCAAATCTTGCAACCCAATTTTGAAGCATTTACCTTCAATCGATTAAGCTGAAATTTTGTACACACGTCTAGTTTGATGACAATCGTTGCTTAGCAAAGTAACGTCATTCTAAATCCAATATGGTGAACCCCCAAGATGGCGGACTAGTTAAGTTTATTACACTTCTACTTCTACAATGTGGGCATTAAAACAAAAGAGCTAGCTGAGAATAACTCGAAAAATAAACTAACGTCATTTTTAATCTAACATGATGGAAGACCCAAGATGGAGGAATAGTGGATTTTAATGCACTTCAAAAGAATGGGTATTTTGATCTCATTTCATTTGTGAAAGGACTTGTTGAGAATACGAATGTAAGCTAAACGCTGCAGTTCGTCTAAAATTAGGTGTAGTGCAGGAAGGGAAAAAAGCGCATTCACCATTTTAGCAAAATTAAAAATACTCAACCATCAAAAGTCTAAGTAAAAAGTCCTAATATCTAAACTTACCTAAATTTTATACATCAATTCAATCATTCTATCTTTTAATGCAGCAAATTTATCAATTATATCTTCATAAAATGGTTGAGTTTTTATCAGTTCCTGTAGAAGCTCCTTTAAATTGAAATATTGGCCAAAGATAAAAGTCTATCTTGGGATATAGTGTTTCGTAAGAAAGTTTTTAAACGCTTAAGACAAGAAAAACTTCGTTCCACTGACACGCTTTTCGACAATATCGTTTAAATTAGCGAAAAAGTTTATACGCCTCGGTAAAATTGTCTTTATTTGCGCCAACTTGTTTCACTAACTGCTGCAATAAAATATTTTTATAACATTCATCAGCAAATATTAGGTCAAGTTTTTTTGAGCAGCTGATTTTTTGGAAATTTTATTAATTTTATTAATGGCCGAGCTTTCTTTTTAAAAATAAAAATGTACCATTTTTCTTATTGCACTTTTTGTAGTTTCGTCAATTTCTAACGGTTTTCTCCCGCGAATTTTCACAGGTAATGGCACAGTTTTTCTCTCTTTATTTTATTAAAAGTCCATAAATTGTTGATATTACCTATTCCTGTCAAATTTCCATAAGTTAGAACAGTATTTCAAAAGTGCTTAAAGGCATTAAACTTGATAACGATGGTGCTGGCATTTTTACCAAACACTTCCCAGCAAACACTATTTGCCGGCAATGTACATTTTTCATATTGGCATTGATAGTAAAGCATTGGCAATTGGTGGCAATATTATGCCAACATCTTATATGCATTAAAAAGTCAACCCTAAATAAACACTTAATTGCCAATAAATTTTACATGCATGCGAATTGCCGGCAAGCATACAAAAATGGCGGCATACCAATCCTGATTAAATAAAGCACGCATTTTGTTGCAGGCAAATAAATATTGGATTTTTGAAGGCAAACCTTCAACGCATATTCATACTTTTTAAACCATATTATTAACATTGGTATTTGACTAACATTAAAGCAATTTTTTGATCTGTTTTATTTATAATGGCAGCCAAACAACATTATTTTATGTTTTTACATAATTTAAAGGAAATGGCCTTTTCATAACATTTTATTGTTAAAAATCATGCAAATAAAAATTAGGTCAAACAAAATGTTTATTATGTATTTTGGAGCGAATAAAAATAAAATGATGGTAAAATTAGCTACGTTAATTTCGACCGTAGGTGACCGCTTTGTGCATTTGTTTTCTACGTGGTTTTCTAGCTTTTTTAAAGAAAAAAGTTTTTTAATAGACATAATTAAATGTATTCATTACCTAACAAGTGTGTGTTGTGTGATTAATTGGTAATGGCTAGTCGAGAAGGCAAGATATTCAAGTAGACTGTTAGGAGCTGTAAACATTTTGTTTAAAACTTTATTAGAAGTTTTAAAGACGTGTTAGTAAAAATATTATATATATTTAATAGTTTTTTGACATACCGATAGATGGCGTAATGGACAATAAACTACTACGTTTCTGCAATATCTTCGCTTTTTATCGTCTAAACCGTACCCATTAGACAAAAATAATACGAGAGCGGTCTGCGGTAGGTGATCTCATTTAGCTTTGAAAGAAAAATCTTCGGCTAGTGTAAAAATCTGCATCTCCAAGTTGGAGAGTGTTCCGAGAGATGTTACGTTGCATTGCAAGGAAATTGCATGCAATAAGTAGTTTTTTCCTATTTTAATTTTCAAATAAAATATCGCATCATGTTAGCTTTAAAAAAAAAAGTATATGCGACAATTTTCGTCAATAAGACGTCAGCTTGCTGCTTGGGAGTATCTGCATTTGCCCACTTTCGTGTCTTTTGTTATCTTTTTGCCAATAACTTATTAATGATGGATGCCATCATCTTAAACGCATTTTTTTGCCAATAACTTATTAATGACGGATGCCATCACTTTATCTGCAACACGTGGCCTAATAACTGCCAATTGCCCACTTTCGCGTCTTTTTGATACCTTTTTGCCAATGCCTTGCCATTAAAGAGTGTTGGCAATACCAGTAAATTAAATGTACAACGCCGGCAAAAAATGTTATATGGGTTACTATTACACTGCGATGCACGGCTACGTATTTAAATAAATAGTTTACATACCTATTCCGTAAGTTATTAATATAATTCGTAATAACTACCTAAAAGGAAAAAAGAACAATGTCTTTACTATTAGTTTAATTATATACAGGTAAAGTTTTAATGAATTAATGAGAAAACCCTTAAATCTTAATATTTTATTGTCTTTTTAAATGTACCTGCTTAAATGCTAGTATTTTTTTATTATTGCTAATGGGTAAATACATACATAAACATAAACAACGAGCGATAATTAAGTATATTATGTGTCTTAAAGAACAACTTTTTTCTATCTTCGCCCAGGCTGTAAAACAAATACCGTATAACAATTTAATGAATACTGTAACTTAAACATGACTTTGAAATTTCTTTTCTAAAATTAAATTTTTTGATGTTACTATTCTATAAAAATTAAATTTTTAATCAGGTATAATTTAACCCTATTTTGACTCTCAGAATATGTGAATTTAAGATATTAAGGAATGTGATGCCGATGGTTTATGAATAGTTTATTACCCATTTAGGACGAACCACATTTGCTAGCTATAACGAAATAAAAAACCAAGGAAATAGTCAAAGTCGGTCTATATACAGGGTGTTTCGGGGGAAAGGGAAATATTTTGGGAACATGATCAGAAGGTTAAAATAAGAGAAATTAACCCATATGTTTTAATCCGATTCTTAACCGTCTCTGAAATAATCAGTTATAAAGTTTTTTTAATTTGAAGTAATTAAAAACTTTTGTATTTCTAACACCAGTTTTTAGGTATTTCATTGCTTGTCAACACCTAATTTAATTGACTGATAGTTTTCACAACCATGGTTGTCAGTTTGATTGATTCTGAGTGTTTCGACTAGAAAAAAGGTTCCGTACGTAATGCCACATACATTTACTCATAGGGAGTATGCTGACATGATAGTCGTGTATGATTTCTGTAATGGTAGCGCATTACGTGCTGTTGATGAATACCGACGTCGTTTTCCAAATCAAAGAGTTCCCAATCGAAAAGCTTTTCAAAAGGTTTTTGCAAATGCTAAGGAAACAGAAATGTTTCCAAGCGTAAGGATTCATTCTGAACGAGAGGCGGGTCTAAATGTGGAAGATGAAGAGAATATTCTGGATATGGCTGAAGAGAACCCAGGTGCTAGTTCGAGGCGGATTATGAAAGAACTTCGTTTAGAATCACATTTGGACGTTTGGAAGACACTTAGAAAAAACGGTTAAAGCCTTTCCATGTACAACCGGTTCAACATCTTCAAGAAGGTGATTATGGCTTAAGGGTTCAATTTTGCGAATGGATCCAACAAAATCGAGGCCTACATAAATACATTTTATTTAGCGATGAAGCTCAGTTCACCCGCGATGAAATCAATAACTGTCACAATATACATCGGTGGTCAGATGAAAATCCTCATGCCACGTTTGAACAAAACTTTCAACACCGATTCAGTATTAATGTGTGGTGTGGAATGCTCAACGACCAATTATTTGGCCCTTTTGTATTGCCTAAGCGTCTTACTGGAGATGGCTATTTACAATTTTTGGAAGACCATTTAACACACATGTTGGATAATGTTCCGCTGATTGTTCGACATCGAATGTTCTTTCAGCACGATGGAGCCCCGCCTCATTTTAGTCGCTGGGTGCGTAATTTCTTAAATAATCGTTTTTCTGATCGTTGGAATGGCAGAAGGACCTTAAGCTTGGCCACCGAGATCACTAGACCTAAACCCATTGGATTATTGCCTTTGGGGATGGATGAAATCACTAGTATACGAATCACGAGTAGAAACCGTAGAAGGACTCCACAATTGAATTTTAAATGCTGCAAATATCATTAAAAACAATCCGCAAGCAATTCAACGCGCAACACGAGCGATTAAAAACGTGCTGCAGGTTGTATTGAAGTTGGTGGGGGTAATTAAAAAAAAATAAAATTAGTTGAATTTTGTTTAGTATTTGTTTGTGTTGCTTTAAAAATAAAAAAATGTTACAATAAAACTTTAGAACTAATTATTTCAGAGACGGTTAAGAATCGGATAAAAACATATGGATTAATTTCTCTTATTTTGACCTTATGAACATATTCCCAAAATATTTCCCTTTTCTCCCGAAACACCCTGTAGGGTCGCGACATTCGGCCATATTGCTTTGACGTGTTATGAAGTCACATCTTCCATTTTTCGGCCATGTTGTTCAGTGCCGGAGATATACAGTTTATTGTATTAGTAGAACAACCGTTTACACAACAGTTTTTAATTATTATTTAGTTTTAAATTCTTTTACTTTAAATAAAAAATATTTGGAAATACATCTTTCAACAAATATCACTTCCAAAACAATGCAAAATGAAATGCGCAAATTCTGGACGCCACTGGATTGATCATCAGCTTTGATTTTACCCAGTCTTGCCAACTTTTTTCCGTGAAGTGCCCTTCCTTGCGTCCCCGACCTCGAACCGCCTAAAAGTTAAGGATTTGTCGCAACCTTATAAAATAAATATAAACTAACCTTGGGAAATAGTAACGTTTTTTTTACTTTATCCTTACTTTATCTATTATTAAAAACCTATTTTAATTAATATTGGTAAGTAAAATTAGTAGTTGAAATATCACCTGCTTGTTAATTGTTAATTATTGTTATTTATTTTAATTAATTTAGTTTGTTTCCTAAACTTTATCGTTTTAAATAGTGTTAGTGTGTGGTTTAATAAAAAAAACATAAATGTTTCTGCTCAAAATCGGACTATTAAATTAAATATCATATTGTACCTTTCTATTAGGAAGTTAATTATCTACAAATATTTAATCTACACTTTTTTCTATTGCGAATATTAACTGAGCTACAGAGAAAAAAACATTTTTAAAAATATATTTTTTTAATATCTAGTAAATCATGATTTTTGGACAAACCAAAAAGTGATTTAAACTTAGCTTTAAAACTAAAATTCTTTCCCCAATTAACCGTATCTGTAGCTGCAGCGGTTTCTAAGATCTGTGTACTAAACAACGAAAAATTCCCTGTAGGTAGGTGGGTTTTTTGTATCTTTATTTTTATAGGTAGTTATTTAATGTACTTATTTTAACAATGAAAACACTTATTTAAAAACCAGAACTAACCAGAACTAACCAAAACATGGACTAAACTAAAAACACCACATTCACGGTACATAGTATTTAGGTTTTTATTAAACAACAGATTAGAGAAGTGTTTTTAAAAAATATTTGGCAATTATTAATAATGATAAAAAAACAAACCAAAATAGGAATGTACTTATTGAAAGGCACTTGAACTATTAGATAGACAATTATTTAATATTAACAGAAACTTCAATATTAAGTGTTTTATCAAATTTTGTACATACGATCTGGGTATAAATAGAACAACTTCAACCAACCATTATACTTAGCTAATATGTCTATTATAACGATATCTCTTACCGTTCTATTGTCGCTGTTGGGAGCTTTAGCTCTTCCATCACCAGCATCAGCTCCAGGGTACGCACGTTTGAATCACACACATGAACCTGCACTTGAAGCCTGTACCATTACCAGCGTATACGATGTTGCAAATGTTGTAGCCTCATGTACTACCATCACCGTTGGGGGTTTTACGGTACCAGCAGGCAACCAACCGCTGATCATGAACTTAAAACAAGGAACACATTTGACTTTTACCGGGCAAATACAGTTCGACAAACATGCGTTTAATGGATATCTTATGGAAATTATAGGAAATGGAGTTACCGTAGATGGAACTAACAGTAAGTTTTTTTCGATTTTTATTCTAGATATTAGTATAGGCATTAAGGCACTCTGATAAAAAAAGAAAAATTACAATGTCTTATTTGAGAGATACAATTCATCTTTAAAACGCCGTGCTGTCCCGTTGGCCCCTTTTTGGTTGGCAAGATGCCTCCCCCAGTACCTTTCTAGTTCAAAGCAGTTAATTGGTTTGGTTTTATCCGGTCAATAGCGCACAACCAGGCTTTTCTGATTTCATCGTTTTTGGGGATATTAAATGTTGTTTGATAACCCTCTGTTTTAATATAACTGGGGTAATTCGTTGCAGCCCGAAACGCAACACGTTCATGGCATAATGTACGCCGTACGCACCAACTATACGCGCACATTTAAACGTAATAACAACGATTGACATATTGGCACTGGTCCTATTTTTTTAAATATAACAATGAATTACTTATTTTTTCTTTATATAATAAATACACACTACGATTTAACTTTTAAAAACAGAAAAAAACCATTTAAGCAATCGTTTAAAGTTGTTTCCGTTTACTTCTAAACTTTACTTGACATTCCTGCAGTGCTGTGTTGCCAGATTTCCTCTTTCACGGCTCATAAGTTTAAGAAGGCTGTGACTTGACCAATTTTTCTATATAAGATTTTGGGGGTCTCTTCCCTGCTACTGGGTTGCAGTTCAGGCGGTAAAATGGGCAAAAAAATCGGTTGTCTGCAAAGTCGGTTTACTGACGATAGTTCAACGTGACAACGTCATAAGAAAATACTGATGAAATGGTTGCATTTTTCCGAAGAAAATTCAGCAATTTACACCACATTTACTTTTTACTACAGTTTCTATGTGACGAAAACATGCAAATGTATTATTGTATAGCAGGCGGACCGCTCAAAGTAGGAGAGAAACAGATGTCGAACACTGCCGAACGTGGAGGCCAATTGTGCCTCTTCTGCGCTCTCGCTTGCACTTCAAGCTTTAAATGGAACGCCGCATGAGTCATGTTTTTGTGCGTGCAGCCGGCTCCATCGAATAATAAGACAATATCACGTCAAAAAATTCCCCTTAAAATAAAAAATTGACATGCCCGAGCGCCAAAATTAGCCCTGTTTAGTTTTTAAATAGCTACCCTGTATATTTTTAAAAAGCTTATAATTTAATGATTTAAAAACATACCAAGTGTTTCATTAAAAAATTATGTTTTTGTATCTCGGAAAATACTAAAGTTTAAGATATTGATTAAAAAGCTATCAATTTTTTTAAGTTCAACACCCAATATCTTAATAACAAAGAATTTGCGAACTCTAGTTTATTAACTTTTGTCTTAAAAACTATGTCGAAGAATTGCTTCTTTAAGTTTGGCAGCGTACTTTTTTAACCTCCTGTATTTTCTAATTTTTTAAGCTCACCAACTGCACGGACATGGTGAGCTATACTGGGATGGTAAAGGTGGTGCCGGTTCAACAAAGCCAACTTTCTTATATCTAAAGGGTCAAAATTCCAAGTTTGTTGGTTTAAGTATTAAGAACTGTCCTGAAAGATGTGTGGCCCTTGATGGATCAAACAACGTGGTACTTCAGAACTTCTTAATTGACAACAAAGCTGGTGCTCCTGTAAGTATTTAATGATTTTTTGAACAAAACATATGCATATTAATTTTTGAATCACGGCAAAAAAGAGTTTAAAGTTTATGATCCATACAGATTGTTTAAAAATCCAGTACAAATAGTTCAGGATATAAACTGGTAATTTTTTAATAAATTTTAAATCAGTATTTGTTTTTAATAATATGTAATTACAAAATGTGGTTTTTACCGTTTTGTATTTTTATTTTTTGAAAACAGATGGCCTTTCCAATTTTCGTCAAGTTTTTCATGTTTTCATTCTACAGAGTGTGTAAAAAATGTCCTATTTTTTACAAAAACTTATAGTGCCTGGGCCAGCAATAAAATAGATTTTATAATAATAGTAAGGGTTATAGTTACAAAACCATAGGGATCAATTGTCTGGCCACAAATTATCAGAATATACAGATGCAAAAGTGCGGCAAATTATGCTTACTTGTTTCTATGACCTTGAGAAAGAATAAATTTAACATCTGCACCAATGTATGGATCGTAATATTTTTAATTTGTAAAGGTTAAACCGCACCAAGGCGCTAAGGAGAAATAGACTTTTATAGTAACTAATTATGCAGTTTTTTTATGTGTGGAAAACGGAACAAAAAAATAATACACTAATTGGGAATTTAAATATTTCTTTATTAAAAAATATTACAAACTAAAAATTATATCCATTCTTTGAATGGTAAAATATTGTTAGTAGATGTCATGTTTGGATCAACCTGTAATAACATGTCTATACCTGGTTGCACAAAACATTTTTAAAAACGATTAAACTAATGGGGGTTTAGAATGTTTAACAAAAAGACATTTAAAAAAACCTTGCCTAAAAACTGCTTATTAAATTAATTAATGGTATTCCGTTTTTTAGCTTAATTGTGTATTAAAAAGCTTTGTGTAACTGGGCATTGAAACAGAATAATTGAAAGCCGAGTAACACAAGTTTCTAAAGAAACCCCGACGCAATCTTTTAAAGCAATGCAGATGTTGCCTTAGTAATAACCAAACCTAATTGATTTGCTTTTTTTTACCGGCAAACTTTAAGGGAAGGCAACAAACAATTAAAAAAAAATTTATATGATCATATGTTTTAAAAGACCTACTTTTGAAACTATAGTGTGTTAAAATTTAGGAAAAACAGCAGTTCTTTTGCATTTTTCTTACAAAAATATAAAAATAAATAGATCTGTTGTTGCTTTTTGATTTTTCTTTTAAAAGGATAGACCATCTTTTTTGCTCTTCAGTATTCATTATAACCCAATCCTGGTATACATGAATACTGGGTATTCGAATAATTTTTTTCTTGGGATTCGAATATATTCAGTATTCGAACTATTTTTTTACGGTATTTGTATTTGTATTCGAATACCGAATTTCATTATTCTACCCAACTCTGTCTACGTTGTACGTGTGTTCACTGGTTGTACGGGGTATAACGGAACTAAATGTATTTTATTATGTTCCTAGTTTGTTAGTTTATAATATGCAATGAATAAGTAACAAATAGATATTTTTCTAAAAACTGCGCATGGTTGTGGCTGCTCCGGTTGTACCGGTGGCAGCGTCGATCTCCGGAGTTAAGCAGTGAAGTGCGCGTCCATAACTTGGGTGGGTGACCGGGCCGTTGTCGGTTTTGGGTAACGGCACGCGGTGTTCTGCTCGGGGGTGAACGAACGTACCGACCAACAACCATCCAAGTTATGGAATGAATGGTGTGTGAATGAAATGGAGTAGGGGTCAAGGTACCATAAGCCTTCAGGCTGCAGTGCACCGCCTAGGGGGCAGTCGTCGGACCTGGGTGGGATGACCCCGAATAGGGCAAAAAAAACTGCGGAAAGTGATACTTTCCCGCCCGCAAAAGCACTGAGATAAACGACGTGAAGTGAAGGTTGGGTAAGCTTTAAGTGCGCTAAAGACACTGTGCGCACTTATGCGCAAGAATTAGAAACAATATTTTTTCTATGAGTGTCAGCAAACAAGAAAACCTTTTTTATTTTAATATTTCTTAACGTCAAATATAGATTCAACCTTTATTTGTTGTTGCTCTAACAAACAATTACATTGTCTAACGTTGCGTGTGCAAACTTGCACCCGCCAACGGGTACGTCCAAACTATGTTGCGTACGCGACTTGAAAAAATATTATTTTTTAGGGTACTGCTGCTCCTGGTAAAGAAGGACACAATACAGATGGTTTCGACGTTGCCAAGTCTCAATATGTAACCATTAAGGACAGTAATGTCTACAACCAAGACGACTGTGTAGCTATTAATAATGGAGCTCATATGCTCATCAACAATCTCAACTGCTATGGAAGTCATGGTTTTGATATTGCAACTGGAATGTCAACCTCTGACCAGTCTCAAAACATAGTTAACAATATAACTTTCTCAAACTCGAATTTGTACCAGGGAATGTACGGTCTTCACATTTTGACTTGTAATGATGGTGGAAAAGGATATGTTAATAGTATAACATACACCAATATACATTTTAGTGGTAAGTAGCTACCTAGAAAAAAATGTTACACTCTTGGACAAAAAAAATGTTTATCCAACACTTACATACATATAATATCTACATAATTGATCAGATTTTGAGGATATAAAGTGTACTATAAGTCACTAGTGAGCTAAAGTACCCTTTAGCTCACTAGTGAATTATAGACTTTAGCTCACTAGTGACTTATACTAATTCTTTATTACTTCCAACATTTCACAATTAAAAAAATAACATAAAACAACTAATATATTATACTACAATTTATTCGTGTTTATATTAACAGTAATTGTTATATTAGATTTATCTTGGACAACGTTACATTGTGCGGAGTGTTCTTCAGGAAGTCTTTCAGCACTAGTACTTGCCTTGGTGCGCTCTTCACCCTGTATTCGTCTTGCAATCTCAAACTTGTTAGAGATGCAATCTTCTAAATATCCTTCTGCCACGGTAGAAGACTTCCACCCGCCATGGCGTTTAAGGTTGGTGATATCGGCCCCAGCGTTGACTAGAAGTGTCGCTGAAGAACGCCGCATGCTATGACCACTATATAAGATTTCATCAGGTAGTTGCAAATAATGAGCAACTACTCTCGGAATTTTCGAAATTTTATTTATTCCCACGCATTGCCTAGTGCATTTGCCTTTTTGAAAGTTGACAAAAATCTTTTGTGAGGCGTGTTCTCTGGCCTTAGGGACACATATTTTCTAAATAATTCAAGCACATTTACCAAAAATCCTTCTTTTAAAATTGTAAAGCTTCTCGATTTGTTCGTCTTGGTATCAGGTATAGAAACATATATGTACTGGCCTTTATCTACTATATCTTCAATACTTAAGCGAGTTAGTTCGTCACAACGGCATGCACCAGCGATTCCCAATATCAATGCAACCTATAAAAATCCGAACAGATAAATATTTAATACCAGAAACTAAAGTAAATTCATACCTTTGACATTAAGTGCTCGTCGTCAGGTGCCTCAGCCAAAAATTTTTCGATGTATTGCCTCTCCAGAATTTTTGCCTTTTTCGGTTTGAAATTTCTTGAATTGCTCTTCAAATAAGCGACAACTTTTCCATACCTCCCTATATCCACGTTCTTATATACTTTTAAGGTCGTTTTTATCATTGAATACTTGGTCCACATTGATGAGGGAGCAACTTTTTCGATAAAAACAGAAAGTAAGCCATAATAACATCTTCATTTATAGTACCAACTCCTCGCCTTTTCCTCCATGCTTCAAAATCTTCAAATTCTTTATTGTACGTTAGTTTTGACTTCTCTGGAATTAAACTGCATGTCGCTACCGCAGCTTCTTCCAAAATTTCCGCAGGAACTTCACAATTTTCCATTTCGCAAAACATTTTTATGTTTGTCTACAAAGTTGTTTACTAAACAAACCCGTAGTTACCAACAAAATGCATTACAACCAAACAAGCTTGCTTTCCAAAAAATACAAAATTTTGTTGCTGGTGTTGACAATGACAAGTAACAAATAATGGATGACGTTTTCAAATTATTTTCGATATTAAAAACGATTTATACGAAAGTGTTGGATAAAATTTTGTATTAAACACGTGAGTTATTACATATAAGTCACTTAAGAAAATTAAGTTAAACTTTTCTTGCGTGACTTATATGTAATATAACTCACTTATCTAATAAATAACTATTATATTCAATCCTAAATAACTTTTTGGTTTCTTGACCGATTTCCATTAACTTTTGGTTAAGTTGTAGCTCATTTCATCAAGAATATTATTTAATATGTTAGTTGCAAACAGTTTTATAGAATTGGGTTTTATACCGGAAAGAGCCAAATGTTGCATTTTGACCCAAATTTTCGAACACCGTGTGGAATAATTTTTTACCAGTGTATTAGATTCTAAAGCCCAATTTTTCCTTTTCTGTTTTTAATTTATATCGGTATCTTTATTTTAAAAAAAATACAGTTTTTTAAAGAAAACAATGCAATTTAAATAATGATGATCGTAATGTACGTTATAATGCAAACGTATTGGGGAAACTTAGGACTTGGATGGTCATATATTCGAAAGTTATAAAGATAAGTTTACTAAATGAAACATTTTTTTATACGTTTTTTTTTTGTGTTAATATAATAAACTGAGTACTTTTTTTTTTAAATCACACTTTTGTTGTACCCTGTATATCTTAAGAAATGACACATGATAATTACTGATTTGGAAACTACAAACCAACTTAACAAACTAATATTTTTATTTAATTTTTATGATAAAAAAAATTAGGAAAGGTGTAAAAGTATATCTGCACCCAACGACGTATGGACCCAGCGATTCATTCATAATTTTATGATATTCATTCATGTTTTATTTACGATCTCTGGGCGGCGTTGCCGGGATTAACAAATAATCACGTATTTTCAGAATTTTGCTTTTTTTGAAATGATAATAACTTATAATAATTGAACATATTTTTTTATTATGATATCTAAAAATTATAAAAATATATCTAGGGTAGGGCGGGGCTAGTTGAGCATAGAGGTAAGTTGGGCAATCCAAATATATCAAAAACTATCGACCGTACGCTAACGCATCAAATAGCGTAAAGAAGGGGTTGCGCAAGAGGAACACATCGCGCGACCGCCAGTGGTGACGCGGCGATCGAGAAAAGTACCCCCACGTATTGTTTATTTTGTGATTAAAAAGTATAATAATTTTCAGACAGAATATTTCGTCTGTGATAGTTAAATAATATCCTTTTTCAATAAGGTAAGTGTTAATCTTTAGTAAATTTATTGCAGTTTTGATTTTTATAAAGATACTGAATATAATTCTATCCGTTTTTTAATAAATTCACTTTTGCTTGAAAATTTCAGGTTGGGGTTAGTTGAGCTACAGTTGTCCACCTAACCCCATGATTTTAACAGAAGTATAAAATTATTTTTTTAGGATATGGACTTATAAAAGTTCGACTACTAGAGGTTCCTATACTACTCAAGACTTATATGAGGCTGCATCCCGTACAAGCAACAAAACGGGCTGACCATACCCAAAGGCTGGTCCAAGAAAAGGAGACAAATCAGTGACAAATAATATCTATTTAATATATTTTTTAAAATTATATCAGCAATTTTGATAGTTGCATATAAAGTCTGTTTATTAATAGAAAGTCTAATCTTTAATTAATTCTGTAATAAAGTTAACTTGGAGTTAATGTTTTGTTGATTTGATTTTTAGTTTTTTTAACCAAATAAAAATTACTTTGTTTTGTTTTAAATGAAGATTTAGACTCCTAAATGTCTTAAATGTTTTTTTTATGATTTGTATAAGCTATGTTAATAATAGTTATACAAATATTCAAGTTTTTTCAGTAGTTAGGCTAAGATAGGTACGTTGCAGTTTTATTGATGAGATTTGTTGTTTTGTGAGTATAGGATTATAAATATAAAAAGCAAATTGTCAAAATGTATTTTTATTGTAAACCTACCTAACATTAAACCTATAATTTGGCTGTACTTTCTAAGTGCTCCACTAGCCCCATACCCTTGCTCAACTTACCTCATCTATGGGGTACGTTGAGCATACTTGACTATCTACATTAAAATAGATGTAGCTCCTTAATTTAGCTTACTAAAAAGAAGTTACTATGGACACTATTGCTAAGGGATAAATTGCCAATCCATCAGTATGCATCATAGGCCATTAAGACATATTGTTGAGGAGCTATAACCGATCAAGTGAAAAATTGCTCAACTAGCCCCGCCCTACCCTATTGTTTATTTAAAAAGTTATATTACAAAATTCTTTAATATAGAGGCTTATCCAACCACTACTGGTGGTTAGTAAGTTTAGAGTGGAAAAATTAAATTTGGCCAACCGCATTTTAGCGCTTTTACTGTGATGTATTGATGACAACAGCTCAAACGTAAAACAAACCTGGTCCATATGTCGTTGTCTACACCTTATATTTCATTGTCTTTTAAGAAATTGTGTTTCATTTTATAATAAAGATATTGATAAATAAATAAATAAAACCAGAAAAGAAATAAAACAAGTTTTTAATTTTTCGTTTTTTTCTGGAGATCTTCGGAAATACTCGAAATTTTACAACTTTTAAAACAGCATATATAACTGTTTTCTTCTTTAGGCGACTACGTATCCTTGAAATACTTTTAAAATTTAAATTCAATAATCATTTTGGGAGCAGTTTCATTCACGGTTTTTTACTATGATATTGGACACTGTAGGTTTGTTCCAGCAAGCTGTCAGAAATGTTTGCAACCGTTCGGATTCTGCGCACGTCAATTTTGTCATTCCAGCAGTGCCATGTTTCTAACATTATATAATTGTTTGTTGTTCCACCAGTAGTTTTAAGATGTTGGAAACATGTTGGAAACTGTTTAAAAAGTTTGCAAACTTTCTTCAAACATTACTGACAATTTTTAACATAACCTTTCTTGTGTTGACGTATAAGCAGTATGCATGCCTTGTTTATTTTTCGTTCCAATCCTGACTAATGTTTGCAAACAATTTCTGCTTTTTACGATTGTTGCCAACATGTTTCCAACATTCTGCTGGAACAAACCTTGTATTAAGTATAAACACAGCGCTATTGTAAAAAGGTCGTAAGAGTGCTGGGTGAGGTAAAATAGTTAAAACAGATGTTAGTGTAAATTGTAAAGAAATTATGACCTGATGAGTGATGACTAACTTTATTCCTTAGTTATAAAGTCGATATCATGGGCTACTAGGCCTTTAAGCAACTTTAAAATTAAAAATATCAATTTAAAGTTTAAAAATATAAAATACCTAATAAGTTTTATATTTTTTAAAAGCTCTTTTTACTGCATTTTAAATAATAAAAAATGTACAGGGTGTTCCATAGGAAAAATAATATTTTTAGTGTATATCTCAAAATTGCGAAAAAAATAAAGAAAGGGGTCTTGTGGCACATCATTTTAAAGCTCCTGACTGGTACTTTACAACCCTAGAATATTTTGTCTATACCTTCACCTACTACAAAATGGTGGTACTTTTTAAATTACCTAAATATCTGATTTGGATGGCCATATTTTCGAAAGTAATTAGTTAATTAGTTAGATGTACCTAATATGGTATTTTCTTAAAGCTCTTTTAAAGATCTTTTTAATGGTGATTCTGGTGGTAACATACAGGGTAGCAAAAAAGTATATATTTTTTTAATGTCGCACCCTGTATATTATACCATTAAAAAGATATTTAAAAGAGCTTTAAGAAAATATCATATTAAGTGCATCTAACTTTATTAGTTTCGGGAATATGGCCATCCAAATCAGGTATTTATCTAATTTTTAAAGTGCCGCCATTTTGTAGTAGGTGAAGGTATTGACTTAATATTCTAGGGTTGTAAAGTACCAGTCAGGAGCTTTAAAATGATGTGCCACAAGACCCCTTTCCTTTTAATTTTTTTTTCAACAATCACAACTAAACACTGAAAATCAAAAAGCAAAATTAGACTTATCGCCGTTAAAACTGGTTTTCTTTACCGCCAATTTTAAAAAAATCGCGTCGCCGCGTCGGTCAGACCCGATCACATCCGATTACCTACGGAGTTGGTCGTGTGCCTGTGAGAATTAGCGTAGCCTTTAAAATTGTATTACTTATCTTTTATTGTTTTATAGGTCCTTCTGACTATGGTATTATGATTCAACAAGACTTTTCTAATAGAAACCAAGGATCAACTGGAAATCCAACCGGAAATGTGCCAATTTCCAATGTAGTCTTAAACAATGTCGTTGGAACCATGAATGGACAATACTCATATAATCTCGCCATTGTATGCGCTGCAGGTGCCTGTTCTAACATACAATTTAACGGCGTATCAGTTACCGGTGGTGTCCACAAAAATGAGTGCATGAACTACAATATCGCTGGATTCTGCTAGGGTGATCTCTTCTATTTATTATTTTGAAAATATCTACATACACAATATTTATCACATAAAAATGGACACTGAATATTTTGTAAATAAAAATTATTTAAAATCTAGTATTTGAGATTTTTACTGCTTCCTACATTGTAATTTTTTACGATCGGCTGACATCCTAACTAAAAAAAAAATGGTAAAAATACTGGACCACTATTTAAAAAACGACGTTTTAATAGAGAATTATTGCACAGTGAAATAAGGCCAGGCACTAATAATACCGGTTTTATCTTGACATCTAAGCTTGCGCAGATGCGTGGTAGGATAAGGACTCCCTTAATAAGAATAGTGCCTGGCTTTATTTATGTCGGTTTTAGGTCGTGCCTTATTTTGGACTTATTTTAACTTCGGAACTGTTCGTGTAAACCAAACGGCTACCGAGCACAAAATTGAAAATTTTTAGAAGTAAAAATACTTAAAACCTTACTTTTTCAAATGTATTTCTTTAATTGTGTTATACAAAACCCTAAAACACCAAAAAATCTACTAAAATTTGTTTCCTTTTTTTTAGGTTAATGGTACTATTAATAGATGGTATTTATTTGGGTACACGCCAAAATAAAATTAAACAGTACTAAAAACCAAAATTTTTAAACAAGTAAACAGATAACTAAAATGACGTATGGTAGTCAAATACTGCCACCGTTAAGACAAATGAAATAAAACTAATAAAAATAGATACTATTATTTGGTCAAGTTCACAATTTTTCTGCTCTTTGGGATATCTCTGAAAACTTTGACATTAAATGTCAAAACATGCCTGTCTTGGTTATAGTGTCATAGTGACATAGGATAACTGGTTGCTGGTGTAATGATTGTTTCATTTTTACAGGAATGAATATTAGTTAATTTTTAGTCTTCCTGAAGGATCAGTATCAGCAAGGCAACCAAGTGTTATTTAAGTCAACTGAAATTGATGCCATACGAATCAGTCTTTATTTAATAATATATACGCTTTCTTTGATTTTGCGTTTTTAGAACAAGTTTCCTTTGGGATGCTTCGAGGATTTTAGCAAAGGAAACTTGTTCTAAAAACGCAAAATCAAAGAAAGTGCGTATATATTATTAAATAAAGATAATTGTGTAGCATCAATTTCAGTTAATTTAAATAACACTTGGTTGCCTTTGCTTGATACTGAAGTATTTTCAGGAAGACTAAAAATTAACTAACTATTCACCTTTTTTGTAAAATAAACAATCATTACACCAGCAACCAGTTATCTATGTCACTATGACACTATAACCAAACAAACATGTTTTGACATTTAATGTCAAAGTTTTCAGAATATCCCAAAAAAGCAGAAAAATTGTGAATTTTAAAGCCTAAATAATAGTAAGTTTTTATTTTTATTAGTTTTATTTCATTTGTTTTGACAACGGTGGCAGATTTGCCACCGAAACGTCGATTTTTAATTATCTGTTTACTTGTTTAAAATTTTTTGGTTTTTTAGTACTTTTAATTTTATTTTGGCGTGTACCCAAATAAATACCATCTAATAAATGAATCCGCCAAACTACAGAACATATCTTCAATGGTACTATTAACATGATTTGTAATAACTATTTAAATAGTGCAGTAACTATGGGTACAAGCACTATTTAAATAAGGCCGGTATTAATAATTCCCGAGCTTAATAAGGCAACTTGCAATAATTCTCTAATATTTAAGCTGTCGTTAGGCAGGTTATAACATATAGTGTGTCCACGGATGGACTTAAATATACCTGTAAAACATTTTATTTTTAATGTTTCGCAAAAAGCTATTCTTCATAAAAAATTTTTGCTTTCTCTAAAATGCTAAAAGCTATAATAAAATTCGCCGTGTGATGTACAGGATAGTTTTAAATCTGGAAAATATTATTTTGAAGAAAAAAAAGAACATATTTTTGAGACTGCCTAATTTAAAAGCGTAAAAAAGGAATTAAAATAATTTTGTTTGTTATTATTTATGGTTTCTTCAAAAAGTAAGGTTAATTTTACAAAAAAGTCAATTAGGTGAAAAAATTTTTTAGAATAAAAGCGTTAAAAAGAATCACCCTATAAAATACAGAAAGATATAAAATTGCGAAAATGTTATTTTGGGAAATAAAAACCTTGGGTTATGACTATTTTTTTTTCTACCCATTTAAATAGCCTGAAAGAGTAATAAATCTATTAACTTTATGTTAAATAAATCGTTACTTTTTGTGTTATTAGTTACAACAAACGAGGTGCATTTTAAGAAAAGGCAAAGCTTAATTGACACAAACAAGTAAATTGTTTTTAGGCGGTCTAAGAATGTATTTTTTTTTATTTATATACAGCGTGTCTTTAAAAGTGCTTCCCAAATACCTTTTAACTAATATTAAATGTACGAAAAAAGTGCCCCATTCCAGTATCCCAGTATTTATTATAATGGGCTCCATTGTGTCTTCCAGAGCCGGATTTAGGTATGTAAGGGCCCCGGGCCGACGAGCGTGTGGAGGCCCCCTTATCAAAAATGAAAGTAAATTTAGTACCAAAAAAGGTTGAGAAGCAAAAAAAGGTCCTTACCAATGACATCATTTTAATTTTCGAAACCTTTCTTTCCTTTTCTTTTTCAGCGGTGTAGGGACGCCCTGGTTTGTGGGGGCTCCGGACCAGGGCCCCGCCTGGCCCCCTTAAATGCGGCCCGGGTGTCTTCCAATAAGTTTTTAAACTTTCACATCTTGTTTTCTTCTTCTATAACGTGAGTAACAGATTTACTCCAGCTTTTCTTGGTTATATTTTGTAGCGAATGTTTTAGAAGTGTGTACATTTAAGTGATATTATTCCTCGCTATAAACCCTTTTACCTGTGTCCATATGAATTTAATAGGATTAAGTTCAAGATGATAAGGTAGTAAATGATGTACAACTATACCACGTTCCATAGCCATCTTATCAATAATATATATTTTATTTTTATGTTTAACTTTTCTGTTTTTTTTTTCATAATCACTTGTTTTGCCATATTATCTTCGTGAGGAACATATCTTTTTGATTCAGCCATTTTTTAATTTATTTTTAAAAGCCACGCTTGAAAATGTCAAATGACGTTTCTTTTTACAACTTTGCAGCCCTTTGCTTTTTTACGTCACTCTCAAATTGTCAGATTCGTAGAATAGGGTAGATGTACCATTTGTGGCCAGTGGTTGCACTCATTTGTGGCCATAGTAAATACTATGTGCTATTTAAGAAAATAATATTATTGGTTACACAATTTATTAATAAAATATTAATTTGTTTTTAATTTGCCTTAACAAAATACAATACGAAAGCATTCTAACCTATGAAAAACGAAAACTAATAAATAATTTGTTCCAAATTTTTCAAAATTTTACATGACAGGCAATACGGATTTCGTCACAAGAGATCTACAGCAGATCTTCTGAGTCCCAGATCGTTGCTCTTGATATATCTAAAGCTTTCGACCAAGTCTGACATGACGCACTTCTCAATAAACTTCCCTCCTACGGTCTTCCAACTAAACTCTGCTCTTGGCTCTCCAGTTATTTCTCTAATCGACGTATATCAGTCATTGTTGATGGTCACTCTTTAAGCTTTCTCAAACCAATTTCTCAACCCGACTTGGAAAGCAAACGCAGAGCGATTCAGATATCTCTTTCACAGGATCCCAATTTGATATTGGATTGGGGCGCCAAAAATATCGTTCAATTTATTGCATCCAAAACACAATCATGTTCTTTGTCGCGAAAAATCATCAAACCCTTTGCTTATGAGTACATTCAACCTTGTGGGCGTCACATTTGAGAATTACCCCTACTGGCATATACACATTGTATCTATAGCCACCGCGGCTTCTGCTCCGACGAATTGTCCAGTATAGTCCCTCTTGCAGCTCCCAACAAAGAAACTCGTAGTGCCGCACGTATGCATTCCTATACGGTCCAACTTGACAGGCCCTGAACTTTACATTTCATTCGTTCTTTTATCCCTAGAGTTTCTAGACTGCGGAACCTACTGCCAGCGGAGGTCATTCCTTCTCCCCCAAATCTTCAAGTTTTTAAGTCCCGTGTTAACACACTTCCTCTTACCTTGCTTAAGGCACCCACGGTACGTTAGTATTTAGGCTTTCAGCCTTCGTGGATTGTCCAAAGATAAAAAAAATCATTAATTTTTTAAACCAAAACAAAAAGGGATAAAATAAATCTGATAGCACATTCTCTATTTTAACTTTCGAAAGAAACCTAGGGTTGGTAGTAAGTTACGGCTAACTTAATTTGTTTTGGATATACAGAGTGTTTATTACATTTTGGACAGGCACTTATAACTTTCTTGTTGAGATAGAAATAAGATGTAAATGGCAAAGTTTTAGGGATTTTTACGCAGTTTAATTCAGTAGCGCACCTATATTTTTTTCCATTAACTATTTTTAAATTTACAACACAAACCTGTTTATTTTTTTATTAAAATACCCTGTTAATTGAATTACAAATAAAAAAAATTCAATGAGTTTTAAGAAAATATCCCATCTGATATCTGTTTCTTTAATACTTTAAAAAAATTAAGCATACTATACCCAATTTGTAACGGTAGTTTTTCGCGATTTTGGATAACCACAGTTCTTCGCGCATTTGTATCAGTTATATTCGGGTATAAATAAACAAAATGAAATAGACCTATAGTCAATAAAATTAAAAATCTACAAATACAAGCGGATTTCGGCCCTACTTTATTGGTTTAGTCGAAAACGAGGTACGTAACGATTTTTATATTGGCGCATACGCAGTACGGATTTTAAAAATACCGATTTATGGAAAAATGTAGGTAGACCTAAAATTATTTATTTTGCGATTTTAATTTAAAAATTTTACTATAACGGTCAAAATATACGATACCCAGCAATCCCTATTTGCCGGCAATATACATTTTTCATATTGGCATTGATGGTAAAACATTGGCAATTGGTGGCAATATTATGCCAACATCTAATACGAATTAAAAAGTCAACCCTAAATAAATACTTAATTGCCAATAGATTTTACATGCAGGCGAATTGCCGGCAAGCATACAAAAATGGCGGCATACCAATCCTGATTAAATAAAGCATGCCTTTTTGTTGCAGGCAAATAAATATTGGATTTTTGAAGGCAAACCGTCAACGCATATACATACTTTTCAAACCATATTATTAACGTTAATATTTAACTAACATTCGAGCATTTTTTGATCTGTTTTATTTATAATGGCAGCTAAAAACATTATTTTATGTTTTTTTTTACATACTTTAAAGAAAATGGCCTTTTATTAACATTTTATTGTTACAAATCATGCCAATAAAAATTAGGTCAAACAAAATGTTCTTTATGTATTTTGGAGCGAATAAAAATAAAATAATGGTAAAATTAGCTACGTTAATTTCGACCGAAGGTGACCGCTTTGTGCATTTGTTTTCTACGTGGTTTTCTAGCTTTTTAGTTTCTTTTTAAAGAAAAGAGTTTTTTAATAGACATAATTAAATGTATTCATTACCTAATAAGTGTGTGTTGTGTGAGTAATTGGTGATGGCTAGTCGAGAAGGCAAGATATTCAAGTAGACTGTTAGGAGCTGTAAATATTTTGTTTAAAACCTTATTAAAAGTTAAAAGATAAAAAAATTATATATATTTAATAGTTTTTTTGACATACCGATAGATGGCGTAATGGACAATAAACTACTACGTTTCTGCAATATCTTCGCTTTTTATCGTCTAAGCCGTACCCATTAGACAAAAATAATTCGAGAGCGGTCTGCGGTAGGTGATCTCACTTAGCTTTGAAAGAAATATCTTCGGCTAGTGTAAAAATTTGCATCTCCAAGTTGGACAGTGTTCCGAGTGATGGTACTTTGCATTGCAAGGAAATTGCATGCAGTAAGGAGTTTTTTCCTATTTTAATTTTCAAATAAAATATCGCATCATTTTAGCTTTTAAAAAAAGTAAATGTGACAATTTTCGTCATTGCTGCTTGGGAGTATCTGCATTTGCCTACTTTCGTGTCTTTTTGTTATCTTTTTGCCAATAACTTATTAATGATGGATGCCATAATCTTAAACGCATTTTTTTGCCAATAACTTATTAATGACGGATGCCATCACATTATCTGCAACACGTGGCCTAATAACGGCCAATTGCCCACTTTCGCGTCTTTTTGATACCTTTTTGCCAATGCCTGGCCATTAAAGAGTGTTGGCAATGCCAGTAAATTAAATGTACAACGCCGGCAAAAATGTTATATGGGTATGGCCCCAAATGGATTTCATATGCTCACAAATGGTACTTCTATAGTTTTTCTGTTTCATTTGTGGCCTTGGCCCATTTTTTCTATCTTATTTTTAGTAAATTTATTTAATTTTTACTTTCTAGTAGGTTACTTAGGTAGTATTTAATAAAAACATTTAAAGAATATTATGACTTTTAACAAAAATCTAAAACTTACTCACCAATGTCTCCTGCAGATTCCTATATAAATTATTATAAATAATTCCATATATGTTTTTAATTATTTCTTAAACTATTCTTTTAAGAAATAGTGGAAACAGTTCACAATGTGCCAAGATACTACATTGAAGATATGCTCTATATTGGTTAGGCGGATTCATTTATTGGATGGTCTTTTTGTTGGGTACACGCCTGGGGTATTCGATGAAAAATTTTGACAGAATAAAAGTATTTAATCTTTCCCCCAAACGGCACAGTGGTCACAAAAGGTACAGCTGGAAATTTCTAATGGATATGTTTTTGTTTTTTATGATCAGCCCTGTAAACGGGACTCATATTTGGTAAGGTACTTAAATAAGATACTACATAACACCATAGTTAGAACTAAATATTTATTATTAATTTGTAGATCTCAAAGTGGCCACAAACGGTACAGTGGTCACAAATGGTACATTTACCCTATACACTGTTTAGAATGTAATGTGACAGTCTGGAAATTTCTGATGGATATGTTCTTATTTTTTTTTAATGTTAACGGGACTTATATTTGGTAAAGGTACTTAACCGTATACAAGATATCCTCAGGTATATTAATCTTCCACACTGTAGCAAATCCCGAAATCCCCTCTTGGGCTCTCCTACCACAAGAAACGCCTGGGGGAAAGATTGAATACTTTTATCCTGTCAAAATTTTTGCATCGAATGTCCCTCTTTCACCTAAGTTTCGTCTAGATAGAATATTTTTCTTTGCTTCTGTGCCACCTCCAACATACTAGCTCGTCTTTATCTATCAAAACTGATTTATTGCTCGGCTTCTCCAAATAAAAATTCAACTTATGAAGTACTTTCCATGACTTTTTTTCTCCCGCAATTTTTACAGGTAATGGCACATCACTGTCTCTTTTTTTTCCACTAGGAAGTCTATATAAGTTCATTTCACCTATTCCTGTCATATTTGCACACAAACAATATTTCAAACAGTTATTAACGGCATTTGATGTATAGTATTGGATCTGTGTTTAGTTAGATAGCAAGTTATGATTTTTTTTCCTCCTTTTGTAAAGAATATATTTTTTAAAAAGTTTTTAAGGTTATTTATTTACTTTCAAATAATTTACAATAAAGACTTTGTAATTAAAGAATGGCAAATTTGTTCAAAAAGAAAAATAAGTGATAAAAATAATAGTAGAGACGAAATACCTGATTGCAAAAAAAATTACCTTGCAGCAAACTAATGGTATAGTTTTGTTAGGTGCATCCTAACTATGTAAGAAAAACACTTCCGAGCCAAATAATGCGTTAGGGGTGAACGGTGGGTGGTTTTAGGGAAAATAATGTATTTTTGCAATTTCAAGCTAAATAATAACTCTTATTAAAAAAGTAAATGTAAAAATTGTCGACATAAAAAAATACAACTTATGTAATAACTACTTTTACCCTAACCTCAAAAACTTTCGGGAAAAGTAGAAAACCGATTTTTTGGTTTTTCATTTTTATCTTTTACAAAAATAGGTAAAATAAACAAGTTTACTTATTTTTAATTTAAAAACATTGTTTATATATAAAAATTTTTGATATTGTAAAAAATAATAGTACTTTCTTCCTGAGCAAAATTCACATTTTTTGAGATACCTCGTATACGAGTACCGCCCATATGTTTTCTTTTAAGAAAAACGTTTGTTATATCCTTAATTATTGATTTTTAGTTTTTGGTAAAAATTCTAAAAAAATTAAAATGATATTTAATTAAACGTGCCCTAAAACGTCAGTCAGGATAGAACTTACATGTTAAATATGCAAATTTTAAAAGCTTATATCTCGAAATTTAGTTCCGCAAGGTCTATTAAAAAATTCCTTTGTATAGAGGAAACTTATAAGTATGTGTATACGAAGTTTTAAGAAAAATCCTAAGAAGAGTGTTTTTTTGGGAACGTGCTTAAGGCACTTTTTATGCTCTTTAAGAAAATAATTTTATTTTTAAGATATGACGTTTCATCCTGGTACGTTTTCCAAAAATGAAGCTGATGAAGGTAGGAAAACGAAACGTCATATTGGAAAAACAAAAATATTTTCTTGGAGAGCATAAAAAGTGCCTTAAGAAAGTGCTATTGCTTTTTCAAAATTATCACTCATATGGCCTTAAAAATAAAATGGATTATAAAAAAATTTCCGGATATCTTCGGCAGTAAACGATTTTTTTAAATTTCTCTTCGCCTAATTATTTAGCATTACGATACTCAACTTTGCTTTAATTTAACTAACTCTCTATCTCTTATAATAACCGAGATAACAATGCAAATGCATCGAAGTTGTAAAACCCCGTATACACTTAACGTATTAATGTTTTAACGAGAAAATCCTAAAAATTCAATATTTAATTGCCTTTTTAAATGTACCTGCTTAAATGCTACCTTTTTTAAATTTCTGCTAATGGGTTAATACATACAACAACCAGCGATAAGTAAGAATGTAGGTATCTTAAAGCACCATTTTTTTCTTGCCACGTCCAGGCTTATTCCATTGCCGGATTAAGACTACGTGATGCCTTAAGCAGTCGAGTCCTGTGGTGCCCTCAAGACATGAAATTTTTGACGACCAACAAAAAAACTTCTCACGTATTTATACTTATAACAAAAAATTCTACTTTTTATGAGTGACTTTATGACCCCCGTTGTGTTGCTCCCATAGGCAATTGCTTAATTTGTTAATCTGGAACCAGTGGCGGTGCAAGATCAAAATTTTATATGGGCAAGATAAATTTTGTGAGGTCCTCATATTCGCAAGGCGCCTTCTCGACAAATGGTAACGCGGGAAAAAAATTGGGAAGCAAAAAAAGATTCTTAGCCAAATTTTACTTTTATTAATACAAAATCTAAGGCGTGAGACCCCTCGGGCCGCGAGAACGTGGGCGATGGCTCACATCGACCCCGACCTCCGCCGCCGCCGCCTCTGTCTGGAACTAACTAATTTGGAAATGCCTATAAAACAAAAATGCCGTATCGTCTCCCCGGTGGCGCAATGAACGGAGCTTTAATCTTCGAAGCCAAAAGTCGCTGGTTCGATTCCCAGCGGGAGAGACGTATTTAGGTAGTAGTTATGTAAAAATAACGTCCGTGGTGGCACTAAGAATTGTCTAAAAGGTACTGCGAAATGAAAAAACTGAATATTGCAGTGCTTGGACAACCTTGACGAAACAGGGAAAACGATGGGTTAAACATCTAATAACCCGACATCCACGGTACTCTGGTTAGGCATAGGCCTTCGTGAGATGTCAGAAAGATAAAAAAATAACCATATAATAAATAGTAGTACTTAAACACGACTAAGACATTTCTTTCTTTAAATTGGAATTTTTGATGTTAATATTCGGGGTACAAGTGCATTGTAGAGTGGTTTTAAAAGGCAATACACTTGAAAGCTAAATTATCTGATTATTTTGATGCGGGAGTGTAGTTTAGGAAGAAAATTACTCGAAGAAAGTGACACTATAAAATGAAGGAATAATAATTTTCTAAACAATTTATTTAACAATACAACCAAAACCCAATCTTAAAATAATTATTAAAAACACATTTTTATACAATTAATATGTTTGAAAATTTATGAAATGTCACACTGGCATATTAAATAAACAAAGCTGTTGTTAGGTTGTGGCTGTCACATTTAACAATAAAAACATGCCGATTTCTATTATGCAATTATCGGGGGTAATTACACAAGTGCATCAAAATTATCGATAATTTTGCTTGAAAGCGTGTTGGCTAAAAACTACTAGAGGTAATTTTTATATGTTGATGAAAGAGTCGGACTTCGAAGAGGGCCCTTTTGCCAAAAGGTAAAAATAAACGAGAGTAGTTTTTAAAAGGCAACACACTTTAAAGCTAAATTATCTGATTACTTTGATACACGAGTGTAATTTAGGGGAAAAATTACTCGAAGAAAATGAAATTATCTAATAAAGAAATAATAATTTTTAATATTACATTACATATTAAGCAAAGTGCTAGAGAGGGCTGTATATGAACAACTTTATAAGTATCCGAGTGAGAATGGCTTTTTGCCTGCACACCAATCTGGATTTCGTCCGGGGCATGGTACTGCAACAGCTCTTCTGCATTTGAGTGACCTTATTATGCAATGTCTTGATTGTGAAATGGCGACGGTTTTGATAATGCTTGATTATTCAAAAGCATCGATCACGCACTACTAAAGGCAAAGATACACTATTTTGGATTGGTAGATCGAGTTTCTTTTATATTGTACACTTTTGATATTAGCAGCATAATACACTTTAGTAAGATTCACTCTTATGCTGACAACACGCAGCTTTTGTACACATTTAATCCATCAGATTACAATGAAGTAGAGGCTAATATCAACTTTGATTTGCAAAAAGTGTTCGAATATAGTGGCAAACATAGCTTAAAGTTAAACACTAAAAAACACAAGTAATGTTATTTTCCCCTGATGGATGTGCTAAGTTTCTACAAGAATATCTGCATCTGCGTGTCAATGATGAGCTCTTGGACTTTACTGATACAGCGAAAAATTTGGGGATGATGTTTGATAACAAACTGAGATTTAGTTAACACATATCTAACCTAAGCAAAAAATCTTATATGTCATTAAAAATGTTGTACGCAAACAAGCATATTCTTAACTATAAAGTTAGAAACAAACTCTGTGAATCACATATAATCTCAGTGCTATCTTACTGTAGCACACTGTACTATCCGTGTCTAACACAATATGATAGACAACGGCTATAAAGGATACAAAACAACTGTTGTCGCTTTATTTTCAATTTAAAAAGTATGACCATATATCTGAGAAAATTAATGAATTAAATTGGTTAAACATGAATAATTTATTTAAAAACCAGTTGTTAGTATTACTATACAAGCTACTAAAAACATCAACCCCATTCTATCTAAGATCTAAGCTGCATTTTCGAAGTGATGTTCACAATATCCCTATCAGGTCTGATACTCTTACTATGCCTCAACACAAGAAAACTATATTTCAACGTTCTTTTACCTATAATGCGGTTAAATGTTTTAACGAATTCATATCTAGCTTTGCATGTCCATCTATAGCATTGTTTAAGAAAAAAGTAAAATTAATTTTTTCTAACAAACAGTGTCATCAGCGAGAGGTTAGGTAAATAATTGTGTATTTAGTATATTGTAATATTTATATACATTTATATATTTGATATTAATACCAATATAATTGTAAATTTATTGTTTAATTGTTATGTCTTACAAGGGTTAAGTGTTGAGTAGCTGATGCTAATTAGCTAGACTTCGCCCTTTAGGAATTGTAAATTTTATAATTCTTAATAAAGACTTTTATTATTATTATTATTATTATTTTATTAAATAAAAAAGGTGTTGTTATATAGGCATAATTTAACACAATTTTTATCAAAAAATGTGAATTTTAGGCATTAAAAAACGTGACGTCGATGAATATGGGTAATTTATGACGCGTTTAGGACGAACGTGACATTTGCTAGCTATAACGAAATAAGAAACCAAGTATAAATAGTAACGTTTTTTTTACTTTATTGTTAAAAATCCATTTTAATTAATATTGGTAAGTAAAATTAGTGGTTAAATTAATACCTACTTCTTAATAATTCTAATTCTTGTTACTTATTTTATTAAATATAGTTTCTTTTTTAAACTAATTAGTTTTAAATAGTGTAAGTGAACAGTGTAATAATAAGATAAAATATTAATGTTTCTGCTGAAAAACGGACAATTACATTAAATATTAGATTGTACTTTTTTATAAGAAAGATCAATTGTCTATTGCGAATATTAACTGAGCTACAGAGCTAAAACAATTTTTTTTTAAAAGCGTTTTTTTTTTAAATATTTAATAAGCCATGATTATTTTGGACGAAACAAAAAGTGATTTAAACTAAGCTTTAAAAGTTACAACTCTTTCACCATTTAACTATCTTCGTAGCTGCAGCGGTTTCTGAGATTTCTGTACTAAATAATAAATAAAGAAAAAACCCTGTATACCATAGGTGGGTTTTTTGTATCTTTATTTTTAAGTAGTTATTTAATGTACTCATTTTAGCAATACCAACACTTATTAAAAAAAAAAGAAAAAAGGGCTAAACATCTAAAAACCCTACACTCACGGTATACCATGGTTTTAAAGTTGGATGCTGACACAACTTAACAGTTAATTAATTAAAATTTAACGTATTAGCTTTATTGTAGCTAATTTCGATTTATTTTGCAACAAAGTTAATTGCATAATTTTGGAAAAAGTCCCGTGAGTCCGGTCTTGACTAAATCTATTCGCCCAAAATTGACTAACTTAGAGAAAACATATCTACCTATTAGCCCTATAAAAATAAAAAAGATAGGAGCAACAGACAAAAAGTTATTGGTACTTAAAAAGTGTGCAAGTTTAGTTTGGCCCACCCCGGTATAGTAGTTCTTACAATAAAAGATAATCCTGATATCCCAAAAACCATCCAGAATTGAGATATAGTGTGCTATACATTTTTAATGTATAATTTAATACAAAATAAAAATTTGTTAAATTATACGAGGTGATTTATAAAAAAATATATACCTATATTTGAGACACCTTGTATAATAACTAGTACTAAGAGTATATCGGAATAAACATTTTTTACACCCTGTATAGTATTTTTTTATTAAACAATAGATTAGAAAAATGGTTTTCATAAAAATATTTAAAAATTATCAATGGTGATTAAATGCTGCCAAAAAACAAATAAACCAAAATAGGATGAATGTATTTATTAAATGGCACTTAAACTCTTAGATAGACAATTACTTAATATTTACAGAGGTTGAAACAACAATTCTTTCACACTTTGTTTGTAGACACTCAAAGTATTTTTGTCAAAAAAGTGCAAATACGTGGATGTTTAAAATAGCAAGGTTTTTTTTTTTAATTTCAATTATTATCCCTTTAGTTTTTATTTCAATGTAAAATTTTTGCTTCAACAACTTTTGCAAAAAAATTCTCCAACTTTAACTATTTATTTTTGTTTTAACCTTTTTTATGGGATTGAAGTAAAATCTCTTATACAGGGTGTTTCAAAATAAATGCGAAAACTTTTGGGAGGTGATTCCTTGTTAAAAATAGAAGCTAGTTTGCTTTATACATCTGGGGTCAAAAATCAACCTTTAGGGAGATATTGCGATAAATTTGAACAAAAAAATTCAAATTAATATGCAATATTCGCGGGTTTTTATTTATTTTCTGAAAGCCGCCGTCTGGCAATTTTGCTTATAAAAACCATTAAAAACCGCCGGAAAATAGTAAAGTATTAGTAATATGTATTTTTTCCGATTGGTACAGGGCGAATTATAACTAAAAATATGGATAAATACCAAGAATACAGTACTTCTATTTTAAGAAATAGAACAAAAAAAGTAAGGTTATTTATTGTCCCGGAAGTAGGAACACCTTCGATTTTGACCAAATTTGGTATACGGGGTTTTTTTAGGGCGCTGATTACAAATCCGAAAGAATTTTTAGCCGAAAACGTTTTGTTTTTAAGATATCCATCATCAAAGTTAAAAACGAACTCTCCTCATTTTCACTAATTCCCCCTTCTTTTTGCACACAATTCCTGATTTGAAGCTAAAGTGGCACACAATATTAGATTTTTACCCTTTAAAACCACGTTTTCCATGTATTTTCCAGATTTCATTAAATAAATTGCAAAAGGGTTTACTTTAAAAACTAACTACTAACCATATATACACGTCTCCTGTGGTGTAAATTGATGATTGAAATAAGCTTTCGAAATTTAATACAAAAAAGTGTGAAATACATAGAAAAACGGGGGTTTCAATTCAACTATGGTGTCCCACTTTAGCATTATATTAGGATTCATGTGCAAAAAGAAGATTCGTGATCAGCGCCTCATAAAATCCCCGTACGACAAATTTAGTTAAAATCGGAGTTCCTCCCACTTTTGAGACAATTTCCCGGGTGTTTTTAGGGCGCTAATTACGAATCAAAAAGAATTTTAGTCGGAAACGGTTTGTTCAATGTTAAAAATCGAGCTAACCGTATTTTTAATATATTTCCCCTTCTTTTACAATAATTATCTTAGCTAAAGTGGCTCAATTTTTACCTTTTAAAACCCGTTTTATTCTTTATTTTACAAGTTAAATTGCAAAACTTTTACTTTCAATTCATTTCATGCGCAGTTGTTTTGCAATTTATTTTATTAAATAGTATGTAAAATATATGTATAAAAGCGGGATTTTAAAAGATAAAAATCAAATATTGTGTGCTACTGTTAGCTTTTATTTAATAATTGTTTTTAGAAAACATGGGGGTATGGTAAAAATAAGGTAAATTCATTTTTCTAGTTTAATGATGGATATCTTGAAAAGTAAACGTTTATGACTAAAAAATCAAAGTTGTTCCCACCCTGGGCAATAAATTAACACTTAGGTATTTTTTTTCTATTTTTAAAAATAAAAGTACTTTATTCCAGATGTTTATCCATATTTTTAGTTATAATTTGCCCTGTACCAATCAAAAAAACATTTGGTATCTCTTAGTTTTAGACCATGCGACCAGTTTTCTCATAATGCCCTTTAAATTTTAAAAATGTTTGGTCCATTTGTCCTTTTAAAACACGCATCCTGAGACATACTATTTATTTTATATTATGAAAGTGTCGTCAACATATCAAAGCCAAATCTTAGGTTTAACGATCGCGGTGTTAATGGCATTGGTCTCAAACCATTCCATGCATATGTTCGCTAACACAGAAGAGAGTGGGAATCCCATTGGTAGGCCGTTGTCCTAAGCATAAAACTTATCTTTTACCTGAAAGTAAGAATTATGTAGACAGCACCTTAAAAGCTCCATCAGTACCTCCAGAGGTAACAAGGTTCTGTCTAAAAGGTCACGTGGTACTTTAGTCTAGCCTTGATGATGCTTAACGACTCATGCTTGATCGCACCTAACCAGAACTAACCATGACTATATAACCCAGTAGCAATAGGAATTACTCTAGTATACACTTGAAAACTGACAGAGATAGGACTGCCCGAAACGTTGTGTGAATAGTTATAAATGAAGACAATAGAAGTCCGAAATTCCTTTAATATCACTGATCATGAATCATTGTCTAACACATTTAAAAATGCACAAGGGAAGTCTATTTCCACTACTTTCACTAATCCTAAAAAATATTCAAATAAACCAGCATTATTTTGGTAAAACTTTATTATTTTATAGGTTTTCGTTTTTGAGATAAAAAATAAAAACGTTATTTTTCCGTCATTTTTTTACCGCGATATCTCCCTAATGGTTAACTTTTGACCCTACAGTCACATAATTTATTTAGAACAAAGAATCCCTTTCTAAAATTTTGCGCATTTGTCTGGAAACACCCTGTATACTTCGTATGTCGACACTTAAAGTTCATTATGTTAAAAATTATTCCTAATTGTGATTTCATCGACAATTTAATTGGACTAATCTGGGTATAAATAGAAAAAACATTAACCAACCATTATATTTAGCTGAGATGTCTATTATAACGATATCTCTTGCCGTTCTATTGTCGCTGTTGGGAGCTTCAGCTCATTCAGCCTGTACCATTACCAGCGTAAACGATGTCGCTAGTGTGTGTAGCTCATGTACTATCATCACCGTTGGTGGTTTCACGGTACCAGCAGGCAACCAACCGCTGATCATGAACTTAAAAGAAGGAACACATTTGACTTTTACCGGGCAAATACAGTTCGACAAACATGCTTTTAATGGATATCTTATGGAAATTATAGGAAATGGAGTTACCGTAGAGGGAACTAACAGTAAGTTTTTATTCTCGATATTTATTCTAGACATTAGTAGGCATTGTGGCACTTTGGTAAAAAAAAGAAAAATTACTTATCTGAGAGATACAGGGTCGGCCATAATTGTATGAGCAGTTTCAATATACAATAAAACAAATATTACAAAACTCACACATATTTTATTTATATTATTTTAAACTACAAATCATAAACATTTTGATGACCTAAAAATTATATTTTCAAGTGTCGCCCCTCACGTAACTGACATTTTTAATCTGGAGTTGCATATTTTTAAAAACTTGGCGACAAGTTGCTCGCGAAATGGCGTTTATTATTCACACAATGTTTTGTTTAATCTGGTCCAATATGGTTGAATTATTTTCATAGGCCCTTGCTTTTAGGCAACCCAACAGAAAATAAGCATTTTAAGTAAGATCCAGGCTCCGAGGGGGCCACTAAATATCACCCCTTCGTGAGATGAGTCTTCCAGGAAACATTTCTTTTCTATGGATACTGTGGCAGGGGTAGCTTCATCTTGAAATCCGAAACCCGGTCATAGCATTATGTCCTTTAAATTGTTAAAGAGCTGGGACTAAGAAATCTGTAACATCCCATAATAGTTATCAGCTCTCACCGTAACGGCAACTCCTTAATGTTTCCGTAGGGGATTTTCCACTGACCAAAATTGTCAATAAACACCATTTCGCGAGCAATTTGTCGCCAAATTTTTGAAAATATGCAGCTCCGGATTAAGAATCTCAGCAACGTAAGGGACGCTGTGCTGTCCCTTTGGCCCCTTTTTGGTTGGAAAAATTCCTTCTCCAGTACCTTTTACTTTAAAGCAGTTAATCCTTACAAGCAGATAGGTACAGCTAAGTGTGTATCGATTTATGAGAATCTGCCATCATATAACCACAAATTTGGTGATTTTTTTTAAAGGTTTGCTGATATATTTTCAAATAATTTATTAAGTTTGTATAAGTCTTAGGTTTAATTCGGAAATAAAATAAGATTTAGCTAACCAGAACTAACCATAACCCCCAGCTATACTCAGGACGGACGTCCAGTATGTATCTGATGTATACGGCGCGAGTATTTTATATCATAAATTTTAATCGTTTTTGGGAAATTATTTATTAAGTTTTTTGGTTTCATTTCAATATGTAATTTTAAGAGGTATTAAAAAGGGAATTGTATCTCACGGACACATAGCAACTATTTTTGCAGTTGTTTTGTTTTAGTTATTTTTATCATCTAATTAAAAAGAAAAAATTGGCTACAAATTAAAAATAAACATAAAATCACAAAAAAATATCTTTATTCTATAGGTATTTTGTATGCAATAAAATCTAATAAACAAAAATGATGTTGCCACAATTCAAAAAATTATAATCATGAAATTTAAACATTTATTTTACAAATTTCGTTGTTGTATTCCACAGATACATGACGACAACATTTGTCAGATTTAAGATGCGATATACCGATCGTACGTTAAACCCATCTGGGTTTCAAAGTTAGCACTAGATGTTACTAGAGCCAATGATCGCTAACCCCACTTTTCAAAACAAAAAAAAGTAATATTCTATTTCTTCTACTTTTGCCAGAGTGCCTTAATGTCTACTGACATCTAGTTTGAACAGATATAACTTTCTCTAAGTGTCTGTACTTCTACAGGGTATACGGATTTTGTTGCAATTGCAGGGTATGTTTACTTATTATTAGGGGTATAGATAATAGAGATAATATTGAAAAATATTTGTGGCTCTCTTTGTTACTAATATACAGGGTGTTTCGGGAGAAAAGGGAAATATTTTGGGGAACACGTTCAGAAGGTCAAAATAAGAGAAATTAACCCATATGTTTTAATCCGATTCTTAACCGTCTCTGAAATAATCAGTGATAAAGTTTTTTTTAATTTGAAGTAATTAAAAAGTTTTGTAGTTCTAACACCAGTTTTTAGGTATTTCATTGCTTGTCAATACCTAATTTAATTGACTGATAGTTTTGACAAGCATGGTTGTCAGTTTGATTGATTCTGAGCGTTTCGACTCGAAAAGAGAAAAGGTTCCGTACGTAATGCCTCATACCTTTACTCATAAGGAGTATGCTAACATAATATTCGTGTATGGTTTCTGTAAAGGTAGCGCATTACGTGCTGTTCATGAATACCGACGTCGTTTTCCAAATCGAAGTGTTCCCAATTGAAAAGTTTGTCAAAAGGTTTTTGCAAATGCTCAGGAAACAGGAATGTTTCCAAGCGTAAGGATTGATTCTGAACGAGAGGCGGGTCTAAAGCTGGAAGATGAGAGAGAATATTCTGGATATGGTTCAAGAGAACCCAAGTGTTAATTCGAGGCGGATTATGAAAGAACTTCGATTAGAATCACATTTGAACGTTTGGAAGACACTTAGAAAAAACGGTTTAAAGCCTTTCCATGTACAACCGGTTCAACATCTTCAAGAAGGTGATTATGGCTTAAGGGTTCAATTTTGCGAATGGATCCAACAAAATCGGAAACTGCTGCAAATATTATTAAAAACAATCCGCAAAGCAATTCAACGCGCAACACGAGCGATTAACAAACGATGCTGCAGCTTGTATTGAAGTTGGTTGGGGGTATTTTTGAAAACATTTTTAAACTAGTGAAATTTCGTTTAGTATTTGTTTGTGTTGCTATTAAAATAAGAAATGGTTACAAAAAAACTTTAGAACTGAATATTTCAGAGACGGTTAAGAATCGGATTAAAACATATGGGTTAATTTCTCTTATTTTGACCTTATGAACATATTCCCAAAATATTTCCCTTTCCTCCCGAAACACCCTGTAGAAGGTAAAATTCATTTATTCCATTTTTGGACCCTCTTCGTATTTTGGTTGTCTTTTAACTTCCAACAAAAGTAAAAACTAATATTAACCTTATAACACAAGTTGGTTTTAAAAACATTCAAGTAGATGTTGGGTAACGTGACGATAAACGTTCTCAAACATTCTTGAATGCTTTTAAACGTTTTTTAAAGTTCTGTGTCGGCAAAAACAATGTTTTAAAAATGTTTTTGGATGTTTACCAAACGTTTAGTAAGGTTTAACAATTTTATGGAAAAATGGGTAAAATAAATCGAAAATGGGGTTTAAAGAGGTAAAAATTAAATATTAAGTACATATTTGGTTTTAAATCAAGAACTATTTGCAAAAAAAAAAAGAAAAAATAGTAAATTTAGGTTAGTTTTGGTTATCAAGTCTGATAATGAATATCTCGAGAACGAAACGTGTTCGAAAAAAATTTAGATTTCAGATTAGTAATTAGCGCCCCAAAAACCCCCGTATTCCAAATATCATGCGTCCGGCTTGTAGACAATTATGTTTTAGGTGAATGTTTTCAAATGTAACTAACAAACTACTCTTATTTTAGATTAAGCAGTAATAACCCTATTTATTAAATTATATTAAAAAACACACACATTTAACTTATATATGTATATTATACAATTATGGTTTAAAAAATTAAAGTGTATAATATACTTTAGAGCATATATGGGCAACCGCCGGCCCGCGGGCCGGATCCGGCCCGCGACGAGCCATTTCTAAAAGCCTTAATTATAGTTTAAAAACTAAAAACAAGCTTTCAAAGCACATCAAACTAAAAGTTAAAATATTATTTTTAAAATATTATTAAAACAATAATGAACGAAAAATACTAGTATTATTGTAAAAAAGCGTCAGGTGCTCGATATACAAAAATATGGCACAAAGCGCCCACGCTTTTTACAATAATACTAGTTGTTCATTATTGTTTTAAGATTACTTTAAAAATTTAACTTCTTTTTTAGTTCGACGTAGCTTTAAAAACGTGTTTTTTAGTTTTTAAAACTATAATTATTTTTATTTTTAGTTTGATGTTATAAAAATTATGCTTTTTGTGACACTTAGTGTCAAACATAAATAATTGCTAGTTAAATACATACATACAAGTTAAAATACTAAAAGCGTGTTAAAAAAATAATAACAAATTAAAATACACTACTTACTCAAACTTACGAGTCAAGTAAGCGAGCAAGTCGAGTGGCGGCGATCGTCAACGAGTGACGCGGCTAACATTAAAGCCTTTGGTATTTGCCGCCTCACTGGTGGCGCAACAAAAAAATATTTTTGTTAACTGCTGTTACTGCACTAGACGATTTTAGTTCAGGTCTATTTGACCTACCGAGGTAAGACATTCGATAAGCGAAATTCTAGCGAACTGTTAGTGCCGTTAATTTGCTTTGTAACTTTGTGTGCACCTTAAGTGCTTACTAATTTTATTTTGTATATTAAAATGATGTCTGGTGGAAAAAAACGAAAAGTAGACGCAGAGGGTCCCAGTTTCAAGAAAAATGGACTGAAGAATTCTTTTTTATCTTGCACAATGGTAAGCCTATTTGTTTGCTGCCGTTTTGTGTGCAACTAAGCATCCTACGCTGCACTCACTGACAGGACAAATAAGAAAAGACAAGATCCAGAAGCTTACTGCAAATTTGGAAAAGCAGCAACAAATGTTTCATAAACAAAGAACACTACTTAATAATGTTGTGAAAGCGAGTTTTATAGTTAGTTCAAAATTGGCAAAGTCATTAAAACCATTTGCCGAAGGAGAATTTATCAAGGAGTGCATGTTAGAAGTTTGTAGTGTTTTGTGTCCTGAAAAGAAAAATGAATTTGAACAAATTAGTTTGTCAAGACGAACTGTTGTTCGACGTATAGAAATGATGGCTAATAATATAAAAACAACATTGACTGACCGTATGGGTGGTTTTAAATCCTTTTCCATAGCATTAGACGAGAGCACCGATTTGTCGGACACAGCTCAACTGGCTATATTTATTCGAGGTCTTTTTTTTTTTTTTTTTTCCCAGGGAGCCGTCTGCATGTCCGGTGGCACTGCAGCCTGAAGGCTTATTGTACCAAACTCCCGTTTTATTGTACCCATTCCAGTACCCTAGTTCCTTGAAGAAGGCGGTATAGGTCTGCTGGGTGCGTACCATATGTTTCCGGGGGCACTCTAATATCCCCGAAGATTGCCTGTCTTTTGTGATCCAGTGCCTCACACTCTGACAGTATGTGGGATACTGTTTCGGTCTCTGCTCCACATAATCTGCAGTCCAGATCTCCGTTGTATAATCCCATTTTATTTAGGTGTTCTTTCACTGGAGCATGTCCGGTGAGGAAACCTGTGATCGTTCTTAGCTGATTCCTACCCATTTTGAGTAGTTCTTTAGCTCTTTTTGTGCATGGTCCACTGATGTATATTTTCCCCATGCATGTGTTGAGGAAGCCTTTCCCAGTGCAGTCTTTGCTGGTCCTTTACCCAGTTTTGTACCGCACTCCGGAAGGTGCTCTTTGGCACTCCAAGGACTGGTTCTGGCCCGACGTATGTCGTGGCTGACCCCTTCTAGCCAGTTCGTCTGCAGGTTTTCATTGCCTCGAATTCCGCAATGCCCTGGCACCCACATCAACCTCGTGTTGTTGCGTTCCGCCAGTTCCCTGAGTTCCTCGAGGCATTCTAGTACCAGCCAAGACGATACCTTGGGATTAATTAGTGCACCAAGGGCTGCTTGACTATCCGTAAGAATGTTGATTGTACAATTTGTGCGGGGCCTTTGGTTGTTAATCCTGGCACATTGTAAGATCGCAAAAATTTCTGCTTGAAATACAGAGGCGTGGTTTCCCAGTGGAAAGGTCAAACGAGTGTTTCCCATCTCACTGTAGACACCTGCTCCTGACCCTTCTTCGGTTTTGGACCCGTCCGTATACCAGGTTTGACCTCGAAGAGAGAGTCTGAAATTTTCGTTTGCCCAGTTCTCCCTTGGGTGTATTGTCACCTGAAAGGGTCTTCTGGGTACGATTTGTGGGGTCATATAGTCTGTCCTCATATCCATTATGGGACTCCTTATGATATTTTTTATTTCCATGTGTCCTGATCTAACTTTTGTGTTGCTCAGGTTGTGTTTCAGTCTGTATACCCCCATTCTCGCCTCCCCTTGTACCACTCATATGCAGTGGCGGGAGGTCAAGTAGGGTCTCCAAGACCGCTGTTGGTGTACTTTAATGCATCCCGCTATGCCAAGGCAGGCTAGTCTTTGCACCTTGCTCAGCCGAAGCATAGCCGTGTGCTGTCTGGTCTTGGTCCACCAAACAATGGATGCATATGTTATGGCTTTATTTATTCGAGGTCTTGATAAAGAGTTCAATGTTACTGAGGAATTGCTGGCTTTACAGTCGCTAAAAGGTACCACTACAGGAGAGGACATTTTTAATGAAGTTCAAAAGGTATTTAAGAGTTTTGCCTTGCCATGGTCAAAATTAGTTGGAGTATGCACAGATGGTGCACCTTCTATGGTCGGCTTACGTAAAGGTTTCATCGGAATTTTGAATGAAAAAGCAACTGAATTAAATGTGCAAAAAGATGATTTGATTGTCCTTCATTGCATTATACACCAACAGAACTTGTGTTCTAAGTCCATTCGACTCCAGAATGTTATGAATGTGGTAGTAAAAACCATCAATTTTATTCGATCCCGAGGGCTTAACCATCGTCAGTTCAAGGCGTTTTTGGATGAAATATCAGCCGAATATAACGATGTAACATATTATTGTGAAGTCAGATGGCTAAGCAAAGGAAAAATGCTGAAACGGTTTTACGAGCTTATAAAAGAGATTAAAGAGTTTATGGAAATAAAAGATAAACCAGTATCTGAATTAAGTGACCCAAAATGGATATGTGACTTAGCATTTCTGGTCGACCTTACCTGCCATTTGAATGATTTAAATTTAAAACTTTAAAAACAAGGCCAGCTAGTTAATAATTTGTACAGTCATTTGAAAGCGTTTCAAAATAAAGTCCGCTTGTGGGAGGCACAGATGCTGTCTGGTAACAGTTATCATTTCACCACGCTCTCTGGGCATGATAATATTGCTTATGCTCAATATGCTGAAGAACTCAAGGTACTTTTAGAGCAATTTTCAAACAGATTTAGCGATTTCAAAAATATGGAAGAATGTTTCAATTTATTCGCTACTCCAACAAAAAGTAATGTACAAAATGCTCCAATACACTTGCAAATGGAGTTGATCGAGATTCAAGAAAACTCATTCCTAAAATCTAAATTTGAAGACGTCGAGTTGTGCGATTTCTACAAAAAATACCTCGAAGAAGACCATTTTCCGCAGCTTAGAAAATTCGCAAGAAGATTGATTTGTGCGTTTGGCAGTACTTATAAATGCGAACAGTTCTTTTCAATGATGAAAGTTAATAAATCAAAACATCGTACAAGGCTGACTGACGATAATTTAGAAAATTCCTTACGTGTTTGTATCAGTGGAATTAATCCAAACATCGATGAATTGGTTTCCCAAACTCAAACTCAAGTGTCTCATTGATTTCGATGTCTGTTGCTATTTAACTTTCGTACTTTTTAACAAAACATTATAATTTTGTACCTACTTTTGTCATTTCACTTTGTTATTTAAATAAATTGATATTATAATAACATTGTAGTATTATTTGATGTCTGATATCTATCGCAAAAAATTATGAATACATAATACTACTTAAAAATGTACTAATTTTGTTGCGGCCCGCGAACATATTTACACACTCAATTTTGGCCCTCAATATGTCAAAGGTTGCCCATACCTGCTTTAGAGTACAGAAATAACAAGCACTAGCACAATTATTATCAGTTACAGTACTGACACAAGAGGAAAAAACGGCACATTACAAAATACTGACGGAAAGCAGCACATCAAGGAATACAAATCGTATAAAATACCACAATAAAATTCATTAAAATACATTTTTGCAAGTTGTAAAATTGCACGCCAACTAACACCGAATAATAAAATGTCATTTGTCATTCATTCGTATCCCAGAAGATTTGAGGGTGCGTTCCTATATAGCCAAAAGGATTCCTGGGTACGTTCCTAACTAATAATACTCCTCGATTTTTTCTTCCAAAGAAAAACTATATGCGTATAAAGGTTTATACTTATCCTTTAAAATAAAATTAAAGAATTTTAATGAGTAAAAATAATTATTTGAGATTTTTTTTTATTAATTTCATTTCATTTATATTTAAGTTTAAAATACAATCAATATAAACGTTTTATGTAGGTTCTAGTAGGTTCTAAAGAAACGTTTTTAATACGTTTATATAAAACATTTTGTAAACGCTTTTTTTTAGTCATGGACGATTGGACCTAAAGTGTACCTAAAGCATACGTTTTCTAAACATGTGCGTTATTAGGGAAAAGACAATATATTTAATTTCCATTGGTGTCATTACTATTTTATAAATTTTAGAGAATTGAATCAAACATAGGATTTTTCTTATGGAACACCCTGTATATTTTTAAAGCATTAAATAATGGGGATTAACAGCTTACAAAAATTAATTGATAACTTATTTTAAAATTTGATCCAAAATTTGTTGTCCGTTTTATTTTCCGGGAGTGTATATTAAACATTTAGTATTACCCGAGATGTTTTTATTTTCATCTTTGGTCAAACCACGAAGGCTAAAAGCCTTTATACTAACGTACCGTGGGTGTCTTAAGCGAGGTAAGAGGAAGTTTGTTGACACGGGACTTAAATACTGAAAGATTTGGGGGGAAGGAAATACCTCCGCGGGCAGCAGGTTCCACAAACTACAAACTCAACTCTAGGGATAAAAGAACGAACAAAGTGGGAAGTTCGGGGCCTGTCCAGTTGGACCGTATAGGGATGCATACGCGCAGGAGCACGAGTTTCTCTGTTGGGAACCATTAGTGGAGAAACTATTTAGCAAAGTAGCAAAGCATGACCTGTCCTTAAATCGGCTATTCCATGATAACTCTTATAATTACCTTACTCTATGGTAATACCTTATTTTAAAGGCTTTTTAAAAATTGAAACAAAATTTTTGTTTGTCCGGTTTTTTTGTCCAGGAGTGTATTTAATAAAAAAGCTATTTGTTTTTTTTTGTAAGGTTTTCACCCACTATGTTGATAACAAAGAATATGTGAACTCTATTATAGATGGGTCCACATTTATTTTATTCTGAAAGCAATACCGCCAAGTACACAAAAAATGATAAAGTAAACAAGATAGAGCCTGATTTCATATTTTTAGATAAATAAAAAAACACTGCTTTAACACGTGTCACGTACATAAAAAACATCCTCTTATTTCGCCTCTGTCTTGCCATAACACCAGAGGCACGTGGCGTGGAACCAGAAACTCGTCGGGTTGATTTTTTTGCTGCAATAAATCATTGTTCACAAAAGGGTTTATTTACTATATCATATTTTGTGTACTTTGCGGTATTGCTTTCAGAATGAATTAAATGTGGACCCTTTTAACTTAAAATTATGTCAAAGGGTTGTTTCTTTAAGTTTGACAGTGTACTTTATTAACCTCCTGTATTTTCTTATTTTTTAAGCTCACCAACTGCACGGACATGGTGAGCAATACTGGGATGGTTTAGGTGGTGCCGGTTCACCTAAGCCAACTTTCTTATATCTAAAGGGTCAAAATTCCCAGTTTGTTGGTTTAAGTATTAAGAACTGTCCTGAAAGATGTGTGGCTGTTGATGGATCAAACAACGTAGTACTTCAAAACTTCTTAATTGACAACAAGGCTGGTGCTCCTGTAAGTGTTTAATCAATTTTTTTAACACAACATTTGCAAATTAATTTTTTAATCACGGCAAAAAACAAGAGTTTAAAGTTCATGATCCATATTACAGATTGTTTTAAAATCCAGTACAAATATTTTAGGATATAAACTGCAGCTGGATATTTTTTGATAAATTTTAAATCGGTATTGCTCTTAAATAAAATGAAATTACAAAATGTGGTTTTTACCGTTTTGCAGTTATTATTATTATCTTTTTTTTTTGGAAAAAGATGGTCTTTTAATTAATGTTTAGGTTTTCTTGTTTTAATTGTACAGGGTCTAAAAAATGTCTTATTAAAAAAATTATGGTACCTGTGCCAGCAATGAAATGGTACCTTAGTAAGGGTTATAGTTACAAAACCATAGGGCTTAAAATTGACATGTTTCGAGTATCGGACTAAGGAGGTTTCGTGACTATTTTTGACACAATGTTTAACAATTGCATGTAAAACATTGTGGTAAACTTGTCCGACAAATAACGTGACGTGTTCGCCCAGTTCGATTCAAAAAAATGTCAAAATTGACAGGCTGGGTAAAAACGCCGCTTCTATACAGTGTGACTACGTAATTTGGCGTCACATGGGAAACCTTTCTGTTATAAATATTACCAATCAGGGTATTCTTTATAAAATTTTTAAAAGTTATGCATGGTCCAAAACCTACCCAGCAAACACTATTTGCCGGCAATGTACATTTTTCATATTGGCATTGATGGTAAAGCATTGGCAATTGGTGGCAATATTATGCCAACATCTAATACGCATTAAAAAATCAACCCTAAATAAACACTTAATTGCCAATAAATTTTACATGCAGGCGAATTGCCGGCAAGCATACAAAAATGGCGGCATATCAATCCTGATTAAATAAAGCATGCCTTTTTGTTGCAGGCAAATAAATATTGAATTTTTGAAGGCAAACCTTCAACGCATATTCATACTTTTTCAACCATATTATTATCATTGCTATTTAACTAACATTAGAGCGTTTTTTGATCTATTTTATTTATAATGGCAGCTAAACAACATTATTTTATGTTTTTTTACCTATTTTAAAGGAAATGGCCTTTTCATAACTTTTTATTGTTAAAAATCATGCAAATAAAAATTAGGTCAAACAAAATGTTTATTATGTATTTTGGAGCGAATAAAAATAAAATGATGGTAAAATTAGCTACGTTAATTTCGACCGAAGGTGCCCGCTTTGTGCATTTGTTCTCTACGTGGTTTTCTAGCTTTTTAGTTTCTTTTTAAAGAAAAGAGTTTTTTAATAGGCATAATTAAGTGTATTCATTACCTAATAAGTGTGTGTTGTGTGATTAATTGGTGATTGCTAGTCGATTGCGAGGCAAGATATTCAAGTAGACTGTTAACATTTTGTTTAAAACCTTATTAAAAGTTTTAAAGACGTGTTAATAAAAAATATTATATATATTTAATAGTTTTTGTCACATACCGATAGATGGCGTAATGGACAATAAACTACTACGTTTCTGCAATATCTTCGCTTTTTATCGCCTAAACCGTACCCATTAGACAAAAATAATTAGAGAGCGGTGTGCGGTAGGTGATCTCACTTAGCTTTGAAAGAAATATCTTCGGCTAGTGTAAAAATCTGCATCTCCAAGTTTGACAGTGTTCCGAGAGGTGCTACTTTGCATTGCAAGGAAATTGCATTCAGTAAGGAGTTTTTTCCTATTTTAATTTTTAAATAAAATATCATTATTTTAGCTTTTAAAAAAAGTATATGCGACAATTTCGTCAGCTTGATGCTTGGGAGTATCTGCATTTGCCCACTTTCGTGTCTTTTTGTTATCTTTTTGCCAATAACTTATTAATGATGGATGCCATCATCCTAAATGTATTTTTTTATCATAACTTATTCATGACGGATGCCATCACATTATCTGCAACACGTGGCCTAATAACGGCCAATTGCCCACTTTCGCGTCTTTTTGATACCTTTTTGCCAATGCCTTGCCATTAAAGAGTGTTGGCAATGCCAGTAAATTAAGTGAACAACGCCGGCAAAAAATGTTATATGGGTAAAGTACAATCATTGGATATTAAATTGTGTCAGTCATCTAAGGTTTGGCCAAAATTGTAATTTGTGCTTAAAAGTAAAGTAACTGTGTTTTTGCTAATATCGCAAATTGTTATAAAGAAAAGATGTTTGGAATTAAAAGTTACTTCTCTATGCAATTTTGTTTATAAAAAAACTTTTTTTTCTGCTAAAATCGAGAAAATTTAGGTCTGCACATTAGTGCATTCTTATATTTATAACACTAAATTTAAGTTTATTTTAAATTGTTCTTTAAAATTAAAATCATAAAATGTATTGCACTAATGTACAAATACAAAATTTTACCAAAGAAAAAAATTAAAAATACTTTTTTGTAAATAAATAAAATTGCATATTTAGAAGAAGTTTTTAATTCTAAACACCTTTTCTTAAAAACAATTTTCATTATAGGTAAAAATACGGGTACCTTATCCTTAAGCAAAAATTACATTTTTGGCCTGACCTCGTAGATGACTAATAAAATTTAATATCTGATTATTGCTTTCTAGGTTTTAAAACCAGGCAGAACTTTTTAAATAATAACTTTTTGTCGAAAACTAATAATA
>JACEGR010001134.1:0-187729 GCA_014170235.1 Listronotus bonariensis | reverse complement strand
TATCATTTAGTTTAAAGTAAATAATATGTGCATTTCAATATAAATAACGATACCCTAAAATAAATTTAAAATTAAAATAACAATTAAATATATCCCCGTTGAAAAGACACTTCTCAGTTGGTACTAGCTTTTAGAAATTGTTTTTAAAATCTAAAATTTTTAATTTTGGGCCGTTCACAAAATTTTTTTGTTCCTAAATGTCTTCGTTTAAAACATAACTCCTTTAATCTTACTGACCAATTAATTAATCATGCTGACCAATCTTAACCATTTTGTAACCAATTGCATCCTTTTTGATTGAGCCATGTATGATTATTTTGATATTTTAAACACACTATAAAGGTTGTTGTATGGATTACCAATTCGTCAGTGACTATTTATCGCCATTTTGTGACCAATTCGGACTTCCTTCAAACCTCAAATTTTACATTTTTGGAGGCTAAATAAATGAGGCTCCTAAGTACACAAAGGTAAATATTTGTTTATTTAAAAATAAAAAGAAATACAACAAAGAAAACAAGTGTTTTGTACTATTTCAAAATAATAAATAACTTTAGGTTTAAAACCATGATTTAGGAATCAATTTTTGGGCTTAAAAATAAATATTTTCATTTATCTTAATAAAATAGAACACATTTTTACGTAACTTTTTTCTACATTTTAAAGAAATATTTGCTTTAACAATTGTTTACATAAGGTACGTTTTATTTTAGTTATTTGAAAAATAATTTTAAGGTTATTAATAAACTGAAATACAATTTTATAAACACTACCTACCCTTATACAGATTTTTTATATGTACATCCTACAAATTTAATACCACAAATGTAATTATTTATTTTAGTGCACCAAGCTTTTATCTGCCAAAAGACTTGTCAAAACCTATAATTTTGGTTGGACCTGGAACTGGAATTGCTCCATTTAGAGCTTTTTGGCAACACAGGTTGGTCAAAACATGATGAATATGTGAAGTTCAAAATAAATTTTAAAAAAGGTATTTAATTTAAATCATTTTTGAAACCGATATAATTTAGATTGCACATCTTTTTAAACAAAAAATCTCTTAACAAAGCTTTACTAACATTGAAAGGAAGATAGAAAATAACATTGGTATTTATAGTTAGTTAAAAATAATTAAAGTGGTTTACGAGTAACTAACCATAGATTTTTAGAAAATCTTTTTATGAAAAAAGTTGTCCATAAAACAAGGAAATATTGCAAAAATATTATTTAACGGTTTTACAATGTATCATTTGCTTTACATTAATATTAGGCATTTTTCAAAATGTCTTTTAAAAAATTATAATGAGGCAATATCACAATAATATTTTAATAACAATGGATTTAGAAAACTACACGGGTGCAGCGAGAGCTTTAATTTATTGGTCAATGTGAAAAGAATTAATATTAATGAGCCTTGTTTTAAATCACATTACTTAAATTTTTAAAAAGTATAGGCTTCTTTATGATAAAAAAAGAACAATCAAGTCTCCAAACAAATGGAAAATCCTCGGCCACGATTAAGACTAGCTCCACATATACAGCGGATAAATGATGTAAACAATACACAGTTGGGTAGTATTCAAATACTCGGTATTATAAATCGTATTCAAAATGAATTGGGCTGGTATTCGAATAGTATTTGAATACATCTGGTTGTTTAGTATTGGGTATTCGGCAGAATACTTTTGTGGTCAGTATTTGGGATTTTGTATTCAGCATACCGTTTTTAAATAATAGTATTTGAGTACAATTTTAATATATTCAAATATTGGGATGTGAAGTATTAGAATACTGGGATTTTAGGTATTTGAATGCCGGCATACCCAGTATTCGAATACCGAAATTTGAATAGCAGTATTTGAATACCGGAAGTGTAAGTATTCGAATATCAAAAGGGTAAATATAAGTATTCCGTGACCCAATATGTAAAAATATTATGCAAGGATTTTTTTCATCTCTTTAAAATTTTAAGGACCAAGAACAAGTATCAAATCTTGTTATTCATTTTTCACAAGTATTTGCATATTTAGTATTTGAATACTTTTTTCGACGGTATTTATATTCGTATTCCAATACCGTTTAAACTAAATATTTTTTGGCTTTTCTCCAAAATAAAATAAAAAAGTTTATTAAACAAATATTTTTTAGGAAAAGAAAAGTTGTCCATAAAAATATTACTTAATGGTTTTACAATGGATCATTTGCGTTACAATAATATTAGGCATGTTTCAAAATGTCTTTTTAAAAAATCGTAATAAGGCAATATCACAATAATATTTTAATAACAATGGGTGCATTTGGAAAACGACACCGCTGCAGCGAGAGCTTTAATTCATTGGTCAATGTGAAAAGAATTAATATTAATGAGCCTTGTTTTAAATAACAATACTTAAATTTTTAAAAAGTATAGGCTTCTTTATGATAAAAAGAACAATCAAGTCTCCAAACAAATGGAAAATCATCGGCCACGATTAAGACTAGCTCCACATAAATAGCGGATAAATGATGTAAATAATGCAGAGTTGGGTAGAGTTCGAATACTTGGTATTCTGAATCGTATTCAAAATGAATTGGGCTGGTATTCGAATAGTATTTGAATACGTTTGTTTATTTGGTATTGGGTATTCGGCAGAATACTTTATTGGTCAGTATTCGGGGTTTGGTATTCAAAATACCGTTCCTGAATCATCGTATTTAAATGCAATTTTAAAATATTCAAATATCGGAATGTCAAGTATTCGAATACTGGAATTTCAAGTATTCAAATACCAGCATACCCAGTATTCGAATACCAAAATATAAACAGCAGTATTTGAATACCGAAAGTGTAAGTATTCGAATACCAAAATGTGAAAAGCAGTATTTGAATACCGAAAGTGTAAGTATTCGAATACCAAAAGGGTAAATATAAGTATTCCGTGACCCAATGTGTAAAAATATTATGCAAGAATATTTTTCTGCCCTTCCAAATTTTAAGGACCAAGAACAAGTACCAAATCTTATTATTCATGAATAACAAGTATTCGAATATTCACTATTCAAATACTTTTTTGACCGTATTCGTATTCGTATTTGAATACCCTTTAAACAAAATATTATTTTGCTTTTCTCCAGAATAAAATAAAAAAGTTTATTAAACATTTTAAGAAAATTAAAACTTTTATATACTATGAAGAACTATTCTGTCCTTGCACAATATATTAAAAGTTGCTTTAAAAAAATTAAAATAATGAAATATTTAATAAAAAGTTACTTACAATAGAAAGGTTCATTAGCTCTCGGTTGAAATAATTATTTTAGTCCAATAAAATAAAATCCTAACAAGACGCCAGACGGGAACTGTGCTAATGATTGCGTCTCAAAAATGTGGTAAATAGTTTACCAAAAATGAAGTAAACAGTTAATTTATTTCTTCATAGTATATGTTTTAAAGTTTTAATTTTTAATCAATGTTTAATTAACTTTTTATTTTATTCTGGAGAGATCCAAATAATGTTTTGTTTAAACGTAATCTCCCAGGAAACAAATAAATCATAAAATTCTAATACCGTATTACAGTATTCGACCCAACTCTGAAATATACGTAATGTAATGTAAACCGCTTCACCTTTCCACTTTAAATATATAATATTTTATTAATTACTTCTAAATATACATACTTCTATTTTATTTTACTTTTTTTTTTTTTTTTAGGTTTGCCCAAATAAAGTCTAAGCACCAAATAGGTAAAATCTGGTTATTCTTCGGCTGTCGAACAAAAGAGATGGACCTTTACAAAAAGGAAAAAGAAGAAATGCAAAAATCAAAAGTTTTAGATAGAGTATTTTTAGCATTATCCAGAGAACCACATTTAAAAAGGTAAATCATTGTTAACAAAATAAAGTTACAATAATAAACATGAAAAAAAACTTGGACATGTTTCCGAAATATTATTTGAACGTTACCATTGATATTAAAAAAGTTATTTGATTTTCTAAAGCCCCCTTACTTATTCAATATTATTGTGTTACAAATAATTTTAAATAAAAATATAATTAAAAATTAAAAGAATATTTAAACAATTTTTAAAATATTATATTATACAGTGTGTCCCAGGATAGGTGTTACAAGGGAACAAATAGACCAAAAGTTTTTGAAGTTTAAAGGAAATTTTGGAAAAACTGATCGCACAATCTAGAACTTATAAATACAAAATTTTACACCAATTGGTATTATACGGTGTCAGTTATGACTATAAATCTGAAAAATGTCCAGGAGCAAAATACTTTTATTTTTAAAAATAAAACAAAATTTTACAAGTAAATGTTGTTTTAACTTTAATTAATTTTGACATAAAATTTATTTCTCTACAACATTTACCTATATCAATTTTGGTACAATTTTTAAAAATTGTGGTATTTTACTCTTGATCATTTTTCGTATGTTTAATTATAACTCACCCTGTATATTACCAATCAAAGTAAAATTTTGTATTATCAGGTTTAAACCATGCAACCAAGTTTCCCAAAAGTACGTTTAAAAATTCGAAAATTTCCTTCACATTTGTCCTCTTGTAACACCTATCCTGGGACACACTGTGTAGTTTATTATTATATTAACTAATACATAGAAATTTTCTCTTTATTTGTTTCCCTATCCAGTGACTTCTTAAGCGCTGTAACGAGCGAAAATTCTTCCTTCTTCTTAGTAATCGCAATGTGTATGAAAAACACCGACCGTGCGAATTCGTCCATATTAATTATTTTAATATTATACTGTCTTATAAATTATTGTAAATAAATAGTAAAATCACACAATCGTAATTTTTTACTTAGTTTAGGACAGTAAATCTACGTTCTCGTACAACAAATAGCTATTATAACCAAGAATAGGTTTGGATATTATTATAAAATTTGGATATTTTAAGCAATTAGATTGATCCAATAAGTAAAAAAAATGTTCACAAAGGAAAAAACTTTAATTTAACTTTTCCTTTCTCTTGAACTGTAAAGAACATTTAAAAAATGATTTTTTCGTAAAAAGTTAAGATACCTTTTTTGTAGTGCATTAAATTTCCTTTAAGAATCAATATTGTTTCTTCCTATATATTTATTTTTTTGTTAGTTACCCAATTTCAAAATAAAAAGGGTAATCTAAAAATTATATTAATGTAACAGCTTGATTTTTCGTAAATGGTCTCGTCTAACAGAAATTTTCAAAAACGATTTAATTTCCTAAATACATTTGTGTAAATATTTTTTTACCTCAATAGTTAGGCAGTTCTGACGCAATAATAAACGTTTAAATAAAAAATCTAAATAAAAGGAAATAGACCTCTTAATATAAATTTTAAGGGCCTAAACCTTTACAGTTTTTTTTTGTTATTTTGAACAATATTTTCGATATATTTTTCAATAAAAAGTCGATTTTTTTGGCCGAGTCTAATATTTATACTGAAGTTTAAAAAGCCGTGTAAATATTTTCCTATGTTTTCTTGTAGACCTACGTTCAGGATCTTGCCCTAGAAGAAGCTGTAGAAATCTATAAACTATTAGTTATTCAAGAGGGACATTTTTATGTGTGTGGAGATTGTACGATGGCGGAGCATGTGTATCAAACCTTAAAGAAAATTATTCAAAAGTATGGTGGAATGTCAAATGATGAAGTAGAATCTTTCTTGCTTTCACTAAGGGTATGTAATACCTTATATTTACTTTTAGGTCTTATGTAATTTATTCTACAGCAATCTAAAATATGAGGTGTTGAGAACCAGAACAGACCATCCCACAAATCAAAAATGGGCTTTAACGCGTATTTTCAACTGCCTAATAATTTTAAACAAACTGTTCTTTGGCTTTTCTCCAGAATAAAATAAAAAGTTTATTTAACATTTACAATTTTAACAAAATTAAAACTTTTATACAATATAAAGAACTATTCTGCTCTTACGCAATATCATAAAAGGTATAATTATTTTAAAAGAAATAAAATAATGATAATATTTAATATTAAGTTACTTACAATACAAAGGTTTCATTTTATAAATTAAAACCTTTGTATTGTAAGTAACTTAATATTAAATGTTTCATTATTTTATTTCAATTTATAAATTGAAACCCTTGTATTGTAAGTATCTTAATATTAAATATTTCATTATTTTATTTATTTTAAAGTAATCATAACTTTTATGATATTGTGTAAGAACAGAATAGTTCTTCTTAAAATGTTAAATAAACTTTTTAATTATATTCTGGTGAAAAGCCAAATAATATTTTGTTTAAGTTTAATCTCCCAGAAAACAAATAAAGCATAAAATGCATAATAATAATCATAAGATAGTAGAAGCTTACGTAGTCTACTTTGGCCCCAATAGGTAACTTTTATGCTATTAAAAATACGCGAAAAAGTACTTTTTTTAATTTGTGGGATGGTCCGGTCTGGTTCTTAACGTCTCATGTAAAAAAATAATAGCTAGAAATAGAATACATAAATCTTGGTTTATCAATAAAGAAAAAAAATACTGTTAACATTACTAACAACAAATTACCGTAAAATATTGTTTACAAGATTGTTTTAAAAAAACAATTAGGTTTATTCCATTAATGAATGTACAGTTGCATTTTGCATTTTCAGACTACTAAAATTACATTACACAGGCAAAGCAAGAAGAAAAGAATAATAACTTTAAAGTATTTATATGATATTGATTAATCATCTTTAACATTTGAAATTAATAATAACTATTTAATTTAAAAAAATCCTTTAATCTTTTACTATTATTTTTTTAGGATCAAAATAGGTATCATGAAGATATTTTCGGTATAACTTTAAGAACTGCCGAAATCCACAATAAATCAAGAGAGTCTGCAAGAATAAGAATGGCTTCGGAACCCTAACAACTCGAAAACAAACCTCTTTTAAGAATAAAGTCTTTTTAAAACGTTAAAGCTGATACTAAAGAATTTGCTCTATTTCTTCATAATTGCCATACTACTGGTTACCTTAAAAATACTCTTTACATTTCTTTAAAACAAAAACAACTAGTGGTGGGGGGTAACGTCGTCCATCATCCTAACTTTTTAACGCAACTTCTAATCGGTCCGTTATCCATCACTAAATAAAAATAAAAAAGCTTAAATAGTAACTTGGCTAACTTGCACTCCGCAAAATCGCTTCTAATCCTTCAGTCGTCAAAAAACGTTTTAGATGGTGGTTGATGTATGTTTTCTTCTGTAAAAATTTATATTAAAATTTAGGTGATTTTGTGTATTTTATTATGCGTTAATAAAATAATTTATTTTGTAAGATTTTTAACGAAAATTACAACTTTAAAAAAAATGTGTTATTGGGTAAGACCGCCCAGAGAGAATTGTTTTGGCCTAGGTGGGACCAAACTATATATTTACGATTTTTTTTTGTAAGCAATAACAGAAATGTAATTTTTCTGTAATATTTTTATATAAAATATGTTAAATATTTTTTATTTTGTTATGTTGGGTATCTACCTTTCTTTTTTTTAGAAGAATCTGAATGTCTAGGACTTTTAAGCTGAATTTATAGATTGACGTTACTGTTTTCGTTTGCCGTTTGACGTTTTTAGTTAGAAAATAATACAATAACTTTTCATTTATTAATTTATATTTTTCTGTTTACCGTTTCCATATACTATATCAGAAACTGAAAAAGTTAAACGGCAAACGAAAACAGTAATGTCAATCTATCAAGAACAATGTAATTATATGTGTATTAATATATACTAATATATATTAATAAAATGTATTAATATATACTAATATAATATTATTATATATTAATATAATGTATTATATTTAAACAAAAATAGAAAGATTTTTTTTAATGTAGGGTTTTACGTTTAAGTCTTATGTCCCTAATTTTATTAGGAAAAATTTGAATGTCTAGGACTTATATTAAACATGAGATAATAAGTTATATTATTTCATAAATTTTATAGTACAAAAATCTTAATTGGAGGGCGACCTTTTCCCCCTGGGTGGGCGGCGTTACCCAACCTATAGGGCATCTCAGCCCATTAGTAAACGTAAAGTTATTTAACTAAAAACGTTTACCTATTTAGAATACATACCTTAATATAAACAATGGATTTAAGCAACGCCGTTTTGGAATAGAGACTTATATGTTACTGACACTTCACAATATTTAAATTTGCAAAGATGGACGGGGCTTCCAAAACCTCCCCTATTTTTGCCTTCTATACAGAAATCAAAAGTAAGTCAAAATTAGGCCAGCAGGTTGGTTAAGAAACTAAAAATATATAAGTACATAAAGTGACACTTTTTTATGAATGGGAAGTTTGACGGCACAAGCCGTTAGGCGAGTGCAGCAATCCCATAAGTAAAAAAAAAACACTTTATGTATGTGTTACATATTATATTTTTTTCACCACCGTATATAAATTTCCCATAATACCATTTTATACATGTTAACTTAATAATTTTTATTTAAAAAAACAGTATAAATTCCTTTTCAATTTCCTAGTCATCCAAATTCATTATTAAATACTAATAATTTTTAATAATTTCTATTAAATTCATTTGCACACTGTCAAATTTTAAAACTAGTGACACACGAACTTAAAAAAAAAATGACGAAATCAAAGGTAACTTGACCGTTTGGTTCAGTTGATGTTGCGTTTACTGTTACATTGCATAAACTGATATTTAAGTTTATTGTAGTCGGCAATGAAACAAAACACTAATTTAAAGTGTGAAAAAAGGTTCGAAGTGTTAAAAACAGTTACTCCTTTTTAACACTGTAAGTAGTGTACTAGAATGAAGTACTTTAACTTCATGTTAACGATTTGAAAAACAGCATTTTTTTTAACGGTCGTGGAAAATATATATTATTTGGCTTTTCTCCAGAATAAGAATATTTACTAAATATTTTAAGAAACCTAAAATTTTTATTTATTATAAATGGGCTTTATTTTCTTGTAATAATACAATAAAAATTCAGATTACTTTAAAGAAATAAATTTATAATAATACACTCTTGGACAAAAAAACCGAAAAACCAGATTTTCTTCAAATTTAATCCTAAATTACTTTTTGATTTTATGACTAATTTTAATTGTCTTTTGGTCCAGTTTTAGCTTCTTTCATTAAGATTAAGGGGATTGCAAAAAATTTTAATAAAATTAGGTGTTATACAGGGGAAAGTCAAATGTTTCATTTTGAATCAAATTTTCGAACACCCTGTGGAGTATTGTAACGTCACACCTCTAACAAGTGTATTGGATTTAAAAGCGCTATCTTTTCCTAACACGGCCTTTTTTTGTTTATGTCAGTATCTCTATTCTAAAAGAAAATACAAATTTTTAAAGAAAACAATGCAATTTAATTATGATGGTCGTAATACATACCATATTGCCATCATATTGAGGAAATTAAGAATTTGGATAGTCATATTTTTAAAACGTATAAAGATAATCATACAAATGTAGTATTTGTATGTATGTTAAAAAGATTTTATAGCTGGTGATAATATACACAGGGTGTTTTATTCTAATTATACTTTTGTCGTACCCTGTATAACTTACGAGAAAAAAACATTTTATTGGTTTGAAAACTTAACAAACCAGTATTTTAATTTATTTTCAAATATCGAAAATAGCAATTTTAACGGAATTAAAATTATAACTTGACACCCGATACACAAATTTTATTGTCTTATTTAAAAATTTGTATATCCTGTTAGAATAGAGATACTGAAATAAATAGAAGAAGAAAATGTTAACAAAAGATGGAACTTTAAAATCCATTACACTGATAAAAAATTGTGACGGTAAATTATTCCACAGGGTGTTCAAAAATATAGGTTAAAGTGCAACATTTGGCTCTCCCCTGTGTAACAACTAATCCTATAAAACTTTTTGTTTGGTCGGAAATTTAGTGTTTAGCTCAACACCAGACGGACAAAGTGCAAAATGTATCGACGCTGAAGGCCACCAAAGGACCAGGGCGCCGGAACACAAGATCGTTTAATAGGTAAGGTTGCCTCATTACGTCACATATGTACCGCACTGCTGGTTCCTTATTGGCGCCAACATAGCAAACAAGGATGTCTAGACGGATAATGCTATGAGGGCGAAAGAGCGCGATATACAATATTTAAAAATCAGCTAGAATAATCAATAATTTATTAATAGGAAATAAAGAAGTTACGGGAATACCTGGAATTAACAGTATTTAAAAGTATTTCTTTAATATTGACAAAAACACAAACTACACTGTAAAAACTTCATTAAATAATGAGCAAAATACATATGTGACGTATGGTCCGCCATGTTGCAAGGCTTACGAGGCAACCTTACCTATTAAACGATCTTGGCCGGAACACACTTTGTCGTGTCCTGCGCAACCGTAGACATGCGAACCCCACTCAGTTGGTAGGTTCAGTAGTGCCCCCTGGGTGGGGACGAGGTCCTAAGTTGTCGCTCATAGGATCGTGATTCGGAACCCACGTTAAGCTGTAGGTCCCGTCTGGATGACATCACCCAGACGTAAAAAGACAGGGCTTCAGTGCATGGGTTATCCAGGCCCTATTCTAATTTAATCTAATCTAATCTAATTCTTATTGGAAGGAGCTACAATTAGACCAAAATTAATTGACATTGGTTTAAAAACAAAAAGTTATTTAAGATTGATTTTGAACAAAATTTTGTTTCTCCGGGTTTTTTTGTCCAAAAATATCTTAATTTTTAATTGTATTATTGCAAGAGCAAAATAGCCCTCCACAATACATAAAAAGTGTAGGTATATTAAAATATTTATAAAACCTTTTATTATACCAGGTTTTATATAAGTTATTCAAGAAAAACCCATATTCAGCGGTGTCCTTTCAGGGCACATATCTCTGTAAAGAGGGAATTTTTATTTCAATCAGTCTTAGTTCTCCCAATGTCACTTTCTTGAAATCAAAAAATTCAATATGTCAGAATTGAAGAGTGATTTCGAAAATCGCGCGGCTGGGTTAATAAGGTTGGCGTTTTGTTAACGATTTGAGAGTGTAAAAGCCAGCGTACTGAAAAATACACGCTAAAGTGACTCTATAATATGTGTGTAAACGTCTCGCACGCTATTGGTCTAGAGCTACCGCGACGGTATAGACGCGATCTGATAGTTTTTTAAGCAGCTTTCCTCGCGCTTTCGGATTTTTGCAGGTGTAGGTGGTTTAGTACGGGGTTGATGTGTCAGAGGTTGGTAAGTGATTAAAAGTTACAGTTTAGGCCAGAAAAAAATACCTTTTTTATTTTTTAGTGTTCTTGACGTTAAGTCTCACTCAATCCATGTAATTTATAGAAATTTGTCATATATTATTTTTATGTGTTCTATATAAATCCGAGAGATTGCCCACATCTTCTGAGAGACCCTGTATATTTTTAGAGAAATGTAAGGTATATTTAGCTAGAATCTGATGTATTTTTTCATTGTTACTCTCAATGTAGTTATTAGCTTGTTCTTGTTCCAACGACTTGGTGATAAATTAAATTTTAACTTAAGTTAGTTTAAGAAATACAATTATTAATTATATTTAAAAATATCTTAAAAACTAATGTAATGTAAAAAATATATTATAAAATAATACCATTTTTTTGTGCCAAAACAAAAAGGATCCGATGGCTGTAAGGCACCGCTATGTAATTAATTTGGCCACTAAGTATTCCAGACTTTTGCCAATGTGTTATAAAGTCTCAACATGTTTATGTAGGTAACTCAAAACAATATTCTTATACATACAGGGTGTTTCGAAATATGATTCCAATCCTGATACTGATGTTAATGTCCGACTGGTATATCATTTAATAAAAATAATATGTCAAAGTCAGTTAAATACGAAATATTACCCCAGGGCGTTATTAAAAAAATAACGCCCTATGGCCTACAAATTTATCAATTAAAAAACAATAAATTATCTTTATTTAAGCATTTATCACGAAAATACAAACATACTTATACAATCTACTTATCATATAATAATTATTTCTTAAAGTAAAACGTACAATTATCAAACTGAAAATAAGCCATTAAAACTGTTTTGTTCACACGGTCCACGCAGTTTTCCGTCAGCCAGGCCTGAAAATGAAAATATTCTTTTTCCTAAAAACGCCTAGTTTTTTTCTGGCAAAGCGCATGCTCAGCTTTAGCAGCTTTTTAATAAAATATCTAGGGGGAGATGGTTATTTTCCACTACTTCGGACATTTTATGCCTCAATCGCTAAATTATTTTCTACGTGCTGTCTTATTAACCACTAACTTACAACCATTGTTACCACAATTACGTTTTGACAACTTTTTTATGTAAATGCTAGTACTTGATTTGGTTTACTTTAAAACATTTAAAATTTATTCAAATTGTCCTTATATAAAAAATATTTAGTCGGACATTAAACGTTGAAGGCACTACGGGTATTAAGGATAATAACGCTTTCGGTGAACGTATATCCCTCGGGCCAAAGGCTCTCAGGAAACACACCATCGACCTCAAGCAATAATACCCTTGATACCTTAATACCTATAATCCTTGATTTTAAGAAAAAAGATTATATGAAGCTATTAGTATGGAATCCAAATAGAAAGCGACACTTACCCATCTTCTTACCGAATAAAAACTGTTTTATGTTAAAGATAGTATTTAAACTAAGGTACTGCCAAAATGTTTGGCACAACTGGTTTTAAACCACACTTTTTTACATGCCAATTTAAGTTAATAAAATATATGTATTTACTAGTCAACCCGTGCCAACTTGGTTGGGCGTTAATTATATTTTTCCGCTGAATTGATATACAAATGCCATTTTTTTTTACTTTTTGTTTAATTATAATATAATATAGCCTTCAGCACCCCTGAATAGTGTAGCTTTCTGATTGTAAAAGAATTTAGCCCTCACAAACAAACAAACAATCAAAGTTACAAACTTTACCTCTTTATAATATTAGTACACATTTAAAACTTACCACTTAAGTTATCAGCAAAAAAGGCAGATTTGAGAAAATTGCCGATACACGTCAAGATATTTATTGAAAGGACATATTTTTTACAAAAATTTGACGGCGTTCCTTCAACCCCTTTATCACCAGGGTCACCACCCCAAAATTCCTAAATGAATATTGAGGTCGAGTAATATATCATTTTTAAGCTCCTAATAAGTACTATATAACTCTTAAATAAAGTCAAAATATTTAACTACTACAAAATAGCGGTACTTTGAAAATTTCTCAAAAACCTGATTGGGAGGGCCAGGAGAAGAAAGTACATAATGTAGTATTTTCTTAAACCACAAGATCTTATTGGTAATATAATATACAGGGTAGTAGTAGGTACAGGTATTAAAAATATATACTTTTTGTCCTACCCATGTAATCACATAAATACCAAATTAAGTACATCTAACTTTATTTGTTTCCGAAATATTGCCATTCTAATGAGGTATTTGGGTAATTTTAAAAGTACCGTTATTTTGTGGTAGGTAAAGGTATTGACTTTTTATGTTGGGGTTATAAAGTAGGTACGCGTCAGAAGCTAAAAATGATGTATCACTTCCCCCCTCTTATTACAGTATTTTGGGGTGGTTACCCTGGTGGTAACGGAGTTGTAGGGACGCGCGCTGTCTAATTTTTTGTAAAAAACGTTTTTCTCAATAAATATCTTGATGTGTTTCGGAGATTTTCTCAAATCTGTCTCTTTTTGCAGATATCTTGAGTGGTAAGTTTTTAAATGAACACCCTGTAACTAAATCATACACAATATACTGAAAATATATGAATAACTTTAAAATTTAAAAACTTTGTAATGGCTTTTTAGGAAATCGGGGAAAAAATAGCAACATGTAAGTACTGTCAAGTAGAATAAAAAAATAACATTATACAGGGTAACCCCTTAGGAATTCACATATTTTTCTGAAACATCCTGTAAAACTATCACATAGCTTGCACCCTCAGATTCTACAATCATAAGGCCTTATAAGTAAAATCAAAAGTATTTTAATTTATTGGTACAATATATAGTTAATCTTTAACTTTTTAGATATAATTTCTATTATTAGATATAAGAATATCTTTAATCATTTAAAAAATTCAAACGAATTACTTAGTGTTACTACCGTAAAATTATTACTAATGTATAAAATAAAAGCATCTTGAAAATGTTCTGTATTTCAGTGAAATCACAATTACTGTAATTTTAACACCAATTCTGCATGTAAGAATAACTTAAGAATATTTAACATATGATTCAATCCTAAATAAAATTTATTGCTGAGATGGTCTAGTTTTTAATTAATGGATTTAAACAAAAAAAGCACAGAAAACCTGACCAACTTGACCTTTATTTAATAAATTAATATAATCATTTATAGCTTGGTATAGAGAAAGGGCGCATTCAGGTGGTCCCATCGGCTGAGATAGCTTAGTTAGAAGTCACTCTGAATGCAAAGCTGATTACTGCTTCTTCGTAGTATTTTGCACAGCGTAAAAATGACCGCTGTCGCTTTTAAAACAGCGGATTTTGATAGTTTGACATTTGATATTTGAAATGGAAGCTTGGTTATAATCGCGATAAATATTTATTTTGCTAATACTTTTAAATATTTGCTTTGTAATAACGTTTAAATCCAAACAATTAATATGGATAAAAACAAATTTGTTCCGGATACCCATTTTTTGATCGTAAATAATGGAGGAAATCCTATTATAGAAAATAATAGAGTGTTGGTACAAAGTATAAAAGGTAAGGATAATTTATTATTATATTATTTAAATGTACTACATGTTTCGTAAATTTTTATTGAAATTACCATAGTTTATTAACTATGCTCGTAAATTTTTAAATAATTCCTTTGTTTATATTACTCTGTGTCCCCTAGTAAATCAATTTTTGGTCTTACAACTGCGTCAAAAACTAACTTAAACAATGAAGATGTTTTAAGTGCTTTTGATAATAATAATGTACTAGGTAGGTGGATATAGCAGTTTTATTGTCTATAGTGATATTTTGCATCAATTACTTGGTAGATGCTTACAAAGTTTGTCAAACAGTTATCATTACTTACTGTAAATGTATAAATACTTAATATACCTATAAACCAAATTTATGTTATGTTTGAATGTTCACATTTGACCAGCTGTCAACCTTTAAGTTAGCAATGCATTTAGAAAAAAGAAAAACCCTGACTAACAGGGGTCTCAGCATGCAAAGTTGGCTAACTTAGCCGATGGGACCTCCTGAATATACCCAATGTTACCACAGTTAAAAGAATATATTCTTTTAACTGTGATGTTACAGAATGTTGTTAAAACAATAAGAGCAAATCCTTCTTTAGAAAATATAAAGAAAATTTTATACCTATAAACTTGGGTCTGAAAAATTTGGGTTCTCAAGATACAGGGTGTTAAACTTTTCAAAAAAACAAAAATTTTGAAAACACTTATTTTAGTAAAAAACGTTAAAATGCATATAAACCTTATAAATACGTTATTATTGCTACGTTAACATAGTTGCTTATGGAAAGTTAAACTTAATTTAAAAAAAAGTTCTCGCAATGCTGCTTTTATGGTCTAGAAATATGCAACTATGAGGATTTTATCTCTGTTTCTTTTAATCTAAAAAAAAGATAGGAAAAGAAAATTTAGAGACATAAAAGCTGTTTATTTATTTACTTCTTTTAAAAAACAAACATTTCACACACATTTACACAGTCAGTGGCGTACCGTTTGTTTTTTGTTAGAAATATTTCTTTAGCTGCCGCTCCTGACGCCATTGAACTTACTAAATGTAATTAAGAAAGTTATAAATTACTCCCTTAATGCCATATATAACATTGATAAATTAAAACAAAATTGGGTAAAGGATATAAGAATATACAAAAAAATACCACACCCTGTATTTAGAGAAAAGGAATTTGCGAACCAATGTGTTCTTATATACGATCCAGTAGAAAAAAATCAAAAATACGTTATGGTTTATGAAAAACAGGCAAGAAACAATATGAAATATTGTTGAGAAATCTTATGGTAGGTTTACATCGGACATTTATTGCATGATATTTATGTCAGACAGAAATTCTGGCTAATGTAAACAATACAAAATTTCTATCAGACATACATTTTTTACCGTTTACATTGTTATAAAACAAATATCATGCAATAAATTTCAGATGTAATCTACCATTAGTAACCAGAGTATAAAAAAAGTAATGCAAATTGGTGCAATACAACTTTCTCACGAACTTGCTGTGAATCTGAATTATTGTTTTGTATAGATTACTTATACCTTGAAAAATACCGATATGGGAACAAAACGGCCGACCATAGGGAATGCATACATTAAATCATCTCCACTAATCTACTATGTACTCTCCTACAATTTACCCCTGCAACGAGCGTGTCGATTGGCACCAAACGAGACCAGAGGCTGCCGATGAACCGCTTCCACCTTTCCCCGGACGGCGACACGACTGGAGCACACCCTCCTCACATATTGCTACTGCTTTAACATAATGTGTAATTTCCTATAGTCGACCGGTTCGTCTTTATACCTATATATGTATAATATTTTTTTAAAATCCATTCAACAAAAAAAGAGTGTTTCTTTGGGTTTCTGTTCTCATGCGTAAATTCTGATTCTAGACATTTAAAAATACTGAAATTTTTTTGTCTGGTTCTAAAAGCTTGTTTTTGATGATTCACGTTGATAAAAATATTTAATATGAGGGAGCTCATATGAACATAAAGGAAATAGAATTGAAGAACAAAATATGGTACGTCATTGATTTTTTCAAAAATAAAAATATTATCTTTAGTTAAGATTTGTTTAAACAAATTTAACCACTTGACTTTTTTCTCCGATGCACCGTTTTTGTGTAAAAAAAATTAAAATAGGTCACCAGCATACTAGTTCAAAATAATTTTGTTATACCATATTATGCCTGAAAACGGTTTTTATTTTTGTACGCGAAAATGGTACATTGGAAAAAAAGTCAAAAAGCAAATTTTTTGGAAAAAACTGGACATTTAAAAAAAATTTGCTTAGTAGAAGCATGTTATATTTGCGTATATTTTAAGTTTTAGACGATGCAGAACTTTAAAAAAAAAAAAATTTTCTTAAAGTAAGAATTAAAAAAATCAAATGGTGCAAACCTGGACATTTAAAAAAATTTTGCTTAGTAGAAGCATGTTATATTTGCGTATATTTTAAGTTTTAGACGATGCAGAACTTTTAAAAAAATATTTTCTTAAAGTAAGAATTAAAAAAAAATCAAATGGTGCAAACCCTAAATAGACACACTATATATGAGAAAGTATGAAGAATTATGGGAAAGTTTAGCTATGTATTGGAAATTAGGAAAAGTATGAGGACGTATGACGTATGGGGAAGTATGGAAAAGTACGATGAAAATATAAGTTTGTACCTTGATGCGTACCTATTTTGAAACCTTTGTCACAGAAACGATCGTTAACGCAATTTTTTTCTTACAAATACACCAATTTGCATAAATTATTTAAATGCTATTTTTATTTCTTAACATATTTACTTTTTAAAAATTTTCGATATTACGAAAAAGGTACTTCCCTCCTTAATACTTTATCTGATGATTGCATTTTAAGTTTTAGACCATGCAGAACTTTTTATAAAAAATAATTTTTTTCGTAAAGTAAAATTTAAAAATTAAAAATTAAAAAAATTTTCATATGGTGCAAACTTAAGTATACACACTGTATATGAGAAAGTATAAAGAATTATGGGAAAGTTTAGCTAATTATTGGGAACTATGGGGAAGTATAAGGAAGTATGTATGGGGAAGTATGACAAAGTATGAGGAAGTATGGGAAAGTAGGAGGAAGTATAGGGAAGTATGGGAAAGTATGAAGAAGTATTAGAAAGTAAGGGGCAGTATAAGAAAGTATTTTATAAAATCGAAAATTTTTGACAAGGAAAAATGCTTAGGATTAAAAATAACATTCAAATATGCAATCTAGTTCATTTTCAAAAAAAAAATATGTAATAACAATAAAAATAAAAGTTTGTATCTTAGTGCGTACTTATTTTGAAACCTTCGTCACAGAAACGATCGTTAGCGCAATTTGTTTTTTTTCTTACAAATACAGCAATTTGCATAAATTATTTGAATGCTATTTTTATTTCTTAACATATTTTCTTTTTAAAAATTTTTGATATTACGAAAAAAAGGTACTTTCCTCTTAATACTTATCTGATGATTTCATTTTAAGTTTTACTCCATGCAAAATTTTTAAAAAATAACTTTTTTCGTAAAGTAAGATTTAAAAAGTTTTCTATATGGTGCGAACTTAAGTAGACATACTATTATGGGAAAGAATGAGAAAGTTTTGGGGTACGAGGAAGTATGGGGAAGTATGAGTCACAAAAACCATCATTAACGCAAAAAAAAGTTTTTTTCTTACAAATACATCATTTTGCATAGGTATTTAAATGCTATTTTTAATCCTTAACATATTTTTTTATTTTTATAAAAATTTTGGTTTTACAAAAAAATATATTTTTGGACACACCGCGTATAGCACTGCAAAGAATTAATATCTGATAATTGCATTTTAAGTTTTAGACCATGCTGAAGTTTTCATAAAAATACCTTTTTTCGTAAAGTAAAAATAAAAGAAAAATCATATGGTGGGAACTTAAGTAGACACGTATATGGGAAATTATGGAAAAATATGGAGAATTATGGGAAAGTATAGCGAATTATTGGGAATTATGGAAAAGTATGGGAAAGTATGAGGAAGTATGGGAAACTATGAGGTAGTATGAAGAAGTCTGAGGAAGCATGGGGAAGTATGAGGAAGTATGAGGAGGTATTTCAATTAAAAATTTTTGAACGGAAAAGATGCTTGGGATTAAAAATATCATTCAAATATTTAAACTAGTTTATTTTCAATAAAATAAAATAAAATTAATGCAATAAGTGCATACTTATTTAGAAATGTACTCTGTAAAGAAAGCCTAAAAATGCCAAAACAGCGAAAAGTCACAGAATCGTTAGCATAGAAAAAAGTTGTTTTCCTATAAATACACCAATTTGCATAAATATTTAAATGCTATTTTTAATCCTAAACCGATTTTCTTTATTCAAATTTTTAATAATACGAAAAAAAGGTACTTTTCTCAAAGGCAACATGAAAATATCTGAAACTGTTTTGAAGTTATGATATAAAGACGATTTTTGTATTAAAATTTAAAACACCTTGAAGCTTAAAAGTTAAGAGGTTTAGGATATATTATGTTCATAAAAATATAATAAAATAAGCCAAGGAAATATATCCTGTATTTTTAGCCATCAATTAAATTACACCCTGTATAAAACCTATTGACTTTTGTCAAAAAATAAAAAACAAAATTACAAAAACAAACTACTTTAATAAAAAAGGATATATATTTTTCTTAGTTCTGGCGTAGGAGAAACTAAACCTTAATATGCAGTAGTCAGGCCCAAAAATCGTGTTGACCAGTGTTATTAATGCTAAAAAAGATATTTTGCCTGATGGCCTCGAGGTAAGTATGTAGAAATACCCAAACTGGAAACAAATTTTAAGTGACTCTAAATGAGTTCGAATATTACAAGGTTTAGTGGTAAAGTACTAATAGTATAGTAGAATTCAGCTAATAAAAAGCCAGGGGCTTCATATAAATAAAGACGGTAATCAGCTAACAGAGGGCAATAATTTGAAAGTGAGACAGAACTGAGGAGCGCGTGGCTTTTTCTTCGCTGAATCGTGGTCTACGAGAAAACAAGAGAAGAAGAACGAGAAAAAAATATTTTGCTATGAGAAAACTCTGTTGAAAGTTGGTACCACGTTGGTCAAAAACAAAAAGTGGTTTCTGTATGTGTGTTCATTCTGAGGACTGTTTGTTCATATTTAAAGATAAGAAACCAAAATTTTTGCGTCCATATGTGACAGAGTGGATGTGGAAATGTGTGGAAATGTGTGGAAATGTGTGGAAATATGACATGTGACATGGATCACCCTAGAATCAAAAAGATCGTTGTCTGACCGTAGACCAAGTAAACATTGTCCATAGCGCCCGAAAGCAACAACAATACCATTCACAGTAAATATTATATAGCGTTATTGGAGTGTTTGAAGGCCAAAATTTTAAAAACTAGCAAGGAAACAAAATATTTTATCAAAAAAAATGCACCGTGTCACAAGTCAATTACACAATGCCAAAACTTCAAGGACTAAATTTCGAAATGCTCCCAAATTTACCGTATATTTGCCAAGCTGTTCGCAAGGTAAAAAATAGGTATCCATAGGATTTTAATTTTTTTTGGGAAATTTTGCAAGAAAATTGTTAAATAGTCAATTCCTAATACAATAAAATGAGGATCAACGAGTTTTATCCATAAAAACTTATTTTCGCAATTTTTGGGCGATGGCGAACTTATTTCACTTTAGCCTTCATTTACATAATAACAGGCTGATGGAACGTATAAATTTTTGTCACAAATTTTATTCGTTTAATTAGCTGTTTCCGAGAAAAACGACTTTTAAACCTTTACATACGTTTAATTAGAAATTCTGATTTTCAAAATTAACAAAGCAAGCCTTTAAAACAAACGTTGTTTGAGGGTAATTTGTTATTGATCTGTATGCAAAATTTGGCGGAAATCAGTACACTAGAAAAAGTTATTAGAAAAAAAACAAAATCTTTTTTCTTCAGCACCCGGTATATCCGTTAATTTTGAGTTTTCGCAAAAATTGTTTAGAAGCGGGGGGTAAAATTGGTAAAATAAGTTAATGAAACTGAACATCACATGAAAAATTAAGTAAAGATAAAACATATGATAAATATAAAATTGTTAATTCATAGCCTAAAAGTGGAAAAAAACGACTAAAAACATCAGTTATACCATGCTAAATATAGAAAGCATTTGGCAACATCGGAAGGATCTGATTCTATTTATGAGTGAATAAAAGAAAGAATTCACACAAACTGGATTCATAAAGTGTCTCTGGTGTAATTGAATAAAAAAACGTTGACTACAAGAACTAACCTGACCACCCTTTAAAATCCCTCTTTTATTATTAAACATTTAAACAGCGTTGCCAATTGTCAATAATAAAAGTGGACAAATGCCAAAAAAATATTTTTTATTATAAAAAAATAAAAAAAAATCATAACTGCGCCTTCATATTATTATTAAGGACAACTAATAGATATCATGTACGTCCAAATATTTTAAAAAATCGTTAAAATAGCAGAAACCGTATACTAAATAATTACCGACCCGAAATTTAGCTCGAATAAAAGGGTTATCGCCGAATCTAAGCCCTTTTTTCAGGCAAAAGTTAAATTGTTCTGAAAACCCCTGTATTACCCAATTAATATTATTGAACTCTCTTAATTACACATTTAGTTTAAATATACCAAAACAATATCCACATTTAAATAACATGATAACCGGTTAGTACGATAAGAAATTATAAGTCTTGCAGTAATAACAACAGTTCAGTAATAAATAAAGTAGCGATGCAGCAGTTAGTTCGAGTGAACTGGCAAGAATTTATCTGTTTTTATTTTTAAATTTTACACACTTTGTTTAAACAAAATGGAAGAACTAGAAATGGAAGCTCCTCCAGTACTTAAAAATCCTTTAATAGTACCGTACAAAATTCTTATGGGACCTGGACCTTCCAATTCTTCACCAAGAGTGCTACAAGCCTTGTCTTTACCGGTTTTGGGTCATATGCATCCTGAGTTATTTAAGGTAAGTTTTGGATTTTTTTTAATATTACGTTTTGGTTTATACTATAGAGTATAGAGGGTATCCGCAATAGCCTATACGATGGGCGACCCAAAGTTGCTTTACAGAAAATATGGTGATTTAAGCCGTTTTTTGTTGTTAATATATACGGTTTAAAACATTTAAAAAACATTACATTTTCTTGCTAAACAGTGACGTCATGTACGTCACGTATTTAACCGTGTTTGAATACATCTCGGGCAATGGTTTAAAAACAATTTAGTTATCCTTCTCGGGCGGACAAATGCGTTGAACTCATTAAAAACCTTTTTTCGGTCATTTTTTGTAAACTTTTAACATGAATGTCAATGGCAAGTAAAAAATTTTATATCCGGTGTAAACTTAGGTACGTATTAACCCTAAAAAATAAAAATCATAATCATAACCTAAAATCTTATTGGGCTGTGACGCACCGGTTTGAAAACCTACATTTTCTTGATTCTAATATTCATATTGTCATTTTCAAATACGGTTGGAACCACTTCGACGAATGCGTTTAGCAAGAAAATTTGACTCTAATATTGCTTATCTATTTACAAAGTATTAAAATTTTAAAATATTACAATTATAATTAAATCGAGTGATTCTAACAGGTAGCCCCTAGAACATTTTATTTTTTTTAGATACCGACTATATTTTGACCCATTTTGACCGTTAATAACTTTAAAACTAATACAGTTATCATAATGCGGTTTGCGTCAGAGGCCTTTGATTTTTTAAAAGTTGTTTATCATATCCTCGCCACCTGGTTGTGACATTTAGTTAAAATAAAAACAAACTGGTCGATTTTCCGATATGGAGTATAGGCCAACTTTGTTATTTTAAATGGAACACTAAAAATTCAATATTTCTCCTTTAAAAAAATGTAACATTAGTTATGTTTATTGCAAAAATATTGGATTGATTATTGATCTTTAAAAAATTGATTATATAGCAATTAAGAGTATTATTTGACAAAAAACGGAATTAAATCTTGAGATATTCAGAATAGATGTGGTAGTCTTTTATTTTTTATAGCCTTTAATGTTAAGTTGTTTTTTAATGGACAAATCAAACACCCAAGCAGCAAGCTGACGTCATTATGACGTCATTTTTAAGTAATTTTTGGTAATTTTTGGTCTTGGGACGTCATCAGACCAAAATTATGACGTCATTTAATTGACGTGTTTTTGACGTCGTTAAAGTGACGTCTTTTCGACGTTATTTTTCGTCATACTACCTCCTAAAAATCTAATGACGTCGTGTTTAGAAAACCCGCCTGAAAAATTTTGTGTCATTATATGATTCGTGTCAAAATCCAACCAAAATATCATATGACAGAAAAATAAGACTAATAATTTTACAAAATTGAAATAGGAAAACACTTTACCGATAAATGGCGTATTGGACAATAAAACACTACGTTTATTCAACATCTTCGCTTTTTATCGCCTATACGGTACCGATGAGACCAAAATAGTCCGAGACCGGTCTGCGGTTGGTGATCTCAATTAGCTTTGAAAGAAATATCTTTGGCTAGTGTAAAAATCTGCATCTCCAGGTTGGACAGTGTCCCGAGAGATGCGACCTTGCATTACTTGCTTTTTCCTATTTTAATTTTCAAATAAAATATCATCAATTTAGCTTTTAAAAAAGTATATGCGTCAATTTTTCGTCATCTTAAAGACGTAATTATGACATCATTAACGGGACATCTTTTGTCTGTGACTTAGGGAGGTCAATTTAACGTCATTTTGTCGTCATCTTATGATGTCTTTGCTGACCAAATATGACCAAAAATGACTAAGAAGAGACATCAATAAGACGTTAGTTTGCTGCTTGGCAATGGGACAGCGTACATCAAGGTGCTTCTAATAATATTATAAAATGTGTTAACGTCAGTAGAAAACAAATCTATCAAAATGCAAAATTAAAATTAGCAACATTTTAAACCCTAGCCTATAATTTCTAAATCTATTATAGATTATGGATGAAATCAAACAAGGTATTCAATATATTTTTCAAACCAAAAATGATCTAACATTGGCAATAAGTGCTTCCGGGCATGGGGGCATGGAAGCTGTTTTGTGCAATCTTATAGAACCTGGAGATAAAGTTTTGATACTCATTAATGGCCTTTGGGGTGAAAGGGCATCAGACGTGGCCCAAAGATATGGTAAGAATTTTTATAACAAATAATGTTAGGATAGAAACTATTTTTTTAATATACAGGGTGTTACGGTATGTTGTTAAAAAAAGTTTTAAGAGGATGCTACTATTACAAATACAAAAAGTTTATGTAAACATGAGTCCAGAAATGCTGGGCTTTCCAGCTACAGTATATTAACCTTTTTAAAAATATCGTTTTGTATTATTATCTTAAATATTTCTTTTCCAGCTTTAATTAAATTTGGCAGAGGTATTTGTATTATTAGAAGGCTGATTTTTCTCTTACTTGATTAAATTTATTTTGTCTAGTAGCATCTCAAGAGGTACTTAAAGAAATATTTCCGACGAAAAAATGTACGCCACTGACTTATTTGGATTAAGCAAATTAAAATACAGCTCTCTGAGCTTTTAATTTTTTACCTATCTTGCTTAGTTTTTAAGAGAAAAAATTAAATCCAAAAATTGCATAGCCTGGACTATACTAGAAACAGAAAAAACTCTTTTGAAATTTTTTTATACCTAGTAAGTAGCCCTAGTTTTCCCTAATATAATGTGTCCCAAGTATAGGTAACAAAATAGTGTTTTAAATAGGGTTTATGTTTTTAGCCACTTACTAATTAAAATATGTGAATTAAATTTACTAAAACAATTAAAACCTTGCAATTAGAAAATTACACATGACAATAATTACCCTAAATTTGCATTATCAATTTGTAAATATTGTTAATTGTGTGTGTACATAAAATTAATTTTGTGTAATTATAGATTTTTCAAATATTTGCTTTTTTATTACTTTTTAACTTATCTTTAATAATAAAAATATTATAGGTAGCACTACGACCACTATCTATAGCACTTCTATTGAGAAAAATATTTACTTAGTAGTGATGGTTACTGACTTTTTAAACCAATAAAATAATTTTTTTAAATTACATTTTTTACCTTAGAACATCCATTGTTGGGAGGCTTTAGTAACCAAAGAATTATTTAAAAAATTCTGTAAATTGGTGCAAAAGAATTTCCTTACGAATTGCTGTAAACTAGCATTTCAAATATACAGAGTGTCTAGTAACTCTATCAACAAACTTTAAGGGGTAATTTTAACATGAAAAACAAAACTTTATATGAACATATGTGCTAAACGTCTTAGTTTTAGAACTATAGGGTGGTAAAAAAATTTAAAATAATAATTTTTTATAGTAACTTTTATACCAATTTAGATATTTTTAAAAAATTTGAAAGACGCCTTCTATGGATTAGAAGACATCTTTTTGACACACAAGAAAAAAAATTTCCCAGCGTCGTCCATGGGGGTTTGAAGTAATTGCTTTTTTTAATAAATATATTTTTTAAAATTCCTATTTAATTTAAAACAAATTTTATTTTGCGTGCGGTTTTCAAATTAATAAATAAATACCATTTTTTGGCATTGTTAAATCCTTATCCAATTAAAAAGTAATGACAATCAAGGTGATTTTTTACTGTAGAATTTATTGGGAATTTTAATAAATATTGTTATTTAGTAAATACCAGTAACGTACCATTTTTTCTAGAAAAATATTTGCCCTAAACCCATTCATGAACGATATTGTTAAAAATTTATGTTTTTGTATGTCAAAAATTGTCTTTTATTGAATAGGGGACGTTTTTAAAATTTCTAAAACATATCCGAATTGGGATGAAAGCTTTGATAATTTTTTTTTTTAATTTAAACACCCCGTAGTTAAACAAATAGGTTTGGGACACTATGTTATTATGAGTTTTTATTCGTAATTCTCGTTGTAAAATCACCCCTTAAAGTTTGTCGGTTAAGTTACTGGACACCCTGTATAAATTAACTTGTCGGTATTAAAAACAAACAAAAAATCTATTATAATTTTAGGTGCCGTAGTGAAGAAGCTTCAGAAATCAGACTTTGGCAATAATTTTTCTCTCATAGAAATTGAAAATGCGGTTAAGAATTTTAGGCCAAAGATATTGTTTGTTGTTCAAGGGGAAAGTTCAACCGGTATTTATCAACCCCTTGATGGAATCGGGGACATTACAAGAAGGTAATTTTGTTGGTAACTTTACATTTTTGTTGTGTTTCGTACCATTTAAATCTCCATTCGGAAATATATTTTTTTATAAAATAATGAATAAAAGTATATAATCCACATAAGTTTATAATCCACTTTACTTCAAATTGAATTTAGTATTGTTACTCCTTTAAACCCTATTATATCATTTATATACAAGGTGTTGCTCAAATGTTATTAAGAAAATTTAAGGACACATTCTTATATTAAAAATATGAAAAAAGTTTAAACATAGGTCCGCAAATTCCTCGTTCTCAAGATACAAGGTGTTAGGCTTGTATTTTTTTATAGTTTTTAATATTCTTAACCCAATTTTGTTTTAATTTGAAAATGTTTTTTTTAATTAAAAGGACGTAATTTGTCACTAACTTTTGTCGTTCGGTTCTAAAAAAATACACTAAATACGCTGCGAAGTACATTTGTTCCCCAAGTATAAAAACACTTCTCTGCTATCTTAATTTCACTTTATTAAAAAAAAAATAACGAAAATTAACACATACCATGAAATATTTATTTGAACTAATATCACAGACTAATATTTTTAAAAAAGTCTTATGAAATACTGCTTAGAATACAAAAAAGCAAGCTTTAAAATATGAAGAAAAAGAACACGTCTATTTTTTTGTATTTTAACATTCCACACTCATACACAGCACGTTTGCATTTTTTTTCTTTTTCCAATCGCGTAAATAACAGCGCCTGGAAGTATGACCAAAAATGACGTCATAATGACGTCAGCTTGCTGCTTGGGTATGTATACAGAAATATAGCGAATAGATTTCCAAAAATTATATTTTATGGCTATTATAGAATTTAATTTTTTTGAAACACTTAGTATAATGTCAATTCTATTTTTTTATTGTACCAGACAGTACTAATTTATCACAAAGTATTATTTTTCTTAAAGTTTAATAATAATAAGCCGTAGCAAATTTTTAAAAGTTATTGCTTGTTTTGATAAATTACATATAATTTTAAAAACACAGGATGATTATAATGTTAGGTTATTTCTTTAAAAAGCTTATACTTATAAGAGTAGTTAATTTACCAGAAATCGTTTATGTAAAAGTTTCCATATGAAGTATTATTAACGATTATTTAAAAAAATAAAATTGCCAACAACTAACTGCTGCTGCACTGTCACGTAGTCACTTTTGACAAGTTAATAATTTGCCCTTTATTTTATTCTTTTTATAAACATGTTGCATTTTTTTGAATACACCAAAAATTTAAAAATCATGTCAGAACTAGCATACACTTTGGTACAAATTGTTTCCCACTGGTTAAAACGATAACCTATTATTGGTAAAGATGGGTCCACATTTAATTCATTCTGAAAGCGATGCCGCCAAGTACACAAAAAATTATAAGGTAAACAAATCTTTTTGTGAACAATGATTTATTGCAGCAAAAAAATTCAACCCGGTTTTATAGTAGGACAGAGGCGAATTAAGCGGATGTTTTTTAAGTATGTGATACGTGTTTTAGGAATGTTTTTTTAAAATTATTTATCTAAAAATATGTAATCAGCCTCTGTTTTGTTTACCTTATCAATTTTTGTGTACTTTACGGTATTGCTTTCAGAATGAATTAAATGTGAACCCATCTATACAAATACTTTTTCTGCATAACCAGCATCAATAGAAAAAAATAATTGCGTATTTTCAGACTGTAGACAAAAATTTTAAACAGTTTGGATTTTAGTAAATCTTTTAAATTTTAAAATATATTTTTTTAATAACAATTGGCTTTTCTTTATGAGTGTTACCAGCTATTAAAAGAACTGACTTAAATGAAACACTCAGTATATTTTAATACTTTGCATGGACATTTTGACCATAATTTATTAGGAAACTCATTTGAATACTCTTGTATACCTATTAAAAAAAAAGTTTTTGTCCGATAGTCAGATAGGTAGACGTCAGTAGTCCTGTTTGCAGCGAAATCACAAAATAGTGAGCGCCAATCGGGTATTAAAATTTAAGCCATTTTTTGTTGATAATAAGGTTCAAAACATTTTAAAAACAATACATTTTCTTGTTAAACGGTGACGTCATGTACGTTCACGTATTTAACCGTGTTTGAATACATCCCGGACAATGGGTTAAAAACAATATAGTTATCTTTGTCGGGCGGGCGTATGCATCATACTCATTAAAAACATTGTTTCGGTCATTTTTCGTAAACTTTTAACGTGGCTGTACATGGCAAGTAAAAAATGTTTTATATTTGGTGTAAACAAAAGTACATATTAATCCTAAAAAATTAAAATCATAAGTCATAACCTAAAAGTTTATTGTGCTGTGACGCAACGGTTTTAAAACATACATCATTTTCTTGATTTCTCAAACTTATATTGTTATTTTCGAATACGGTTTGAACCAGTGAAACGAATACGGCTAGCAAGAAAATTTGACTTTAGTCACGTGAACGGTTTTCAACTGTCACCTGACGTTTTTTTTTTTTTAATCCGATTGGTGCTGACTACTTTATAATTTTCTCTGCGAACAGATCTGGTACTAATACTAATTTGGATTTCAAACTACGTAATGTTCAAAATATATTTTTCATATATTTTTAAGGTATAACACTTTATTTGTCGTTGACACTGTTGCATCTTTGGGAGCAGTTCCAGTTTTCATGGATAGATGGAAGATCGACGCAATGTATTCCGGATCACAAAAAATAATTGGTGTTCCGCCTGGTCTAGCACCAATTTCATTTGGTCAAAAAGCAAAGTAGGTAAATATTAAAATATACTTAAAACTGCATATAAGAAAAAATGCTAATGAAATAATTCAAGATTATTTTTAAACTGCAACCAAACTTTAAGAAGAAAGTGGGAAGCAATTTTAATTAATGATGCAAACAATATTACATACTTCTTTTCTTGTGTTTCTTTGACTCTACTTAGATACTGTATATTTGTTTTAGGGAAGTTATATTTAATAGGAAATCTCCCATTGGAGTTTATTTTTGGGATATGAAACTAATAGGACAACAATGGAATTGTTTTGAAAGGGATTTGCCTCGAATGTAAGTGTTATAATTAAAAAATAATTTTAAAAAACTGTACCACAAAAAATGTTAGGGATATTATTTGGTCAAACACCTATTTAGAACTAATTGCTGAAAGTGTTTAAGTATTATTTTACACAAGACCATTATTTTTACTCTTAAATTCAGGCTTAAAACATCAGTAGAACTAACTTTTCAAATTTTAAATGTGGCCAAAAAGTCTAAATAACACCTTATAACTTAAAGCGAAAAGTTTTTCGAAAAAAATAATCCATGTTAAATTTAAATTTAAAGCTCCAAAAAAAGCAGCTTATTACTATTTAACACAAATAGAATTAACGACACTTAAAATAAAAATGAAAAAAAAATAGAACTCCACTCATCAAAAGAATTATTGCATATCCTCGATTTCTGTCATAAGCTTCAATAGTCTCTTTTAATAATTGAGTTGTCAAGACAATAAAGAAAAAAATATTAGGAAAAGGAAAAAGCTATAACTTTATTATAACCGTTGTTTTTACTGTTACTAATATATCCTACAGGGCAATTAAAAAAAACTGATAAAATTTATTAGTTTTTAATCGCCCCGTATAATGTGCTGTTAGAAGGGAAGAATCTTATTTGTAAATAAATTAAAGCCTTACTCATTTTTAATAGTTTATAACCACAAATTTGACCACTCACTTTTACAGTTTTTTTTCGGAATGGTTTGCGGATCGCAAAGCAACAAACTTTCATTACAATCGAATTATTGTGCCGTGAAAATTTTCTCTCTCATGATATTTTACAGACTGTCCACTGATGGGGTTTACGAGAGGACAAATAACTAAATAAAAACCTTGTTCAAGAAAACGTTATTCTTGTTAAGAAAATTTCTCTTTAAAAAAATATTTACAAAGAGAAAATGTTGATTTTTGTACAGGGTTCGCAAAAACTTGAAAACCTACCTTTATCTTTTATTTTTAAGCAAAATGTTATTAAGAACATTTAGCAGGTGAAAAGTAAATTATGACGATTTTTTAATCTATTTTATTATAAAAATTTCAAAATATTTTATTTTTAATAACAACAACATCAGTTTTATTAAACCTTTTGATTCCGCTGTAAAATAAAGTCTTTAAAATGCTATTCCAAATAAATTTTTAAGTGACATTGTACCAAAAACGACAAATAAAGCTAGTTTACTCTTAAAGAAAAATTATGTTTTCTAAGATTTTGCGCACCCTGAATACAAAATTAAAGTGTTCCTTTGTAATCATATTTTTTGCAAGCAAAGATTTTTTATCAAAAATCACTTTTTTAGATAAATAGGTCTTTTTATTTTTGTCGTTTTGCAAACCCCATTCGTGGACAGTTTGTATACGAAAAAATCACAACCCTCATTTCTCGACTCTAATTAGATTTATACATTTTTTTAAATGTTTTTTTTATACCTCTAGTTACCATCACACAACTTCCGCAAACCTATTATACGCTCTAAGAGAAGGTCTGGCAATAATATCAGAAGAGGGATTAACAAACGTTATAAGGAGACATCAGGACTGCGCTTCTTTACTTTACAAAGGACTTCAAAGACTGGGATTAGAATTTTTTGTTGAAGAAGAACACAAGAGATTGCCGTCGGTTACAACGATAAAAGTTCCTGAGAATGTCGAGTGGCGTGATGTCGTTGGATATGCTATGAAAAAGTAGGTTTTTTTTAATAAGTTTTTTTATTTATGCCGGGTGCTCACGAGGTTACTTTCCGGCTGCCATTTTTAATTTTTATATTGGTTTTTAAAATTAAGCGTTTGGCAACGTTGTTAGCGCCCTGGTCCAAATAATTTTAAAAATATTCATGGAGGACGTTGCGTTTTGTGTCTTTGTATAAAATTACGCGGAACGTCAGCTTAGTAGCATACTCTTTGTTTTATTTAGGTCTTTAGACAATGATAACTAATATTTTTTCTGAGATTTAATGCCTTGTTTTCAAAAGTCTCTAGCAAAGACACAAACCCAAACTCGTATATTTCTGTAAATATGGTAAATATTTTTCGACATTTTTGATCTGGATCCCCATTTTTATTATCTAATTGACCGTGTTGCAACATTGTGTCTCTTAATTAAAATTCCCAATCAGTACTGACAAAACTTGGGACTTTTAATTTTTCTGTGATCACTATAAGCAGGTATAGATGGGTCCACATTTATTTCATTCTGAAAGCAATAACGCCAAATACACAAAAAATGATAAAGTAAACAAACCTTTTCGAAGGCACATAGCGCTGACAGAGCCTGATATCTTATTTTTGAGATAAATAAAAAAATACACTGCTAAAACACGTGTCAAGTACTTAAAAACATCCTCTAATTTCGCCTCTGTCTTGCCATAAAATCGGTGATAAATTATTGTTCACAAAAAGGGGTTTATTTACTTTATCATTTTTTGTTTACTTGGCAGTATTACTTTCAGGATGAATTGTTATGTAGATAATTTTTATTTTTAAACTCCTTAAGGCACAAAAGCAATTGTTTTCACAACATATTTTATTTAGTTGGTGTTTTCATGGCATTTAGGATGAATTGCGACATACGTTTTAACCTACATAATTTTTTTTTATAAAAATGAAGTAAAGTGTCGTAAAGTTTTATATTGTTAGATATAGAATTTTAGTTTATGGGCTAGGACATAAAAACTAAAAACTGAAATTTAGAAGCATCTATTATAAAAGTTTAATAAGATAAAATCGGTTTTGTATTTTTCTGAGAGTTAGTAAAGTATGAGGGGTGATTTTAGAATGATTATGGCATTCTGAATAAAAAACTAAAATTTAATTTAAAAATAAAGTTTAACCAAATTTTGTTATAGAAATACATATTACATTCAAACGTAAAATGGTATGTAGAAACTGAAAAACAAAAAATATACGAGGTGTCCCATTAGAAAAACTAAAATTTCCAATAATTTACGGTAAAACCGGAAGTAGCGAAACCTTATCTCGTATACATCTAAAATAGCTATTTACGTTATTAGACCGGAAAATGGTATTTTACGGGTCGACGAAAAACATTTACAGGGCGAGCCGTAGGCGAGTTTTGTTTTGAGGAGACTCGTAAAAATTATTTCCGGTCGTGTATCGTACATAATTTTTTTTAATTGACCGGAAAAAAAAACTGTGTAAATTTTTAGTGTTATATTTAAACGACAATAAGGACGCTGCTTCAATTATTTCATCTGGATTTTCCATGTCTGACTCCATTTTGGCAAAATGATGCTTTCTTTACTTTATAATATCTTGAACTGTCAAATAGTAACAATTGAACTCTGACAATTTTTGTCATGGCTAACAGGATTTTTTGATATCAGGGACCGGAAAGTAAATGAGAGACCGGAAAGTAAACTAGGGACCGGAAAGTAAATTAGTCCTGTAAAATAGCATTTTCCGCTTAAAAAATTGAGTGGAAAATTCAATTTTCCGGTCAATTAAAAAAATAACTTTTTGCTTGTCTAATAACCATATTAAGTTTTGTCAGTATCGATAAAAAAAAAATAAAAATGGCAGCCGGAAAGTGTTCTTGTGGGCAGCCGGAAAGTGATCTTGTGGGCACCCGGTATATGTAAAAATAATAACAGCTTTAGCGTGCAGCTACTTTTGTATTTTTAATATTTTTATTATTAGTAATTAATACCTACTTTACTTTACTGAAGTTGGTGATAAAATACTTAAATTAATTTTTAACTTGTTTTGAAATTTAAAAATATAAAAGGGCTCTTATTTGCATAATATATACTTCAATAAAAAAAAATGTTTCTTTATAAATTAACAAATAGTAATAGTAAAAAAATACAGTTAAAATTTTTAACCAAATTCTGTAAATATGTATATTTTGTATACAGTGCATTCCAATTAAAATGAGCCACCGCCCATAATTGGGTTACGCTTGGGTTAGGTGTTTGAATATTTATAAAAAAAAATCATAAAACAGGTACATTTTTATTTTTAGGGGACACCTTCCACCAACACAAACGTCAAAAAGTTTAAATGGAAAAGGGCGTCAAGTGGTACATAATCCTAAAGGGTTTTACATTCTCTCTTAAACACTTTAGTTTTTTAAAATAGGTCCGGTTGCTTCCGAAAAAATGTACTTTAAATATCTTCAGCCTCTCTGTAACATTTTTATTTTTAGAATATCAAACCTAAATTTGGTGCGTAGGTATATCACCAAAATGTGCAATTATTTCATGAATTTAGTTGTTTTCTGTTATTCTGATTTAGCCGAAAACGACCTCCACTGTACAATTAATTTACTGCTTTTTGACACCTAACCGTAAAATATATTGTTTTAATGTATAAAATAAAGTACCATAAATTTAATACATTTTATCGTATAAAAGGCCCTCTAAATAAAAAGTTTAAAATATTTATAGGTTAAATGTCAAAAAATAAAAATCAAAGTACTCGAAATGACATCTATTTAAATAAATTGAAATTTGCCGGGTGTCCCATTTTAAATAATAATAAAGCAGCAAGCTGACGTCTCTTTTTGGTCAGCAAAAACGTCATAAGATGATGACAAAATGACGTTAAAATTACCTCCCTAAGTCACAGACAAAAGACGTCTCATTAATGACGTCATAATGAAGTCTTTAAGATGACGAAAAATTGACGCATATACTTTTTTTTTTTTTCAAAAGCTATAGTGATACGATATTTTATTTAAAAATTGAAATAGGAAAAAACTCCTTACTGCTTATAATTTCAACTTCAACCTAGAGATGCAGATTTTTACACTAGCTGAAATCACTAAACGCAGACCGATCTCGAACAATTTTGGTCTCATCAGTACGGTGTAGGCGATAACAACAAGCTTCAAAAAATTCTTATATGAAGCGGAGATGTTAAATAAAGGTAGTAGTTTATTGTCCACAGCGCCATTTTTTTCATATTTTAATTTTGTTATTACATATTTGCCACCCGTAAGCTAATTTTAGCCGCCCCTAATTTTTTCCTTTTCCATTGAAAAACAATTTTGAAGAGCAAAAAAAATATACATTTAAAATTTACATTTAGGTGATATACCTACCTAGTTTTATTTTAATATTAAAAGAAAATAATAAAAATTTACAGGGACCAGAGAAGCCAGGTATTTAAAGTACATTTTCTCGGAGACTACTAAACCGATTTTGAAAAGGAAAGTCTGTTGAAGAAAGTGTTTAAAACCCTTTAAGTAAGATACCACTTAACTTCTGTACGATTTAAAATTTAAAAATTTTGTGTTGGTGAGAGGAGAGGATAACCCTGAACAAGTAAATTTTGACACAAAAATGTATCCCCACAAAAATAAAAATTGACGTGTTTCACTTTTTTTTAATGTACAAATAACATAATTATAGGAGGTGGCTCGTTTTTATTGGAATGTACTGTATATTAAATTTTATGTCATTGTGTAGCATTGAAAAAAATAGTAAAACAATTTATTTTGGGCCAGCACTTTACAAATTGCCAATACCTTTAAATTTTCCTTCGCCATATTGTGAAGATGCTCAGCTTGGTTGATATTTCTAATAACCGTATTTATCAAAACATATATTATTTGATGTAAGTTCAACCTAAAACCCAGGTAAATTAGAATTTTAACCTCTGTTGTCTATTGTTCATGACTTTTTCTTTTTAATTAGACAGCATATGTCGTAAAAAACAGTCTTAAAAATAATTCAATTAAATATAAAACAAAATTCTCAGAACATAAAGAACTAGTTTGTATTTTTTCATCATCATATTGTCAAGATTATCAGCGCTTATTTTATTACAAAGGCATTCTACTATTAATATTAAATTCTATTTTAAACACTTATTTTTTTTATTGTTTTGAGATTTAAAAAAAAATCTAATTTCTAGTCATATATTTTAAAGTAATAACACGCAGCCGCCACACTAAATAGATACGCATCTTTATGATTCTTAAAATGCTTTTTAATTCAAATTTCCCAAATAAATGTAAATATTTAATTTATTCTTGGTTTTCTTTAGCAATAATTTAATTAGTTTAAACTTTTAATGTCATTGCAGCTACCAATTAGAGATCAGTGGTGGACTTGGACCTACAGTAGGAAAGGTGTTCAGAATCGGTCTGATGGGATATAATGCAACGCCAGAAAAAGTAAACTTTACGTTAAAAGTACTAAAAGAAGCTTTAGATTTTTCGAAGAATAAAAATCTTATTTCAAAAATGTAGTATATATTAGTATATTTTTAATATTTGTAAATTTAAAAGTAATTAAACAGATTTTAGAAGAAAAAATGGGTTAACATGGGCCACTTTCAACAAAATGCTGGCTATGCCCAGTGGCGTAGCCACAAGGGGCAAAGAGGGGTGGTCACCCCTCCCACCCCCTTGATTCCTTTCTCAAAAAAATAATAAATTTTAGAAAATGTATTTCATTTTTTATACGTTTTTCACAGGACAAAACATTACCAGCAACAAACTAAAATTTCAAACTCAATTAATGCTCACATTATCACAATTAGCTTAAATTACTACCCAATTGAAAAGATGTTGCAGATTTTAATAAATCATCATAAGTTTAATATTTTTAAATCAAGGAATGACAAATTGTATAAGAAACTGCCTAAAATAAAATATTTTATTAGCGGTAGTCTTTAGTTGAATTTGGCATTGCTTAGGTATTATTAGACCAGTCTTTTAAAGGAAAGCTACAAACATTTTAATATTGTGTACAGAAACGCTGTCTAACCAGCTAATTATTAGTTCGTTTTTAAAAGCGGAGTTCGCAAAAGTTGAATCTTGTATTTTTAAGCGGGTATTTAAAACAAAAGTGGGACAAAACATTGTAAATAAAGACGCACCAAAAGAACTTTGCCCCTCCCGCCCCTAAACCCTGGCTACGCCACTGGCTATGCTAATGGTTGATTGCCTACACCTGCCTCACGTAAGCTCACAAACCTTCTATTCAAATAAAGTCTTTTGGTATAAAATGTGTTAATGGGAAGCCGTAAACCTATATAAAAAATTCGTTAAATTTCAATTGGGGTACAGAAAATAAAACCTTCTTTTTGTGGATTTTGATAAAACTACTCGTTGAAACGTTTTGACTGTTAACCTTTCTTTGTCCCATTTTGGGTTCTTAGACAATGATGCCATGATGATTACCAATTGTTTTTTGATATGAATGCGTTGCTTTGAAAAGTGTCGAGACACAAACTAGTTAATTGACCAATAAAACTTTAAAAAATGTAAGATAATATACGGATAGGTATTCTAATCCTGTAATGCATCATGGGAAATGGTGCCGAAAACCACAAAGTGCATCAGACAGACACATAGCCGGCAAATAAAGTGTTTCATTTCTCCAATAATAATATTTTTTAGCAAATGAGTGTTCAAAAAACAATTGCACCTTCCCACACACACACTCGTGGTTTTCGGCACCGTTTAATACATTTCCCATGATGCATTACAGGATTAAAATACCTTTCTGTATCAAAGAGAATGGAGAGGGGAGAGGAACAGTTGATTTACCCCCACCAATTAAGAAATGGCACACACCTGCGACTAATGATTGTGTTCAGCGACCAAAAGAGCTCGTCAAGGTTTTATTTTATTCTTGCTTAACGTTGGTAAAAAGGACGTGCTTGGTTAAAAGTATGGATTTATTTATAATTTTTTGTTTCAGTACGCACTTTTTACGTAACATTTTTGTGTCTGAATCAATACTATCAGCCAAATATCTTGCGAACTTTCACCGGTTTGATGGTTAACTTAACACAGCGGGATTACTCGTCATGCGCATGGGAGGTTGTTTTTCCGGCTTGCTATTGGCTGTTATAAATGTCAAAACTCTTGACTTTCACATGTTCAATATGGCTGATGTTTTGTGATTGTTGTGGCTGTATATTTGTTTTGTGTTTTATTCGGTTTGATTTAACGTGTGACCTGTGTTATAGATATAAATTACTGAAACAAAATTTGTGGAAATTTATGGGTTTTTAATAAATTATTTTCTAAATTATTTACGTTGTTTTTTTTAATAAAAACAAATTAACACTTTATATAGTATTTATTTATGTAACAAAACATTATATACATTAATATTTTATATACATCCGTAAAATATATTTAATGATTATCTTGCTGGAGGTAAAAGCACAATGAACCAATAGAGGATTTCTGTGTGCGTCACTCTCTATTTAAAAAATTTGCTTGAAAAAGACAGACAAATGATCAGTTTAAAAAGTATTAATTGTGATAAAAATTATACTAAAGCGAAAAAATAAAAAGGCCTAAAGCCTAAACACTTAAAAAACTTAATAACTAACCCAGTTAAGGTACAAACCAAGATATAGAGTGTGTCTACTTAAGTTCGTACCATAAGGCAAATTTTACGAAAAAATTTAACCATTTGATATTAATTGTTTTCAGTGGTAGGTAGGTGATAGATCTTAAAAAATATAAATTTATATTAAGAGGAAAGTACACTTATTTTTGTCAATATTGAAAATTTGTGGAAAAAAATGTTTAGGATTAGGATTTTTTTCTGCAATAACGAGTATTTTTGAGCTTCTATTACAAAAGTATTTTATTTCAAAATAAGTATCCAGTAATGTGGAAACTTAAATTTTCATTGTTAATTAAAACCTACAATCTTATCTGCTTCCTCATACCTAAAAAAACAAGTATCTAGATATCGAATAAAATGGACCAAGCACAGTGGCCTATGGAAACTGAAATCCTACTACGCTTTTCTAAGTATAAGTAGGTAATATTAACTTATAGACTATAATACCTTTCAACTAAATAGGATCAACATAAATCTAAAATTTATTTGGTTGGTAAGTTTGAGCATGCTATTTTCATATATTTCTTAAAATTATACACTTCTTTTACATTTAGTATCATTTTTTATGCTAAATAAGTAATCTCGCAATAAAAGTTTAGTTTTCAAGAAATAATTCTATTTAGATTTTTATTTTCAGTTCTCATTTCCCTAAAATTTATACCTATACATTTTTCCACATTAACCTATTCCAATCTAAGAAAAAAATAGTCTTCTACCAAATAGATTTTAATACACCATTAGCACTAAATTACCAATATTTAGTCATTTAAATATTAATAAATTTCAGTATAAACCACATTTTACACTTTTTATTAATGTTTTATGTATATTTACTCAATAAATCAATGTTTTTGAATATACCGCCGATTTTGACATTGGGGTTTGCGTATGCGCATGCCCTGCCATCCCGCAGACCCTTTCTTCAAATTGTGCCACTTTTCGAAACGGCGATTGATCCTCTATCCTTGTCTATTCTCTTTGTCCTGTATATTATCTATACAAAATATAGGTATACTAGCGACACCTAATAAGAAATGATTTAATTAAAGAATGATTAAAAAAATAAAACCAATAGGAATAGGTATATCAATTTACGTTGATTAGAAAGTTACGCTGTTATATACTAGATGGAAATAGAATTTTTTTGCTTTCTTTTATTTTAATCAGAAGTGAGCATATAAAACTATCTAAATTAAGGAGTTGTGTGGAATAGAGAATACTTGCTGTAAGTAAAATATCGATGCCCCTATTTGGACACCAAAAAAAATCTATAATAAACTATTTAAAAATACTGATCTGACTTAAATAAAGACATTTAAAACTCCCTTAAAGTAATTTATAATAAAAGTTTTAAAATTAGATTGGTTAACATGAATGAAGCATAAACCCTATATATTTTCAGCAAAAACCACAAATGTCAGTGAATAATGCTGTATAGCCGTCAGCTTGTTGGCTTATAGGCTAATGTATTAGGTCTCTTATAAGCGTTAAAAACAAAACATACTATTTACATGATTTAATAAGAAATAAAAGCAGATTAAAAAAGACTAAATAGAAGTTGTACAAATGTAAAATAAAAATGTGTTTCTTTTTTTCAGATAATAAATTATTGTTATTTTTTTTTTAATTATTTGAAATATTATGAGGAAACCCCACATGGCAAATTGAAAAACGATTATAGTTTAAAAAAGTAAAAAAAAACAAAACAACATTTTGGTGATAAAATAGGTCCTATCGAAAAAATAAATTATAAATGTAAACATTTATACAAGGTGTTCATTAAAAAGCTATCACTTATTTATCTGCAAAAAGAGGCAGATTTGAGAAAATACGCGTCAATAAATATCTTGACGTGTTTCGGCGATTTTCTCAAATCTGCCTCTTTTCGCAGATTACTGAGTGGTAAGTTTTTAAACACCCTGTATAAGCCAAGTATTTTTAAACAAATAACTTTTTTAGTTTTATTAAAAAAAATTATTATCATTTATTAAAAAAATTGTGTGCCAAGATTTATAGCCACTTTTTTATATTTTTTTCTTTTTAAAGAGCAGTGATTGGTAATTTTTAAACGGATTCGACCTTTGTTATAAAAGTGTCCAGGGTGACGCCTTTTGTTGACTTTGCGGGGTATAGCGAATTCAAAAGAGATAGAACAAATCCGATTGCACAATCTTTATTTCAATTTTAAAACCAATTTAATGGTGAAAGTAAATCATGGCTAACTAAATTCGTTTGGGAGTTAAAGATTGCTTTTCAAATATTTACCAATTTGCAGGCACATATATCTCGCTTAATATTAGAGACAGAAAAAATTGTTAATGGAAAAGTTTTAGGGGTTTTTAAGTAGAATTTAGTGGCGTAAATGGGACACCCTGTATATTTTATCACCAATAGAAAGGTCGCCTTAACACATAGGCAATGTAAGGAATCCAACAAACCAACCAAATATCGGCATGTAAACATGTGTAACTACCCAAGCAGCAAGGTGACGTCTTATTGACGTCTCTTTTTGGTCATTTCTGGTCACATTTGGTCAGCAAAGACGTCATAAGATGACGATAAAATGACGTTAAATTGACCTCCCTACGTCACAGACAAAAGACGTCCCGTTAATGACGTCATAATGACGTCTTTAAGATGACGAAAAGTTGATGCATAGACTTTTTTAAAAAGCTAAAATGATATGATATTTTATTTGAAAATTGAAATAGGAAAAAACTCCTTACTGCTTGCAATTTCCTTGCAAGCAAGTAATGCAAGGTCGCATATCTCAGGACACTGTCCAACCTGGAGACTAGTGTTGGAACCTTTTAAATGATCTGAATGATATTCAAAAAACGAGATATTCAAAATGTTTCGAATATTTCTTCCGAATGTTCGTATTTTGTCGTGAAATATTTCATTAACGATCAGTCATGAATTAATATTCGTAAACACCGAACACAAATACGAAAGATACCGAATGAATGATAAATGATATTTATATCTAGGCGTTTAATATAGACAACCCGTAAAACATACCCCAAATCATTAGTAATCAAACAAAGAAAGAATATCAGCTGTAATATTTATAGTTAAATAGCGCCAAAACTCGAAAACACTCGGAATAAGACGTGAAATAATTCGTTGCCGCAAATAGCAACAATCTTTCAATCGGTATTTCGACAGAATAAAACTTATTGGCAATAAAATATAAAATGTTTCGAAAGATTTTTTGCATTGAAACATGAAATGTTTTGAAAATATGTTTCGAAAGATCTTTCTCAATGAAATATAAAATGTTTCGAAAGATCTTTCGAATATTAAAATCTTCGGAATACGAATATTCGAATATCGAAATCTTTCGAATATGCCCACCACTACTGGAGATGCAGATTTTAACACTAGCCGAAAGTATCTTTCAAAGCTAATTGAGATTACCAACCCCAGACCGGTCTCGAACTATTTTGATTTGGTACGGTGTAGGCGATAAAAGCGAATATGTTGAATAAACGTAGTAGTTTATTGTCCATTACGCCATCTATCGGTAGAGTTTTTCCTATTTCAATTTTGTAAAATTATTAGTCTTATTTTTCTGTCATATGATATTTCGGTTGGGTTTTGACACGAATTATATGATGTCACAAAATTTTTCTGGCGGGTTTTCAAAACATGACGTCATTAGATTTTTTGAGCTAGTATGACGAAAAATAACGTCGAAAAGACGTCACTTTAAGGACGTCAAAAACACGTCAATTAAATGACGTTAAAATGACGTCATAATTTTGGTCTGATGACGTCCTATGACCAAAAATTGCTTAAAAATGACGTCATAATGACATGATGGCATTTTTAAATAAAACACCTTGTATAATATTTTATTACCATTAAAAATATATTTTAAAGACCTTTTAAAATTTACCACTTTAAAATTATTTTCTTTAACAGTTTTGGAAATATAAGCTTTTAAATCTTAGTGCGTATGTCACATATGCGTATATCTACTATTTTTAGATTTATATGGATATATTTCCAAAACTATAAGAGCAAAATATATAAAATGTGGTATTTTGTTAAACCTCTTTGAAATATCTTTGCAAAACTATTAAAAAATAGCTATCACAAATGTGGTTTTTCTTATAGCTTTTGAGGAGACCTTTCAACTGATGACAAAATATACAAGGTGTTCCATTAAAAAACCCAACTTTGTGTCATTAAATGTCAATGGACAAAATACCTATATGTAGGTATGCCACTAAATTGTGTGTAAAAATCCACAAATCTTTTCTATTTGCGGTTTTTTTCTATCTTAAATATCAAGCGAGTTACAATTGCCAAATTGACGAAATTTAAAAAACACTCCGTATCTCCAAAATGAATTAAGTTAGCCACGATTTACTTTCACAATTGAATTTGTTTCAAGAATTGAAATCAAGATTGCGCCATCATATTGGTTTTATCTATTTTAGTTATTGCTATAACCTTGCAAGGTCAACAAAAACCCAAGCAACAAGCTGACGTCATTATGACGTCATTTTTAAGTCAATTTGTGGTCATAGGACGCCAACAGACCAAAATTATGACGTCATTTTAGTGACGTGTTTTAAATGTCGTTAAAGTGACGTCTTTTCGACGTCATTTTTTCGTCGTACTAGCTCATAATAAATCTAATGACGTCATGTTTAGAAAACCCGCCAGAAAAATTTTGTGATATTATATGATTCGTGTCAAAATCCAACCGAAATATCATATGACAGAAAAATAAGACTAATAATTTTACAAAAATTGCAATTGGAAAAAACTCTACTGATAGATGGCGCAATGGACAATAAACTACTACGTTTATTCAACATCTTTGCTTTTTATCAGCCCACATCGTACCGATGAGACCAAAATAGTTCAAGAGCAGTCTGCGGTTGGTGATTTCAATTAGCTTTGAAAGAAAACTAGTGTAAAAATCTACATCTCCAGGTTGGACAGTGTCCCAAAGATGCGACCTTCCCATGCAAGGAAATTGTAAGCAGCAAGGAGTTTTTTCTATTTAAATTTTCAAATAAAATATCGTTTCGTATCATTTTAGCTTTTAAAAAAAGAATATGCGTCAATTTTTAGTCATCTTAAAGACGTCACTATGACGTCATTAACGGGACGTCTTTTGTCTATTACTTAGGGAGGTCAGTTTAACGTCATTTTGTCGTCATATTATGACGTCTTTGCTGACAAAATAAATAAAACACATATAAATGTATTAATAAGCATATATATTTTTAAGACCTAAAGCAGGTACAAGATTTAAACATAGCTGTACTGTTATACTGCATTTGCTAACACGTCTTTAAATAGAATATTCACAATATTATACGTCATTCTTTCTAAATATTTTCAAATGCAATGTTGTGGCCCATAAATTATAATCACTATATTACAAACTTAAAATAAAGTTAGTTAAATATACGGGTTTACTTATTGTATCTACTATCATCATAGTCCCAAAACGTAAGAAGTAACAAAACACCTTTAGCCAGGAATCCTTAACTTTTCTAACTTTTTTATTTATATTTTGACACCCACTTTCAACAATTACAAAATAAAAAAAGTTTGTAAAAATTTCATATTTTTTTATTAAATATCTAAAAGAAATTAACATCAAAAGGTTAATAAAAATGATACGTAAACTTTTTCTAAGTAAAACACCTTGCATATTGTCTTACCATTAAAAAGATCTTTTAAAGGACTTTTAAAACATACCACATTTAATGTATACATATATCTAATAGTTTCGAAAATATGGTCAATTTTTTAACTCTTTGATGTCCATTTGTTTCCTTTGTTATGATCAATGGATGATAAAGAGAACAATTTCTTAAAAAATTTATACAAGAAGTTTCCTTTTATTATTTTGGTTATTCTTGTGAATGTCAAAATATAAATAAAAACCCTATACGTTTACATTTTTTCGAAACATGGAATGCTTACTAGAAATTGTCTTAAAACTTATTGGCCTATGTGATGTAGAGAATAAATTATTTTACGTTTAAAAATCTTTTTTTTGTCGCTTCCATCAAATTTTATTAATAGAATTTTTTGATTCTTTTAAGAACTGTGTATCTCAAAAACAATTTAGTTATTTAAAGTCATGTATTTAATTTGCCAAATAATTATTTTAGTAGGTTAGGTCTCTAGCCCTTAAAATATTCTGTTAATAGGCCAATAAGTTTAGATATGTTTTTAAGTACATTTTTGTACCAAAAATATTAAGTAACAAAATTAAGCTCATAATTCTTTATTTAGTTATTTTAAGAATGTGATGAAAGTAGGTAGACAATTATTAAATAAACAGTGTACTTTCTTAAGTTGTACAAAAATACAAAGCGTATATGTATAAATAATTTGCCTAATTAAAAATTAACCGTACTAAAATATTTACAATAAAATTATTCTTAATAATTTTCTTACGTACAAAAATCACATTCACTCACTAACCTAGACTAAAATAATTTAGCAAAATACTGAAATATTGCAAGGGAGATTCCGAAATTTTATTTAACAATAAGTTAAAATTATAAATGCTCTTAAAAGTAGAAATTTTAGCTTCTAAATATTTTTACCTCTATGTGCGTTTTCTACAAACATATCTGTTAATTTAACAAATAATTAAATAAGTTCCAATATTTTTTTTAAATAAAAATACAAAGTTAGGGACTAGATTTTCGTGCAAATTTGCACTTTTTAGTTATTAAGTCTGTCATTAGTGGGAGGCTTTAAAGTAATTTCATTAATTGTACAAAAGATAAAAAATTCTGTTTTATTAAACAAAAATTATGAACCCAGTATAATATAAAAAAAGGCAAATAAAAAATGAGACAAACTTTTATTTATTTGTTTCTTTATTTTTTGTATAACTTAAAACATACTATTTACAAAGTATTAAAATTAGTATTATAAACAAGATATATAAAAAATATATCATACATAGTTACTTTTGTACAAATGAAAATATTTTATTCCTCACACCAATAAACAACCACATATTTTATCGCCAGAAGCTTTAAGTACCTATTAACAAAGTCCTTCTTACCGCCCTACCATTAAATGATGGCACCAAATTTGATATGTTTTACTTAAAATTATGTAAACACAATCAACATAATAATTGGGGAAAACATCAAAATAGATAAATAATTTCAAAGCTTTTTGTTTAACTAACAAAATATAATAAACAGTATAAATATTATACAATATTTCCGATATTTTTGTTGCCTTCCCCTTGTTTCTATCAGCCTTCATCTCTAATGAGTATTTGGGAGTCATTACTTAACAACAACTGAAGTACGTAAGGTTAAGGCCTCAACCACGATACTAAAAGTAAGCGGCCAGCGTAAAATGTAATAGCGCTGTCTTTGATCTTTATGCTAAAATAAATAAACTTGTTTTTTTGCCCGTCTGCAATATTCCTGTGAAAAAGCCCTGTCGTTGACCGCCCGAAACGAACAAATAATATCCGCGAAGCATTTCTAATGTATATAAACTGGTTTAAAGACGCTGTTTAACACAAAATATTGTAGTCAGTACCGGCAACATAAAGAGATTTGATACTTTTCGCTCGACGCTTACGCTTTGTTATCGTGGCCGAGGCCTTAAAAGGTCAAAAGTTATGCCAGTTAAATCGTAAATAACAATGCCAGTACAGACAGTATAAACGCAATTAACAACGATTTCTACTTGTCACATCAAATAACGATTGTCCGTGTCCATGTTTATTTAAATAAAAATAAAATAAAAACTTAATAAATAACAATCCCTTTATATAATATACTTCTAATTTTTATAAAACAATCCACCCCATTATTAACTTATATTGTAAGTAAGGGTCGCATATCTTTAAATATAAATGACTACAGCTTATTTTTTTTCTTTTTGTATTTATTTAAACACGAATACAGTTATAACCCATGACAACTACTATCCTAAACAAAATTACTTAGTTCTTTAGCTAAACCGGATATAAATTTTTATATCTAGAAGTCTGACAAAAGATTTTTTTTTAGATATAAGTATATAGTTTGTCCTACCATTTTTTTTTTTTTTTTTGATAATTTCGGGAAACTATTTTGAACAGCATTTTTAAACTAACCTGTCACTTTAAAGCCGGATAACATCTAGTTCGGTATATCTGTTGCAGTTGCTGTATTAAAAAATGATATTGTGTACGTGGTTTCATTAAAAAGTTGTGATAAATACCGTATTTCTTTGTTGATAAGTAATAACTCGCTAGTGAGTATCTAGCCAGTAGAAACTCGTTACAAACTATGGAATAATTTACAGTGTGTCAAATAAATAAATCCTACTGCAGTCGAGCAAGCAACAAATCACATCCTACCTCCGATCCAACAAAAGTCAATATAAATATCTTATTATTATAACTACGAATACGAGGACTTATAAAGTAAAAGAACACTTTTTAAAATTTGTGAAGTAAATCTGCATATACACTTATCGTGTATATGCTTGACTGTGTACAACTTTTTAATTTTGTTTAATATTACCATTTTTTGTAAACCAGAACTGTATGGTGTCCCTGTCCCATTGGAAAAGAAAAAATATTGTGGTATTTTTTGGTTTCAATTTATTTAAATTAATATTATTTTTAGGTTTATTGGAAAAATGAAGTTATATGACTTTTTTAATATGAGAAAGCCTCAAATATAGGCCTGTGAGAGTCTATGATTCATTTTCAAATACAAATTGTTGCATGTGATATTATGTATCTAATGTCTCCTTCACTTAAGCGACAATATATTTATGTTGCACAGGACACTCTGTATTTGAGATTGAAGAATAAGCCCACTGTTAAGTCTTTTTGTGATGACGATTTACTTAAATACCAGTTCATACTCTAAATTAAAATACTTCATCTTTACTCGAAAAAAATAATTGTCCTTTACTTTTACCAGATACTGTATCCCCTGCTTGCCGACCGCACTGTCAATATAAATCTAGGAAATATACAAAGTGTTACGCATAATCGACGTACAACTAAAATAAATATAAATTATGACAGCTCTTCATACATCTTACAACTGTCTCAGTCTTCTTTGGTAAATAGGTAACTGGGGCCGAAGCCCGAAGTTTCCATGAATTTTCTCCATTCTTGGCGAATTTGTTTAGAATTTAACTGGTAATATTCTGTTTCTTCCTACTCCGCAATTTCCTGCACTCCTTGAGCGAACAGCAAAACTCTGAAGAATTTATTTTTTCTTTTTTTCTTCTTTATGTCCAACATCTTTTTACACGTAGTTGCATCGCAGTGTTGCCGTTTACATTGAGAGTTACCTTTCTGTAACAAAAAAAAACATAAATATAAATCCATAGTAAAACAGTAGCATAATTTATATTTATTAGTAATTAATCAAATATTGTTTATTTTGTTCTGTACCAAATTGACAATAAAAATCTCGAAATGTGAAACGTGTTCTAAAACTTTTAGATCTGTTAAACGATCTAATTCCAAACTTAAAAATACCTAATAAATGAGAGTTTGGCCAAACGTTGGATACAAGACAAGATAGTTAAAGTAATTAAACTACATATCAAAAATACCTTTTTTTTCCAAAAATGTTAAAAACATTTTTAAATCTTAAAAGCCGTAAGACTAAAGTTTATAAATGTTCCAACGCACTTTGCGTATTTTTAATCGTTGTGGACTAAATGTAAGATCGTAGGTATGTACCATCAAAGAAATTTTAAAATACTAAACGGTTTGAAAATAACTAAAAAATAATAATAATATTTACCTGACATTTACAAGTAACACACTTGTATTCTCCCAACGAATCAATGTAGGGGTGGTATTCACTTCCATTGGGAAACGGTTTCTTAGGGTTGCCAGGATTCTTACATCCACCCTCCGCTAAGATCTTCGCTGCGATGTTCTCTTTTTCTTTGCATATTCACTTCCATGGTGTTTTATCGAAAAGTCATTTACGTGAGATGACACAAAATCATCAGATAAGGGATCGTTAATATTGAAAACTTTCTTATTACAATTCTTGCAGCAAATTTTTTCGTTGTCGTTTAGTCTGCTGCATCTAATCTCCAAGTCTGTCGGATCACAATAGCATTCAGTGCATAAGTCAAAACCAAACGGGATTAAGAAGGGATGAAACTTAGTACCAGGGGAGTAAGTTCTACCGCTAAACAAACATTTTCTTCCATTAGTTTCCCTGGTAGGTAGAGAATTATTCACGCACACTGGACAGCACTCCCCTTCAACAACCAATTTTTTTCCCTCGGTACAATTCATTTCAGGACAAGTCATGAAGTCGCATTTTGTAACTCCATTTTGACAGAAGCACATTTGGCAAGGATTTTTCGAAGATACCCAAGAGGTCTCTGGTTGATAGAACTTTTCTTCGAAAAAGCATTCTCCAGTTGAAACAATTTCTGGATGATCATATAGGTTAGGAACGTTGTTGTCTGCTGCTGAGTAAGGTCTGCAAGTCGGTGGAATCGGCACCTGTAATAAAAAAGAATAGTTAAATTGATTTTCAAAACAGCTAGAGAGAAAAGATATCCTTTTAAGTGGAAATATTGTCATTGATACGGAAAATAGCCTATATTTTAGCTAATACAAATTGAAAGAATAAATAAAAAAAATGGTATCCTACCTTGGTTACTGTTGCCATAAGTAATACGACTTTACTCTCTGCATCCTTGACCTTCAAAAAGCTGACTCCACTTTCTAACCTACTGATTTCTTCTCTTGTCAAAATTTCCACTGGACTTCCTTCCACTGAACTTCCTTGAAATGACGTTTCCAGTTCCTTATTAATGAAAGGAGCACCCGGTGCAATGAGTGGATAGAGTTCCAGCCATAGCTCCATTTTACGTTCTCCACCTAGTCCTGTAAAAAACATTAGTTTAGTAAATTCTCTTATTGAATTACATGTTTGATGTTTTATAGCCCTTAAGAACTTTTGTATGCCATTAGTTTAGTTTTATACAAGTTTGTTTATTATAAATAATAAATATAATTTTTAATTTAAATTATTGGCAAAAATGTTTGTTGAGAAAAAAAAGTAGGCTGGATTTGTGGGCTACAAAAATTACTAATGAAATAAATGATAATTTATAAACGTAAAATTTTAAACTTACCAGTTAGAGAAACATCATAATGGAGATGACAATCGTTATCCACAGAAATCCAAGCTAAACCAACAACTGAAGCAGGAAGACTAGAATTTTCCCGTTTTAATAGTACAGGAGCTGGTGCATCCCTGGCATCAGCAACAGGTTTAACAGAAAGCCTGCCTTTAATTAATTTCGGATCGCTGGTTGTTGCTACATTTATTGCCAAATCACCAGAGTACAAAGGATCCAAAACTTTAGGGCTAAGCTTATCCAAAGTTCCGTTAGCCCAACCATCGCCGTGAAAATAAGGAGTCAGGTCTTCGAGTTCCGTTTGTCGCTTGGTGCTCATATCAATTAAAGTTATTATTGGCGGATTTTCTTTAGGTGGCAATTTGTCGATCTGAATGTTATAAATAAGAGAGCCGGCGTTATTTAAATACAGCCAAGCCATACCGGATACGCCGTCTGGGTTGGCGCTAGACGAAGTCGATGCTAAAGTTGTTTGAAACAGTTCACACGACGCCTTAGTAATTACGTTGCCACTTAATTTAAGTGCTTCTGGTTTTGAAACAGACGATATAGTTAATAATAACCGTCCTCTAGTTAAGTAACGCAACTGTGCTGGAGTTACTGGCGAGCTGATATCAATTACATTTATATCTGTGGCTGGTTTCGATACGCGGATTGTATCTTGAAGTACAACTTGCTTCTTTTCGTCAACCGATAAGGTTATGTTAATTGGAACGTTTGAAAGTTCAGCAGGTGTGAACAGCCCGTTAAATATAATTGCAACGTTTATCGAAGGCGTAAAGGAAGTTGATGTAGAAACTATAGCCGTTCCACCAGCTCCGGTCATTGCAAAGGGATCCGACCCAGGCGCAGGTTCGAGAAGAGAACTTAACAATTCGGTTCCTAGCGCCACATACTTCATAAGTTGTCCGCTAAGAGTAAATTCGGCTTGATCCTTGACTCCCCAAACTAACACAGCGTACATCTTCTCTTGCTTTAACATTTTTCGGTAATCTCTCGCCATTCTTTTCCATACTCCGCACACTTTTCTCGAAGCATTTTGATAAAGACTGTTAACGAATCCGCCTGTGTGCGATAAAGTAAATTCTTCTAAAATGTTGCCTTGGCTGTCGACAAATTGCAAGGAATGAGGACGGGCAGCTTTTTCAGATATGTAAAAGGAATAATAAAGATTCTTTTTATGGAAAGTAAACCTTCCAGTTGCGACTACGTTGTTTTTATTTTGTTCGCCCATTGGTTTCATGAATTCATTCTTTAACACCAGCGATGATCGACCAGTTAACAAAGCCGCAAAGTCTAAAATAGAATAAGAAATTAATTTTATTAAAAAATAAAGACAAGGTATAATTTTTTTATTGTTTTGTCAATCTCAGATCTTAAAAAGAATCCCATTTGTAAAAGATAACAACATTAAAAATAAATTAAAATAAGTTTAAAAAATAAACGCTCTTTACAAATATTTTTCTCTAGCGAAAATATTTTATATACATTTTTAAAGCGAAAAAGCAAAACTTCAAAAACAGGTGGTTTGGTTACATAAAAAATAAAACCAAGACTTACGTTTACTGCTCTTTTCCTCTTCTTCTGCGATATTTTGTGGGACGATGTCTTGGACCGTGTCGGGGCCTGAAATTAAAAGAATAGTAGCTTAGTGGGAGTTTTAAATAAACGTAGGCGTCGATAATAGTAATTAACCGTTCAATATAACCGATCAAATATGGTAAGGCAGACGTAGATTTGTAATGCAAATGGTTTGTGGGTGATTCTCTGATACGTGCCGTTTTTATTCTTAACAGTATTACTAATATAGTAGAATAGACCCAGGTCAAAAGGTTTACGTCTACTATACCAGCAAAACTAATATTTAGAACTATCCAGAAACTAGTTTAAAGATTTGAGGAGACAAAGTATTTACTTGTTGGCATTTTGGATAAAACATGTGAACACATAGTCTGGTGAGAGGTAAGTTTAATTTACCAATAAATCATTATTAATACTACAGGTGTATTGGCCAGTAAATCAACAACAAAGGGTGTAGGTGGGTAATCCAATCCGAAATGTTTACATGACGGTATTTACGTTAGACTGTCTCTTTTCCTCACATGCATATATGTTATGTTATTTAGCTGTTCCGGTATAAATAGTACATACAATACCAAAGTGCAAACATAAAAATGGTTTCCTAAAAATGTACCAAATTATTTTAATAGTCTATATAAGCTAACATTTTTAGGTTGGCAATGCGATTAATCCCACATTAGTAAATTCCAGATTTAACTTGACTGCGTAGGAATATCAAGACAGCACTGGAGAGGGTTTTTTCTTTTAAAGATAATAATTATATAACTGTAAACATTGATGTTTCAAAAAATAAAATTGTAGCATTATTATTTCTTTTACCTTATTAATAGAAATATGATTTAGCGTTTTGTCTATTGAGTTAACCAAATGTAAAAATATATTCACCAATGCGTAGGATTGACAAATTGACTGATAATTATGAACATATCTTAGGGAATGACCCAGTGAATCCCACAAAGTTGATAACATTGGACTGAGATAGACCAAGCTTTTTATTATCAATGGAAAAATAAAACAACCATAATATTAATAGAATAATGCAGCGGGGGCGAGGATGAATTAAACCAAATCCGCGTGGCCGGATAGGAACAAATAGAAAGTTTTGAAAATAAACACGCGCCGGTCGTGAACAAGAGTGCATATAAGGAATTAAGAGGTAAGACTTGAGAGGGTCAACAGGGTCGGACTTCAAATAAAACAACTTAGCAACAACAACAGTAAATACGATAAAAATTAGTTACTTATCTATCTAAATTTGACACCTTTGTTGCAGTAAGAACCGTTTTTACAATTTCGTGTCAACTACTACCTAACCTAAGGGCTAAAGCATAAATGGATGAGCTTCTAGCTAAACGATATGTCAATATTATTACTTAACATTGGTAGGGTTTTAATTTTTATTAAATATGGTTTGTTCTAAGGGTAGTAGTATAGTGAACCAACAATAACTTAAAATAATTGATTATCTTACTAACTAAAAATATTGTTCTACCTTTTTTCATTATTAGTCATTGCTTGCAATAATTTCCCAAGTTTATTGGTATGGGTTAAGAATCACCCTGTATATTGTATGTACAAAAGTTTTTTAAAATTAGCATTTTTCACATGACTGTAATAGTTTGGTAAATCACCATCTGGTAAAAATGCTTTTAAAACGAGTTCAACACTATTTATCAACTGTAGTTTGTAAAAAAACATATGCATCATTTAATTTTAAGTAGAGTTTTGCGGCAATAACACATTTTTGGTAAAATATACAAAATATCCTAAATACCTCAAAAACCGCTTAAAATGAGTCTACACAACTAGGTATTTGTGGGTTTCTGGAAAAGAAGAATTAAACAGTGATGTCGTATTTCTCTTAAATATTGAACAAACCATGCGGTTTTAATGACATTAGCTTGTAAGTGTGGAACGTTAGGCCGATTTATAAAAACAAAGTGATATAATGTAAGAAAATTAAGCGCGTTTAAAACAGGATGCTACATGACCTCCTTCTTCATTAAAAAAACTTGGCACGTGACCACAATTATTTTTATGCCATTAAGTAAATTAAGTGATTCTATTTTATCTTAATTTCATCCAATCTTGATATCTTGTCTTATTTAACAATTAAGTAGTAACCTCATTGTATGTAGTTAAAAATATTTGAGCTAAATTGCAACGCCAGTAACACACAAAGCGGTATTAAGTAAGAAAGTAAGAAATCTTTTATACAAGAATCTTCATGATCGCTCTTCTACCCGATCCCAATGTCTTGTCCCATTCAGAAGATAAAGGAAAAGAATTAACAAAAAAACATTGGTTACGTGAAAATGCAACAATATCAGTTATTGACGCATTAACGTCCAACATGCCTGCACTAATACACGTCGCCGTGGTCGCATATGAAATTCGAATAAACGTAAAGATGAGTGAGTGCACTATCTCACCTTGTGGGCGCCAGCCAGCCGTTCTGAAATGCATTTATCAACCAGGCAACCTGTCCGCAAACTCATTGACTATTCCAAAACCGATTAATGTATGCACATATAACTCTAACTTTGATTGCTTTGCTATAAAAATAAATACAAAAAACCCAGTTTCCCATACGACAAATTATATGTTTGTTTGGTTTTTTGTATTAAGCTGCAGATGGTGCATGAGTGTCAATATGTATAGAATAAAGGTTCTACAGCTTTTATTTTTAGGTTTAGAAAGAAAAGATAAAAAGTAAAGTTGTAGGGAAAGCGTTTTTTCTTGTTGTAGTTGCTAATTGTTTTTTTTATTGTGCTGATTTTTTTTCCTGAATTGGAACAAATTTTATCGTCTAATTAGCAATGGCCTATTTCTTATAAGAGGTATATAGAAAGTCTTGCCTAAAAAATTGGGGAGTAAAGAAATTTCAGCAGGCTATCTATAGTGTTTTAAGTAAAACAGATAATTTTTAAAAATTTTGAAATTTTCTATAAAATCCAAAAAAGTATTCGCTTTAACAATAGATTTGCTTCGGGGGTGAGGAAACCAAACCAATTAACTTTTCTTTTCAATTGGATGGAAATCTACGGTTTATGCTGGTTTGGGCACCTAAGAAAATTTTACCTGATTTGACCCTTTTTGTGTGGTCACCTCGAGAAAAATGCATAATTATTTCTTCTTGTTTGGTGGGCATAAAATTCTTAAGTGGATTTATTAAGTGTGTATTAGTCTTGGGTTTAGTTAAGGAATCTAACAAAAGAATCAGAACTAACCAGAACTATTGTAATGCAATAAGACTGATACTGATTTTAGAGTCTTTAAACATGGGTTGTATTTAAATTCGCATTTGGCGCTCGTGTAATTTTAAAATGAATATGTCTATCAATATTTTTAAATTATATGCACCAAATGGTAAATTATATGGTACCAAACAAGAAGAAATAATTATGCATTGTGTCCTGGTGACCAAACCAGAATAAAAAGGGTTATAAGAAATAAATTTTTAGTAGGTGCTCAAACAAGAAAACATCGAAATTTTTACATGTCGGCATTCGCGTTAGACTGTCTCCTTTCCACGCATCCCTTGTTTAATTATTTGACTGGCTGATTCTGTATAATTTTGGGTAGACTCTTGTCTCACTTATAAAATTTAAAAAAATAAAAATCCTAGCTACGTTGTTGCGGGCAACTCTGTTTAGTCCCTTTTTTCCTTTTAACTTATGCTATTTTGGATGTAATCTGACCCTAATAACCCACGTGTTCTATTGATAATAACTTTCATAGAATATTTCAAGTGAAAATCGACTTGTAGCATCTTTCGCTGGGTGGCAAAATCAATGCCATATCTAGTACGACGTCTGACCAAGAATTATTCCACCATTGTCCCATTCTTTGCTCTAAATAAACGTATTGTATTGTAATGTACTTTTCTCGATTGAGTACGCTCTTCATTAGGAATTATTTATCTGACACAGGCATGACGATTGCATTTAGTACAGCGGCGCCATGGTAAATATTTTAAGCAGGGTCGTACTCAAGGGTGTATCAAGAATTTTGATTTATTTTATTTAAAAAGTGAGAGAGATGTTTTGGTCCAGAAGGTAATAGTTAAGTGAAGAAAATGTTTATTTTGAAATTGGCGAAAAATATTTTTTTGCCTTTCTCCCCCAGAAAAAGATCCAAACTTTAAAAGCGAAGACTCTATTTGTAATTTACATATAAATTTGACCATTTTTTTTAAGGAATCCCAGATGATGCATCTAAATATAAAAAGAATTCAGATATTTAAGCTAAATTTTAAATTTAACGATTAACTTTAATGAAATTTGCGAAAACATACAGTTAGAGAATTTGCTTGTTATATTTTCTCGGGGAGTAGAGGGAAGAATTATTGATTTCGCTTTAAATTTACATGTGCTTTTTAATAATAAAAGTACATTCTTGGAAAGGAAAGAATTGTAAAGTTCAGCGACAACTAGGAACTTAAAACAATCCTAAAAACCCACTTTATAATTTTTTTGCTCTTTAGTTTAGTTGCATAACCTCTTAAGTTGACTGGTATCTTGAAGTGTATCTAATACCTATCTTTTAAATGTCAATATATTATTACAATTTTTAAAATCTTTTTTCTGAAACCGAAAAAGCTTTGTGCTTGTGACTAATACTTGTAGGTATTGTATTTTTTTACGAAGTGGTCAAAATAATAATTTTGTGTACTATTGAAGGCAAGCTGTTAAGCAAACAAAAAATATGTATTTAAACATTTAATTTTTAAATAACTACTATATATTTGTGTTGACTATGTGTGTTGAGTTCGTGATGGGAAAAGTTAGTTGTTATTATAGTTTTAGTTAAATCGTTTGCTGTAAAACTTAAGAGTAGGGAAAAAATTAAAACATAATGCTTCCTAATGTCATAAATCTTTGTTTAGTCATTAAAAGGGCTTTACGACTTTAAGTCCTGTCCTGATTAACGTTCCGAGACATATGAAGAGGTCGTTCTCATTGCTAGACTATAGCTTGTGTGGTCTGGCCTAGCGCCGGTATTTATAGACCAAATTTTATTATTGCGTGGTCTTTTTGCGACCAACAGACATATACACGCCAGTCTGCTAATATTTCAGTAGAACAAGACACGAATTCCACGGGAATGTTACATTGGAAACGCATGTACTGAAATATTTCGTCTCACTGTTTTCGTGCTGATATTTATTTATAAATAATAAAGGAATTAAAAAGATCACTAGTTATCACCTTTAAATGTTAGCAGCACCTTTACAGCACTTGTGGTTGGCAGGGTGAGAATTAATTCTTGGTTTCCGACGGTTAAATCACGGATTCTTTAGGCCTTCAGCGGTTCGCAATTTAGACTAAGAAGCAGTTTTGCTATTTAAATAATCTTAAAACCCAATTTAAAAAATACGATACTAACTGTAACAACACGAACCAAAATATGACTAATAAATGTAATAGTGCCCCAAAAAGGTTCTAAAAGTTTCCGATATGAGCGCTGAATTGAAATTGCAACGTTGCCAAGTTGTTTTATTGTAATTCCCATCGTATTTAAAAAATCTTTGTAGCTCTTAAACCACATACGTTTAAAAAGAATTTTTGCCTTACAAAAATAAGATAAATATCACCAAACAAAATTTTAGTTTTTATAAACACTATTATATTAAATTTAAAAAAAAACGAACAAAATAGCAATGTCAGTGCAGCATTTAATAAAGCTGTTAATTAACTTGTAGTTGTAATTACCAAACGTGAAAAATTTTCTCACAACAAGGTGTCAAATTTAAACAATATCGAATAGCGCTGATATCGAAATTCTAGAATCAGTATCCGTATAAGCAAGAATATTAAGTTTCTTTATTATTCAAAAGCATCTAAATTTATTAAAGATTTATGTGCAAAATACGATGCAAGAACAAATTTTAGTAAATTTATAACTATTTTTACTCTAGATTAGTTATGGTAACTTGGTAAAACATAAGAAAACAGTGTCAACCATCAGAGTTTGGTATCAATGCGTTCTCATTTCTCATTCTACAAAAATAAAGTTTAAGAGTTCTTAGTTTATTGTTGGACTACAACACCTAATTAAAAAAAAAAAAACTTTTAAATACAAAATAAAAAATACTTATCATAATATTAACAAAAAATTATGCTGCGTCCAAAAATCTTATAAGTAAAGAATTAAAATTCTACAGACATACCGTCCCCGATAGATATTCGTAGGAGTAATATTACGGAAGATTTTTATAGACAAAGGAAATAAAATTGTGGCGCCATCTAGACAGTGGGTGTCTCATTTTCTTTTTCCGCCCACCCAAAGCATCATTAATCTGATGGATTTTCAATCTTATACCTAAAAAAGCAATACCTGTTAAGCTGGTATTGATAACTTATTCCCTATTGTTAAATAAATTACTACTCTGTCAGATTTAATACAACATGAGTTTCTTAATTAGTATACTTCAAATAATCATTAATTTTTTTCAAGTACTATAAGTTTTATCTATTTGACGTAAATTTAATTTGCATTTAATAACAGTATAAACCACTCTGAAATAGCCATGAACACCAAAAAAATATTTTTTAAAAATATAGAAACCAAAGATATAAAAAAGAGGCATCTGTAATAACTATTATTGATATTGGTAGATATCATTCTAATGTCATGTTGGTGATGTAAAAGTACAAAAGGTGTTGGGTTTCATTATTTCCACAAAAGGCTTTATTTGCAATATAGTTCATGGTATTTATGATTAAACTGGAAGAAATTTTAGGGGTTATGATAATACAAAGAATGTTAATTTAGGCTTTTATTCACTCTTTCCGCGGTCTTCGAGTAGTGCGGTTCATGTTTACGTAGAAGTCTACATAGACTTCCCGGGTAGGCGATTGAAAGCGTCGTACGAGCGTAGCTGTACCCTTGGGGATCGAGAAAAGATTCACGCTAAATTGGGGCTTCTTTCTTCTGGGGCTAAGCGCTGTGAGTGAAGATTCCTAAAGCCTGAAGTTTTTACGTTTTGGTGTTGAACACATGGTGTCTTCGTATGGTCGAGGAGGTGCGCACGCCTTGCGGAAAAACAACAGTAGTGATGCGCGATACCAGTAGCAGCCGCTGGCTTGACAGTCACAATTTATGCATGTTCAGAAGTTCATCGCTGTTGTTGATTTTTACAAGTGTCTTATTCATATGCTAGGAAAGTCTGGGAGTTTCGAGCTCGATTATCCAGATTTTCCAAGGACAAAGCCGGGAAAGCTTATAAGCAATAGCTTATATGACCGGAACGGGAGAACTGGCGAATTGACTTAGTATCAGAGCCATAAAACAAAGAGATAGATAGATAGATAGGCTTTTATTATACAGTAAAATGTTTAATAGTTCCTCTCATAACTCAATAAAAAAATAGGGAGTAACAGTTTTCTGTATCACTCAGTACGTATATTTTTCAAAATTTTATTCCGTTGTCAATAAAATTTGTTATGCAAAATATGTCATTTATTCAGATTTGGCGCGAATTCTAGGCTGTCTAATTTAGCAATACAGAATGTTAAAAATTCTTTATGGTTATAAAATAAATTTAGTTGCGCGCCAAATATTTATAGCTTTGTTTTGAATTACAGTAGGCGCCAGCAAAACTATTTTTAACCCATATTGTTTTTTATAGACTTATAATGTCGGTAAGGAATATTTATTTAATTTTAATTATTGTCTAAAGGCGAGTTTAATCACCTCGACTAGGTTCATTCTAGATATGAATTATGATAAATATACTTCTAGCGCCAACCTAATCCCGGACATTAAGTCTAAAAGTTATCCTTAGAGAGAAGTTAATCCTAGCTGAATAAAAAGAGAGCTGTTTTAATTAATAAAAATTTGAAAAAGCCAGCATAATATTTTATTTTAAGAATATTTTTAATAATATACCCGCTATCCTCCTAAGATAAAGGAGATAATAATATCATTTAATCTGAGCATTAGCAGGTAAAAAAATTAAAGAAAATAAACAGACAAACATTGATATTTAAATTATGACAAATAATAATTTAGGTTAAAAGTAGAACAATTTTGAGTTTTTGGTTTATTTTTTACCAGATAAACAAATATTTTATCAAGACTGAAGCTAATTCTTAATGAAAAACAGAAAAAAAAGTGTAAAATGTATGTCTTTGAACTGTAAAACAAAGTGTTTTTTTGCCAAAATTTAATAGATCCTTATTTTTGGTCGAGAAATATAAAAACTAAATTAAAACAGATATGATTTTCAACAATAATAATAAAATAAGTAATAAAATAGGGATATATAATAAGGTTTAATTAATAGTTAATTTAAGTATTCGTTTTATTTTTATAATTTATATTGAAATAAAGCAACTTTTTGTAGGACGCAAATGCCTACGTTGAAGATATAAAAGTAAAAATAAAATGGCTTTTTAGTGCACATGTTATTCTTAAAAACCAAAAAATAGCACACGACGCGTTATATACTTTATTTAAAACTAAATCCTTTGCACGTCATTAGCCTGCAAATTTGCCCTGTTGCCGTGTTGTCATGAGAATATGAGTTTTAGCTAATGTTATAATTTTCATTACAAAAATAAGGTAATAACTAAAAAAGGAAACAATAATTATATTTTAAATATCCTGGTATTACAAATTCAATATAAAAACATGGATTTATCCACTAAAACACTGAATACCTATTAACTGCAATTCATTAAAACTAACTTATAAACGTTGCCAAGTCGCTTAATTTTAAAAGCCAATAACTTGCACATTTAATTTGGGAATCTGATTAATAAAAATTGCGGCAGAAAACTGCACAAGTTACTGGTTTTCATTTAAACTTAAATATCAAAAGAATAAACGAATGAAGAAAAAAGGTGAATGGGAAATGAAGCGTCACCGAAATTTTTTATGGCAGATACTTGATCCGATAAAAACACGATTAAATCTGATAGAATAACACGGTGGTGCCGGGGAATGAAGTTATCTTAAATCAGGAGACGATATAGGATTCCAACCGGTGAAATTAGTTACTTTTTGTTTCTCAGAACGTGGGGATTTGAAAGACATTTTGGATGAAATTCCGATCTTTGATATAACTTTACGGGTAATATATTTTCTCCAGTGTCAACGATTGTCGTCGCCTTCTATTTTTCACGCCGCTTATGGTGGATGTTTCAAGGGCACATCAAAAGAGATTAAGATTTTTTTATAGATATAAAAAAATACTTTTTCTTAAATTTATTACAATTTTTATGCCTTATATCATAAATTAGAATTAAAATATTTTTTAAAGCTACTCATTGCTAATCTTATGCAAATTATCTATAACCAAAAACAATTTTTCGAAACATCAAAATGACGCGCTTTACAGAATTACACAATTTTACAAAAAAGTATCGAGCCCAGGAATAGGATATCGATCGATCGATTATATCGATGTAGTTTTGCGTTCTAAACATAAATCACTGGGTATAATTTGATAATCAGGTCACTCCTCCCTTGGATACCCTGCTATCAAAAAGTTATTTCGGCTTTTTGGAGCAATGACACTTTTCAAAATTACCTTAGAGGTTAAAAAAAACTTTTTTTTATGGCCGTTAAAAATATACTGTTTTTTAATCATTAACATAAAGATGAATTCCTTTATTTTAGTACCCTACATAAAATGTAACTTTTTTAAACACTCTGAAGCTTTTTTCGCACATTAAATTGGTGTGTTGTTTCAGAGCCTAATAAAATTTATTTAAATATGAATTTATGTGGTGCTACAAAAATTAAAATTTTCAATAAATAAAGTTTCAATAAATAAAACATGTAAAAAATGTTTATTTAGGAAATTTTTATATGGCCGTTGAAAATAGAGTATATAACGCATGGCAAAGGTCTCTAACAAAAAAATACCCGAAATTTGTTGGTAATGGTTATTTGATAAAATTGTTTTACTTATTATTATAAAGTTGTTTTATTTTCCTGAATTTACCTGATAAATATATAAATTTTATAATTTATTTAAGACTCAATGTAATAAATATAATATAAAGGTTTTTGACGTTAAACAATAATATTAATAAGTGTGGTGGCGCCTTGGGTTGCAAAACAAGCAAAATAATAACCACAACATGGGTCTTAAAAAGTTTGTTGTCAGCATTAATGACTTAAACCCGTCAACCAAATTAATGAATTAATATGTCTATTTATTTTACTTTGTTATTTGTTTAATAAAAGGATTATTGTTACAGTAGTTTATTTTTACATTGATGTATGTTTGTAATTAAATCTATAGTAGATATTAGCCATTTTTCAATATCATATTTCAGGTACTTAAAAATGTCAAATTATTACATTAATATTAAAAAACTTTATAAGATTTTAAAATCATACTGTCACACTTAGTGTGTCCCAAATATGTGATTAGTATTGAGTGTATGAAGAACTTTATCCAAGTTAAAGGAAGTATTTCTTGTTGAGTTCTTATGAAGTTTAATTAAGCAGTGGCAATAGAAAGTCTTACAACATACCTATATTGTTTGTATTTCATAAAAATACCAATTAAAATATTTTTTTAGTACAAGAGTCACAAATACTTTGCATATCTTTATTACCTAAAACTGTTTTAACATTTTATTGTGATCGTTGACATCGCGTATTGTGGCAAAAGCTCATGTGGCGCTTATAAGATGTAAAATTATCTATTTTAATTAAAATATGAACTATCTTGATTAGTTTATCAGTCAACATAAGCCTTGTATGTTAAAATTAGACATTACAAAACTACCTCTTAGTTCGTTAAAAAATATAAGTGCTTATAAGTGCTTAGAAAGCTTTTGAAAGGTACAAATATTACTAAGTATACAGAAATTAAAAAATAAACAAATTTAATGACAATTAAAAATAATTTTAAATTAAATAATTAGCTAAAATGAAGCGGTTGTTGGGTAGCTTACAATTATTATTAACTGCATTATTTTACTTAAGAACATCTTGTTTTAAAGTTCATTTGGAATTTGAATGTTTTAGGATTTAAACATGCATATGATTTCAGACAAGCATACTTATTTTGGTTTATAAATTATCCTCATGTTGGCAACAAGATTAATATGCGTAATGACTATCACGTAGTTTTAGTGGTTTTGTAATCGAGGTCAATGATCCCATTCTTTGCGTTCTAATAGGGTTGATTGTATATCGAACCCCATATTTTGAAACACGACAACGCCAAACTACGTGTAACTAAATACTTCATGGATTAACACCACTATAACTGCTTATCATGACATGACCCCCAAGATCGCCTGATTTATCTCCGATGGAATAGTTCAAGTAGCAGATTGCTAAATTTGCAGCACGGGCCTCACACTTTGGCAGCACTTAGACATAATTTAAAGGTAAACTGAGATACCCCAAGAGGTTGCAGACCACCTTATAGCTCATTCTGTTCTCTGTTGTCTAATCACCTATTAGTCCTTATCTGCTTTATATGTAAACATAAAATATCTAAATATATTGACTTAGTATAGTTGTTGGAGCAAAAAGGGTACTAATTTATAAGTGGCTACTTTAAAAACTAGTAACCTTTAATAATATTTCCGCAGTTTTACGTTCGAATACAAGTTAATTGAACGTCAAAGTTAAACAAGCTTGTCAAATTTGTTTAGGTAATGTTACCCAGCTCTCTCAAATAATACGACTATTTTACAAAGGCAGTCTTAAGTAGGTTAAAATACAAACAAAAGAGTCAAAAGTAAAGATGTCATCAATAAGCTCTTTCGTAATACAATGTTATTTTAATAGTAGTGGCGCCGGTATATAAGCATTTTTTAAACATATAACGCGTTGTCTAGACAAAAAGAAATTTTTAGGGCACATGACATGCATAGCACTTGCATTTTTCCTACATGGTTACTTGCTTGTCTGAATGACAGAACTGCAATTCGAGGCGGCGTTATTAGTCTTTCTGATTTACGTAAGCGAACTTTGCACATTCCAATGCAGCAAATTAATTAAATATATTTAACAACCGTTGAGAAACGTTTGATATTTTTAGACCATAAATTACTTACTAACATGAATTAAATAGCATGAGAAGTTATGGCATTTAAAAGCCCTCGGTAAAAATTTAATTTTTATGTAAGTATCTAAAGCTAAAAACAGTTTATTTATAAGATTTTAATAATTTCGTTAATTTTTTGAAAAGATTTTTTTCGAATACGTTTTGTTCTCAAGATACTATTACCAAACTTAAAATTTACACTAACCTTATTTTCACTATATTCCCCCTTCTTTTTGTATACGATTATTGATTTAAAGCTAATAGTGACCCACAATATTTGATTTTTTCCTTTTGAAACCCTGTTTTTCTATATATTTTACACCTTTTATAAAACAAGTGTGTATAACGCAAAAAAAAGTGTAAAATACGTAGAAAATTATGTTTTAAGAGGTAAAAATCAAATATTGTGTGCCACTTTAGTCTAGAATTAAGAACTGTGTGCAAAAAGAAGAGGAAATAATGTAAAAGTTCGAGTTAGTTTGATTTTTAGCTTTGATAATAGATATCTCGGGAACGAAACGTTTGCGAAAAATTTTTTTTCAGATTCGTGATCATTGTCCCAAAAACCCCTGTATACCAAATTTCATCAAAATGGGAGTTGCGTCAGGTATTCTAGTTTTAGTAACTAACCAGAACTTACCCTTTTACAGAACCACAGGGGCTTCGCGCTTAAGTGCGGACACGTAAAAAGGGAGTATTAAGACGATATCATTTATTAATATACCCGATCTTAAGTGACATCATAAATCGATTAAAATAGCACACACAGTAAATCGGAATTTTTTTCCACAAGTTTCACACAAAGATTTTTTAAAATATTTAAAATATTGTGTGTTAAAAAACCTAATACGATTTCTTCAAATGTAAGCATGATTTTTTTAGTAATATGCCTAATAAAGCTACCCCCTACAGACCTGCATTATTTCACGTTTTCGGTATATATTGGATACAGTATGCTAACCGAGATATTAAAATTTCAAAGCTCTGTCCCCAAAGACCTTGCGCTATAGACCGAGCTGAATAGGTAGTTATTTGAGATTCCAGTTTTAACTCTACATGCATAATTCGCAACTTCATCTCGACGAGTTTACTATTATAACCTCTGTTTATGTGTTCTGAAAAACGTAGTAAACATTAAGTAGGGGAACACGGGGTAAATTGTATTCCACAAAAAAAAACAAATAAAAATTTAATTAAATATAAAACATTTTGAAAAAAAAAGCACAACAAGTTCCTTTTACCAAACCTACAGAAGGACAAGTCTAATAGAAATCTGCGTAGCCCTCTTTTGAGGCTGTTTAAAAATAAGGATCATAATTAAAAATAATTGTAGTAGGTGTAATTGGAATACATCTACGCCTAACCGCGGAGTGATATTACCTAACTCTTCAGATAAAAAAGAAACTCATAAAAATTGCGTTTAAAAAGGCCAGGACCCTCAAGGCCCTTTGATGGAAAATAGGAGAATGCTGTTTTGAAAAAACAGTCGTAATATACAGCTTTTTCGATGAAATCGAGAATTTTTAATGTTAAGAAGAATATTTGTGGAACTAGTAGGGTAATCAACTATAATAGTGACGTGACTAAATAATGAAACTCCAAGAGCAAATTTTTGTCGAAAAATTGTAGAAAAGAAGTTTGTTGGGGATCATGTTTCTTTGCGTTCTAAAACTGATAAGTGATAAGTATGCCAAGATATGCAGGTTTATTCTCCAAACTCACTTCAAAGTGTCAAATGCGTGATCAAGGTAATGTTGGTCAAAATTCAGTTTTTTTTTAATGCGACATTACAGGGACTTAAAAGCGACACGGGGTATTCGACATTGAAGAATCCCCGGCCTGAATATACTACTATACTACCTGATCTGTTTTTATATGTATAAATCTATAATGAGAAAAAATTTAAATGTTTTCTTTGGAATGGATTGCTCAAGAGCCAGTTAATAATTTAGTTAACAAATTGAAGTCTGTCTTAAAGCCAATCAAGTTCCTAATTAATTCTTCGGAAGCACTTTTACATAATAATAAATGTGAAAAAAAGTATTGGTCCGACGTCCCCTACATTTGCAATATTTAGGTCGAGAGGCGCCATGCATCGGTTAATCTAGATGGCCTTGCGTCCTTGTTGTACTACACATACTCTAGTTTTTAACAGACGGCCTTACTCAAAGTCAATACACCGCAAAAACAGATAGTTTAAACATTACTGGAATGAGTACGACTTAAGTTACTAAGTAATAATAAAATTAGCAACATGAAGGATGTAGAAAACATACCACTAAAATGTTAGCATAGTGATATTAATATCTGCATTTTAAACATACAGGGTGCCCCATAATAGGCTGCCCATTTTATTTTTTAAAATATTTTTATTTAGTTTACCAAACAAACCTTTTATTATTCTAAATTACAGCTAACTCTTTGGGATTTATGATAACCTCTAAATGTTTGGCTAATTTAATTTTAACTAAAATCACGTCTTCTAAATGACCTCCACCAAATTCTATACATTTTTCAATATTAGATAAAAAGTGGTTCATTAACGGCACCCGATTTTTTCCTGTAGGGATATTTAAAAGCCAAAGTCTTTGCGAGTCGTTCAGGTACCACCGAAGAACTCAAAGTCAAAATTCGTGAAAAAGTTTAAGGTTTGGTACGCCGTGTAATGAACGACCTTTTATCGAATATTGAAAATAGTCTTGCAGTTGTTGAAGGTCATTTAGAAGACGTGATTTTTAAACGTTAGAATTAAATTAGCCAAATATTTATAGGTTATTATAAACCCCAAGAAGTTAGCTATAATTTAGTATAATAAAAAGTTTGTTTGGTAAACTTAAAAAAACAAATATTAAAATGGGTAGCCTATTAAAGGAAACCCTGTATAAAAATATCCGGGTTTTTAAATTACTGTATTAATAATGACAATTGGTTAATGCTCAGATTAGAGGTGTCTGTCGGTAAAAGTCTATTCACAGATTGCTGTCTATACAACCTGTCCTCAATTTACAATCTGAATTGGACAAGTCAAGATTAGACTATAATAAAACACGATAAAAAACAGCTCTATTAAAGTGATTTGTTTTCTGATGAAAAGAAAATCACTTTACTGACACATCCTGTAATTATATGCAGAAAACGGGTCAACCAATTGACAATGAAAAAAATGTTGTCTGGTTTCTACTTGGGGGCTTGACTTTGCGTGCGTCCAAAGACGCAAAGAAATAGCGGTGAATTTATGTATACCTGCATTGTGAATGTAAAATAAGTTATGTATGCAAGGAAAGTTGTAATTAAATCAGTCTGGTAACTGGTCAATTAGAAAAAAGTAATTTAATTGGTTTTATACAAATTGTTTTCTAAAGGTCGTTTATAATTGACGCCTACCAGTGATAATTGATACTGTATTGTATAATATTCCCAGGATGGTGCTAATTTGGCTTAAAGTTTTTATTGTATTTTTATACTCGTAAGATATTGACTTTTTTAAAATTGGAGAGAATTTGATACACCACTCTATAGGAGCCTCCAAAGTGAAAAATGTATACGGTGTGTCTTACACTGAGCCAAAAAAAACGTTATTTTTTTGTAACGGTACTGTAAAAATATTGTAAATCATATTAAGGCTGCGCCTAAATTTAAAATCATATAAATCAATTAAGTAACATTATTAGAAGAACTTATAAATTTTCTTTAACCTTTAAACAAGCAATATATAAATTTCATTTTAACTCTCAAAAAATTGCATGATTTATTGGCTGTGTCATAAAGCAGCACTAAAAACCTGGGAACTATTTCTAATATGCCAGTTCTACAGTTAATTCCAATAAGAAATTCCTTTTATTTATTGCGTCATAATAGGGAATATTTGTACATGGAATAGTACGGTAAAGTTACATATTTACAATATTAGTTCTTTCTCACCACCCTTTAAAACTAGCTAAATTAGTCCGCGCATTCAGTGCAATAGCTATTTACGTTACTAGACCGGAAAATGGTATTTTACGGGTCGACGAAAAACATTTACAGGGCGAGCCGTAGGCGAGTCCTGTAGTTTTGAGGAGACCCGTAAAAATTATTTCCGGTCGAGTATCGTACATATTTTTTTTAATTGACCGGAAAAATATAGGTATAATAATATATAATGTATCAAATAAGATATATGTATCAAAATTTCGTTCATACCTTTCTTTACTCTTAGTGGGCAATAAATTGATAAAAATAAAAATACTTTACAATATCTTGAACTGTCAAATAGTAACAATTGAACTCTGACAATTTTTGTCATGGCTAACAGGATTTTTTGATATCAGGGACCGGAAAGTAAATGAGAGACCGGAAAGTAAACTAGGGACCGGAAAGTAAATTAGTCCTGTAAAATAGCATTTTCCGCTTAAAAAATTGAGTGGAAAATTCAATTTTCCGGTCAATTAAAAAAATATATTTCCAAAACCCAAATAATTTTCGGTCACGGCCGGAAATATTTTTCCCGGAGGCTAACCTTTTCCTATGAGTTTCAATATTCACTAATGACGTTTCTCAAAGTTCATCAGCAATACATGACATGTGATACTATAGTAGCGTATTATACCGAAATTTAATAATTATGCTGTTTATACCTAGACCTAAAAGTTTAATATTTTACGCTACCCAAAACGAAAATTTGAAAATTATTTGGATCCGAGAAGAAAATAATATGTGCAACTCGTAAAAAAAAGCAAAATTTCGGAGTCTTGGTGGCTGTTGGCCTCGTCCAGCAAACTCCACTATCATCTGGAAATACGGAAATATCGCTTTTTCTACACGTACAGCATACTAGAGCTTATCGTTAAATATTGCGTTAGCTATTTAAAAACTTATAACTGAATGTCTCTATTTCGGGTAGTACTACAAAGTTGTAAATTAAGTAAATAGTTACTGTATGGACGGACATTCCAGATTGCAATTTTATAATTGTGGTTTTACACGTTTATATCAATTAAATGCACTTTTAGTTTTATGATTTTTCATAAGGTAGGGGATTTACATTTAAATAATCATATAACCGCAGGAAATACTGGCAGTGTATTACTACTAACTTAAACAAGATTGACTTTTAGAAATATTACAAGACGGTATCTCGAAAACGGTTAAAATATTAAAAAATAAATAAATGAACTTTCCAGGTAAAAATGGTAAGAAAATAAAACTATTCTTATGCAACTTGGTAAACATTAAAATAATTAATGTTATTACGCCAATAATATTTTATTTAGGTTGGATAAAGGATTGTTAGTAAACATTATTTTGTAAAATGGCGACAACTGGACGCGACAGCGATATATAAATTCGGCGCTGGTAATTGCCCGTGTAATTTAGATACACATCATTTTAATAACACGATATTTGAAGATAATTTATATGGAGAATTCAATGCCAAAAATAACATATATTTGTTTTTGGCGCATATTATTTTGAATGACAAACGACCTATAAATAATCTTTTAAGCATAACACTTTAAATAAGAAGTAATCTCGTTTATAAATAATAAATGGATTTAAAGAATTGTTTTCGTCCTTGCCTGGCAATATTTAGCTAAGTGAAAAGGTATATAGGCTAGTAAAGCAACAACAAAGCGGAACCTGCACAGTGCGTTAAGCGATAGAGATTTCGGCACAAAAATCGTATTAGTCTTATTGCACTAAAATAATTCTGTTAATGATAATTGTAGTAGTAGGTTAAAATGCTAATAGAGAAAGTAATAGTGCAATATTATTATACATTTAACACATATTATTATTATACATTTAAGTTGTAATGGAAATAATAATTTTGACATTTTTGTCAAGATACTGACCCACTGTGCTGTGTGACACCTTGTTTAAATGCGCATTACCTATTTAATTTCTATCAATTGTTATGCCTGTAAACCATTTAACTTAGGTGATACGGTATGCTTGTATTTTAATATTTAAAATTTAACGCACTGTGTGATGTAATAGGCGCATTTACTCGCTTTGTCCCTTGGGTACCACAACTGTCAAATGTGTCAAATTAAACCAATATGATGACTTTAATTTGACACTTTTGACACTTGTGATTTTAAGCAGCCAAGTTGCTGGAGACCGGCTAAATGCGCCAAAGGAACAAAAATTAAATCATAATCCCGAGATTTATTGAAGGTTAATAATAGCTTTGTTTTTTTAACCAAAATGAGTTTAGGCCACAATAAAAAATAATAATATTTAAAATGTTACTTACTGACATCACCAGGACAGGTCTTGCAGCAACGTCCTGGAAGGACAACTGGCTCATCACAAGTTGGAATCGGACATTGATTTTTGATGCTGTGGCATTGCACACGAGCCACTATCCGCCGTTTCTTCTGATACTGTAATAAAAAAAAATGAAAAAATTATTGACGTTGAAAAAAAGGTACCAATATAAACTAACCACAACCTTAAATTGAATGTAATCAATCTATTAAAAGTGAAAAAAGGAAAAAGCTAAATACAAATCTGTACCTGGTAATGAGTTCCGCATTTTAAATTTAAACTGAAAATGGTGGAAAATGTAGAATGTATTGTTTACACAGTTTTTCTTTTTTTTTTTTTAATTCTAACCACCGATTTAAAAATATTTTTATTCCGTGTCACATATTCTGCTCGTTCATAAAAAAGAATAATAAATAAAGTAAAACAAACCAACCAAAAAGCCTTTTAGTAAAGCTCTTAAATTTTCAAATCGTATAACATATTCATCAGCAATTTTCTTAGACCTCTTTTTATCAGACACTAACTTTGTTAATAAACGTACAAACAGCAACATGAAGACACTAAATTCTGGCCCTTTTTGTAAATACATGACACGATTCTTCCATTCAATTTCTAACTTTTCCTTTTTCCGAGAATTGCGTAATAAATCCCTCTCATAAATACTTAAAAACGCGACTTGAGCTTTTCTTTATTTTAAGAGATATTGTATGCCCGCTGGCTTTCCCAGTAGCAATTTACAGTAAAACGTGTACATTGGGTTTTTCTTTGAGCGTAATACATTTTTTATTCGCTTTAGAAACTTAAAAGAAGCCTCTAGCACTAAAAACTTTTACGTCTAAATGGTATCTAATAGTCCGGGAGGTAGCAACGTTTAGGTTGACTTTTTTATCTGTTGTTCTCCCTCCTTTTTCGGGTAGATTCTCGGCTCCCTGACTGGGCGGTAGCAGTTGCGTTGACGAGCAGCTGGGACCTTGACATTTAGAAGCTGTCACCTTGGCAGTTAGAGCTGTCACTGAGATGTCAAAAATGCAGACCCTGGTCATATATCATCGTTCCATGTTTTATTAAAATATACCGAACGGTTTGGAAATTAAAAGGCAGAGGACTGTGTAATTAGCAATGATAAAAGTGTCTGGAATAAAAAATATATGTTGGATAACCTATCTAATGACAAGAAATTCAAAAATTAGGTTTCCTAACATGTTTTTAAAACCTTGGATTATTACCTGTACAGGAAGGATGCGAACTAATGAACGCAACCACTACCGCCAACCAGACAGCCCAAGATCTATCCAGAAAACGAAGGAGAACAACATATCAAAAAACCAGCAGACATAAAGATTGAATTTTTTGAAAACGTTGCTACCTCCTATACTGTAAGTTTTTAAAAGTACCGAGTTTTTTCTAAAAGTCGTTTTTTAAAAATGGCAAATATTAAAACGAAACTTTGGTAAGACTGAATAAAAGCATTTTGGGATAACAATGTTTTATTTCATTTACTTGATATTTTCTCTTAAGCCACACCAATAAATTCCTAAAAGAAAAATCAGATCGTACTTTGACTTATTACATCATAGCTGGTCCTTAATCCGAAGCAAAAAAAATGAATAATACAAGGCGTAATTGTTTTTCAATTGTACTTAAAACGTGATCCAAATAAAATCGACTTTGATTGACTTTAATACAGACCGAACGATAATTCGTAACAATGACATCACTGGCGTGAATAGAAAACTATAGTTTTAATATCAAATAAAGTTTTTATTTCTTATATATGAATTACTTAAATATGGAAAAAATACTACAGAAAGCTAGAGGCAAAAATTACATATTAAATCTTACAACAAATTATATGATTATCCTTAATATATTATTACAAAGAGAAAAGGTTAACATCAAAAATAACAATTATCTGAATTAATATCAAAGAACTCATTTCAATATTATTTTTTCCATAAATAAAAAAAAAAAGAACAAAATAAAAGTTTATTAACAGCTATTATGAAAATATTAAACCCCTCTCCCCAGAGAAAATCTAGGTTTTAGTAGTTTTAGTTCAGTTTTTTGTAAATATGATCAAATTTAAAAACCAAAAACACCCGGAGCGAAACTTTTTTGAAAAGTATATTACTTTTTTTTAAGATCCTTTAAAAGTTTTTACTTTTAAAATCAAATATAGATTTTATATAAAATTAAAATATCGATCTCTTTTCCCACCAACTGAATATTCATGCATCAATGTAGTGATTCGCCAGTCGGTGGTCTAATTTTACGTAAAATGTCAAGGTTTTTATTATTTTTGGATACTTAAATAAACTTTTTTATTTTTATATTTTCCGGTTTTCTATTAGCATTTATAGATTTTATCTGATCAACATAATAAAATCCCAGTTCATTAACAAAAATGTTTAATTAGTAGTAAAACATGTTAAATTCGCAAGTCAATGAAAATGATTATGTAAATTAATGATTTTTACATTCCTAAATGTGAAATTACAATTACAAATTGAATATATGCCTATTTAAATGCTATAAATATGCTAGATAATCACATATGAATGAATGTTAACAAATAAACACAGCATCTGAATCTGACCATATGTTCCAAGTTCATTGCAAGCTACTTTTATGGCTTGCTGCCGAAAAAAATCAAGACTTGCATCAATTGGTTTCTTATTATTGATAAATACCCAGTGGTCAAGTAAAACTATTAATTTTATAAAATATTAAATCAACAAATGGTACGGGTGTGTTTAAGTTACTAAAAGATCTGTTTAAAATAAAAATATTCTGTCTAGAGTAGTTTCATTGAACCTTAAGACTTAATGTAATTAAAAACGACAAGCCAATTGAATATTCCATTATCATTTTTGTACGAGACGTCCAAAAATCTATAAACACTTTGCACTAGAAATAAAAAACTTAAGAAATAACCCAATTTAGGGAAACATATTACAATAATAAATATATAAATTGCTGGCACTAGAACAAATCTCTTCTTTTTTTCTCACCAAAATATCTGCAAAATATATAAGCGACTGTTGCTCCACTTTCGCGCCGCAAGCACAAATGTCATTGCGTAGGAAAAAGGTAAAACCTCGAGCATAATGAAGATAGGTGTGGATGGGGGCGTAAAGGTAGAGGTCATCGAGGTCTTTGACCGGCAACTGTTTCATAGGATGCGATGTGATTGGACTGTGATCTACCGGCATCTGTTTTAGTTGTATTACCGCACTGCCCACGTAACCCATTTTGCAAGTTTTATGCAAGGCGCTCTTGATGTCGCGGCCACTCATTAAGTGTGCCGAATTATGATAAACATCTGATGATAGCTTTTGGGATACTTTCCGTTACATCCATTAACGCCCATCTGAAGTGAATGCTGTAATTTTGGGTTTTATCTCGTAAAAAATAACTCATTGCTTTTCACCGGAATTTTTAAATATCTGTAGGTGGAGTTAAAAATAAAAAAGAAGTAGAATGGTCCATCACTTTATAGGTAAAAATATTTTATATAAGTTTATTTTAATGATGTCTGTATAATATAATAGCTATATCATCAGAAATATCAAAAGTAAGAATAATTTGATGAACTTATTTCAGCCTTTCTCATGCCTAAAGTTTTTGATTTTTCTTTTGATCTTGGAACAGCCGGAAAAGCTACCGTGAGTTTCTTTAGTGACGTAAGAGAAATGTTATAAATAAAAGATTGTGAAGAAGAAAAATGGGTATTATTTTGCTCGTCTCTAAATCAGTTATAACCGAATTGGATGAAGTGTAATATTACCAGAATAACTAATAATAAAATCGAAGAAAAATAGTTTGTTGATGTACAGGGTTTTTATTTATCGTCACCTTAATTGTAAAACCACCTAGATGGCATCATGATTACATTTTTTATTAATTAATTGTAAAACCATCTAACTCCAGTTTTTATAAAAAAGAATGTGATTTTGATGCCACCTTTAGCCTTATTTTATAAGGGTAAGGATGGCGCTACAGTTTGGGCTTTTCACCTATGCAAAAATTGCCCATAAAATGAAATTAGAAGGAGGCGCGTTTAGATATGTGGAAGTCTGTAAAAAGTAACAAAACAAGAAAAGCTATGGGGATGAAAAGATCCGTATAAGTTATTACTTTTTTACTGTTAGAAGCAATCATATTAGAGCTGTAGGTCCAAATACTCTTGATAAAGCGAACGTAACATCAAAAAATAAAACGGGATGTTAGGATATCTAAATGATCTAAAATGATACTACTGCCATAAAATTAAGATGTTTCAACTTTAGTCAGCTGATTTTTTACAAACAAACTTCATATTAATGTAGAAAATTGTATTCAAATATATATAATTTTATTCGGATATAAAAGACCTTTTATATCGTTTATCATTAGCTGGTATCCACACCAGACGCAAGGTAAACTGGTCTTTTTGTTGCAATTTTTTAATTACGCTACAAAAGACTATCAACACCGTATTTGTTGGTTTATGTGAAAATATCCATCTGAATTATTCATTAACCCATTTTAAAATTCTACACTAGACTTACACAACGTACAGGAATGCATCGTATATGCTGGCTGCTGAGATGGTTTTTACATTATTTTGTTTTATATCCCTGAATTAAAAAGCGAAAAGTGTTAATAATTTTTTAAAGGCTACAGTGGCGTACCTAAATAAAAAGAATTATTTATAATCTATTATACAGGGTATCCTTGCAGTTAGGTCATTACTTTAAAGTGCTTGCAGATTTAAGTTTTTTTTAAATAATTTTTTTTCTATAAACCTTATGTGTGTAAAATCATGCACTACGACAGTGCGTGATAATTCAAATATAACTTAAAATATTTTGTGTTTTTTTGACGTCAATTTAAATGCCTTTTTAAGTCTTTACAGTTATTTAATTTTAAAAATTAATTCTTAACCCATTTTCTCAGTTCCTTTTAAACACCAGTGTTTACAAAAACAGAGAACTTTAAGACAAAATATGTATTACACAAAGAATTTTGGACACACCCTACCCTATATTATTTTTACCTGTATTTTTATTCATCAAGATTAAAATAAATTTCCCAAATGTAATTATTGAAAATCACATCACATAATGATAAATTTATGTAAAAATTATATCTCTGGTCATACGCTGTAACTACTAAAATATGGTAATATAAACTGATCCACCAAAGTAGGTTAAAAATTTGGGCTATTATTATTAAAACCCTTCATGATTTACAGAAAAAAATATTTAAAGAATTTGAGCAACAAAATTAAAAATATTCAAAACCAACCTGTAAATTTACTTATGTACCAACAAGTCATCATATTTATATGATTCTAAACTCAATTATATTTAAAAAAACATTTTTTTAACCCAAGTGACTACGGTTTTAAATTCAAGTAAGTATTTTGACTTAAAATTGTCTGTTTCTTCAAATGCAATAAAAACTGGTGTTATTATTCTTTAATTCGAAGATTCTTGGGCATAACAGTCCTAAATAAAAACCCTTGTTAAATTTTGCTTTTAACAAGTCACATATAAATTTTCTAAATATTGACGTTTCGGCGAATTAGCCTTCATCAGAATGTTGTCTTTAAAACATTAATTCAAAGACTATAATAAATATGCGACTTGTTAAAAAAAAATTGACAAGGGTTTTTATTTAGGACTTTTGTGCCCAAGAATCTTCGAATAAAAGAATATTACAGAAATAAAGTCCAAGGAAACAGAAAATAAAAATAAAAACTTTTTTTAACGAGGTATGAGAAACTCGTTTCCAAAAACGCTAATATTTAAAATGGAGTGAATGAATATTTTAATAAATCATTTTACATTTTTTTATTTGGAAAAAGGAGACCAAACTACCTTTTATATTAATAAATAAAAAGTTTCCGTTTACTTACCGGCACACATTCACATCTCATGCAGTACAGTACTCCAATGGGCGGTCCTAAATCGGGTATCCATTTTGAACCCAACTCACGAATTTGTTTTCCAAAAACACACTCTGTAACAAAATAAAATATAAATCAATTAAAAATTAGAACTATTATAAAAAACAGTTAAAATGAAAGAAAAATAACGTAAGGAAAGCGTAAAAAATATTTAAAAACAGTTGATCTCCTATGGCACATTATCTCCCTGACAAGGACGCAAGACAACGTCTACGTACGTTGGCGTCATATGAGAAACTCTTTTATTATTACCTTTACGAAAAAAAAGCTTCTCTTTTTACAAAGTTCTGCATGGTCCAAAACTAGAATTCAACCATCAGATAACAAATTGTATCATTCATCTACGAGGTTTGGCCAAAATAGTAATATTTCCTTAAAATTAATTTTTGCTCAAAAGTAAAGAACCTGTATTTTTGCTTATATTTAAAATTTTTGTATTAAAAAAGATGTTTTAGAATTAAAAAGGGGAAAAAAATTTAAAAAAAAAAAAAAGCTTTTCTTGCAACTAAACAAACCGTAATTTTTAATTCTAACAATTTTCATCATATCAAAAATACAAGTATTTTATTCTTGAGCACAAATTACATTTTTGGCCAAACCTCGTGAATGACTGACACAATATGGAATATGATGGTTGTATTTTGGGCTTTAAACCTGTATATAAAATATAACATTTTTGTAAAATTATTAATAAAAATGGTTTCCATATGACGTCAACTTACGGAAACATATTATATTTAAAAAAGTAAAATTAAAAAAACGCAAAAAACTAATACATTCTTCGTTTATAATTTTAACCAAAAAATTTTTTTATCGGACTTATTTAAAGCTGTCTTACAAAAACATATATACATTTGCCATACCATATAGTTAAATTTGATGTAACTTATGATTCTGAACTAAATAATTAATAGTTTAAAAAACTAAAAAACACGCTTTTATATGCAACCGAACTAAAAATTAGAAAATAATTTTTCATTAAAAAAATATTGTCATTTCATAGTAAAAGCGTGGGGTGCATTTTACTATTTTTTCATAACTTTTCCATCATAGATATTTGCAAATATAATAATTATAACATTTAATATACCTATTTATCACCCCACGCTTTTACTATGAAATGACAATATTTTTTTAATGAAAAATTATTTTCTAATTTTTAGTTCGGTTGCATATAAAAGCGTGTTTTTTAGTTTTTTAAACTATTAATTATTTTTCATTTTTAGTTTCTGCTACTCTTGACAAAATGGCGAAAAATTTTTTTAATGAACAAGAGTGGCAAATTTTAAAATTTTTCCAACAGATTGCAACTCACTAAAAAATTTCTTCTTCATTAAGTAGCAAAGTTTGAAATTTTGCCAACAGATGGCAATCCAGGCAATGTTTGGACCGTTGCCAATATATTGCAACCCACTAAAAAATTTCTTCTTCATTTAATAGCAAAGTTTGAAATGTTGCCAACAGGTGGCAACCTAGGTGTTGTTTTTATATTTTTATAATATAAAGGAAAATTTTTTTCCTGGCGATCCAAAAAAAGAATGTTAATTTTTATTAATTGCACATTATGTATTATGTATACCTTACACATAATGTAATTTTTATTATGGAATCCTTGAAGTAATGGTGCAACTAACCCTATATTTTTATTGTTCATAAAAATTGAACACCCATGGTGCAACTAACCAAATTGTGTAAAAACTAAAAAATTTCTTCTTCATTTAATAGCAAAGTTTGAAATGTTGCCAACAGATGGCATCCTAGGTGTTGTTTTTATAATATAATGGAATTTTTTTCCTGGCGATTCAAAAAAGATAACGGGATACTGTTTTTAAATTATTGCATCTTCATCGGTCCTTGACACGTGTGCAAAGTTTCAAAGAAATCGAATAGCTGGAAGTTGGTTAAAATTAGGCTCAAAGATTCCGTTACATAGATAGATAGATAGATAGTTACAACCCAAGTTAATAAAAGCGTGTTAAAAAAGAACCGATGGTGCGAATAAAAATGTTAGTATTGTGAAACAGTACAAAGAAACAAATAAATAATCGAGTCAAATAAAAATATAAACAAATTAATTTATAGCCTACCTAAGTAGACAACTACAAGTTATTAAGGCAAATAAATAGGTAGTTAATGTGACATTTGATTGCGTTTTCATTTTATTATGTTGCGACTACCTATTATCAATTCTATTGTGCGCCCATTATTAGATACATAGTTGATGATCTTTATTAATGATAAAATAAATAAATGACCGTCAAATTATCTGGTGTGGGAGGCAACAAGTTTTAGAAAAGGAAGAAAAAGTTTTGGGCGGAAATTTATCTAGTATTGGTTTAGTTTGGGTGGAAGTATTACCAAATATATCTGATAGATAAGGCGTTATTTTAGATTTGAATTTAATGAGAAATTAAAGTATGAAGTATGCGAGTTTATCTATTATGTAATAGTAGATTGAGCCAAAAATATCGACTTTTTTTGAAAAATGTATCGAACATTTTGTTTAGGGAGGCAAAAAGAAAATATCGTGAAGATTTGAGCCTTTAATATTATCATCTAGAGGTCCTCTTCTTTAATTTAGATTTTTTATGTGGACTTTCATTTTGGCGTCAAAGATCCCTACCTATCGAGGTAAAAAAATTATGTGCACACATATCTTTAGAGAATGAAATTGTCTACAAAAAACGCTTTACTGAAAATTTTCGCCAGACGATCCGTTTTTGACTAATTAAGCTATATACATTGATATGTTTTATAGATTTACCATTTTTAACTTGGAATTTTAAAACTAAAGAAAAAAATAAATATGTTTATAGAAAAAAACAACATACATTATCAAAGGAAATTTAATGCTCTACAAAAAAAGGTTTATTAATTTTTTCAAATAAAATCGTTTTTTTTTGTAAATTATTCACAATTCAGGTAAAAAAGAAAGTTTTGTTTTCTTTATTTTTAAACCAAGTTTTTCACTTATTGATTGGAACAAATTGATATATTACATCATCAAAAATCATAATTTTATTATTCTTATCACTTAAAATATCCTAATTTTATAAAATCTACTAGCTATGATTCCCGGCTTCGCTCGGGAGTTTATATGAGACCCAAATAACCGTTGTTCTGAATGAAGTTCAACTACTCGACAACAGATGGCGCCACTACACATATTTTACATTTTTGCCACCCACAACCACCCACTTCCACCCACCCCGACCAAACTCCCTTACTCACAATGGGAGACCAAGGGGTATTTGTAACCCCGACGGGAAGTTGATCGGAGTTGCGGATGATAGCGAAAATCGTGGACACACGAACGTACATTAGCATTTTATATAATATATTAGACTAGCTATGATTCCCGGCTTCGCTCGGGAGTTTATATGAGACCCAAATAACCGTTGTTCTGAATGAAGTTCAACTCCTCGACAACAGATGGCGCCACTACACATATTTTACATTTTTGCCACCCACAACCACCCACCCCCGACCAAACTCCGTTACTCACAATGGGAGACCAAGGGGTATTTGTAACCCCGACGGGAAGTCGATCGGAGTTGCGGATGATAGCGAAAATCGTGGACACACGAACGTACATTAGCATTTTATATAATATATTAGATATTAGACTAGCTATGATTCCCGGCTTCGCTCGGGAGTTTATATGAGACCCAAATAACCGTTGTTCTGAATGAAGTTCAACTACTCGACAACAGATGGCGCCACTATACATATTTTACATTTTTGCCACCCACAACCACCCACTTCCACCCACCCCGACCAAACTCCCTTACTCACAATGGGAGACCAAGGGGTATTTGTAACCCCGACGGGAAGTCGATCGGAGTTGCGGATGATAGCGAAAATCGTGGACACACGAACGTACATTAGCATTTTATATAATATATTAGATTAGACTAGCTATGATTCCCGGCTTCGCTCGGGAGTTTATATGAGACCCAAATAACCGTTGTTCTGAATGAAGTTCAACTACTCGACAACAGATGGCGCCACTACACATATTTTACATTTTTGCCACCCACAACCACCCACTTCCACCCACCCCGACCAAACTCCCTTACTCACAATGGGATACCAAGGGGTATTTGTAACCCCGACGGGAAGTGGATCGGAGTTGCGGATGATAGCGAAAATCGTGGACACACGAACGTACGCATTTTATATAATATATTAGATTAGATTAGATTAGATTTAGATTAGATTTAGATTAGATTAGATTTAGATTCTAAGTTAATAACTATTTGTTACACGAAAAACGTACATTTGCTGTCTTAAAGTAAGTATTTGCTTTACGATATTCTCTTTTTGTCAACCTAAATACTAATTTTGATATATTAAATACACTAAACAATAATTTTTAATAATATATGTAATAATCTATTAAACAGAATACATTTAAATAAGAAATATTGTGCTAAACCTATCTAGTAGTTAATTATAAATAAGCTTGTCATGTGGCAATGCACAATTTATAATTGGTATGTGTATAATTGTACTACGACAATAAAGCCGCCTTTTAGATGTTAATTTTGGTTTGACCTTTCCTAACATGCATCTACTGTTGTAGACTTATTGTCTCTATGTTCAGTTGCAGCTATTTGATTTGTATTTTTATTTTAGTTCTACACATACTGAAAGAGTTGGGTTTTAATACAAAATTTAAATTATATGAAAACATATTTGTAGTTTTATTAAATAATTATTTTAAAACAAACATAATTATCTAACCATTTTTACTGATGGTATGCAACTCATGGGAATTTCGCACTCGCCTGACTGCTCGTACTGCACTTGTTAGGTACTATTTTTTTATGACTTCCAACAAGTAAATAACAAAATAATAGAATATATTCATTTATTTAACTTCTTCCATATTTGGAAAAAATACTTTTCTTGTCTTTACCTTAAATTTTTTGACTTCATGGTGGCCTTATGAGCAACTCACACACAAGATTCTTTCGCGTATGAAAACAGGTTCAATTTTTTCAGGAATCTAGTGCGTACTTTATTTAAAAGATAAGAGTTTTGTTGTACTAGGCCTTAATTAAGTGTCATAAAAATTACCATAGAAAATTAAACTTAAGTTAAACAAAAGGCAAAATAATTATTAAGGAATATTACCACAAATTTTAAACAAATATCCATTAATATTCATTGCATGTCAAAAACAAGGACAGTGCGGGTAAAACCTTTTCTCGGCTTTGATTTCAAACAAAAAAGAACGCATTAAGCAGAATTCTTGAAATTGCATTGCCACATTTAGTAGGCAAACTACTTCTGTATTTGGTGAAGTTAACAATAAAACACAATCCGATTTCTATATATGTTTTACCAAGGGATTCATGCGTCTCTCCGTCTTGTTTTTACCTTAAATACAGACGGTTTTGGTTTATACAAACTTAAATAATATAAATTTATTTTCCAATACGTCTTACATAAAGTAATAAAATTAAAATCATAATTAAAGAAAAAACATATTTTTTAATCTAAAAGAGTTTGTGTATATATTTACATCAACAATTTATCTATTTTAAAATTGGGATTTCTTTTATTTTTACCAACCAATTCTAACACAAAAATTAGGTTTCAATTACGGGGCATAATATTCCAATACTAACCGACAAACGTCTGCAAAACCAAACGCTTTATTTTTTTAATGCCGTCTCCACACATTAGGCAGTACCGTGGCCAAACTAGTTGTGGAAACGGTAAGTTTGTCTCATTGGCCCAAGTTTGGCCAGCCTTGCTAAAGTTCGCTTAGGTGTCGGCAAACCGATACGAATAAAAGGAAAGTCGTGTGCTGTTAATAAAAAAAAGGCTAAAATTTTTCGCCCACACGTTGGCTGTTGTGATTTGCAAAATGTATTGGAAAATACTACGATACACTCGATGGCGTTGGCCAAAGTTTGTCGGACTTGGCCCAACGTGTGGAGCCAGCATAAAATTGGGTAGTAGACTGACACACACACTCTGATAAATCTGCACAGGTATACCTACGTAGGTTAACCGGAGCGTGTATTGGACAGACCTGGGCAAGATTATAACTTGTTTCGATTTAGTGACACCGAATAAAGTTATATAGACCTCTCTTGTATATCTAAGTTCCCCACGCTATGACGCCCAGTCGGTACTGCTGTACAGGTAATGTGTGCAGGTCTACAGGAGTGTGTGTAACGAGCATTAGTCATACAAGAGATACATATTTAGTATTCCGTTTTATTACGTCTTTAATATAATAGATGACGAACATCAATAATAATTCTAGTTCTTTAAAATTAAACTTGGTGTGCATTCATAATTTTAACCACATAAACTTCTTTCTGATGAGAATAAAACGGGTTCATTATTTGTAGAACCATTATTTGTAGAACATCACATTACTGTTAAAGATGTATCACCTATGAGTGTGTATTATTTTTTGTCTAATCCTTTAAACAATTTGTTCTAATTTAGTACATACCTGGAACTAGATAACATTCTCCAAGATAAATAAGTGCTATCTTAAGTACGTCTGAACTAATTACACCTAAATCTTTTTACAAATTTTAGATAAGAAGGTCGTTTAGAGGTAAATAAAATGTTATTCAATTTTTACGGTTTTTAGTTAAGATTACGTGTCAGAAAAATAACTGACAGTTAGAGTAAATTTATTACGTAGTTAGAAAACTATAGTTATTGAAAATATTAAACTATACTCTGTTCACTATAAATTCAGAAAAACACCTGAAGAAAAAATGTACTTCATTGGTTTAAAAAGTCAGTAACCCTAGTTACCACAATAAAAAATGGATTTTATTGGTTTAAAACTACAGTAACCGGAGTTACTTACTATAGGTATTCATTATTAATTTATGGTGGCCAAAGTATAAACATCTAATGAAAAATACGTCTTAAACGGCCTATACTTTCGAAATTTGGAAATGCGGGCTCAAATCGCGAGGGTAGAAAATCTCTTGTCAAAAATGTTAAATAAGCCTTATTATTGTAAATAAAATATAGTTTTATTTTTTAGGTAAAATTTTATTACTTTATAGACAATTATTGCAAGTTGCCTTATTAAGCTCGGGAATTATTAATACCGGCCTTATTTAAATAGCGCTTGTACCCATAATTTAGAGTTATTGCAAATCATGTTGACAGTACCATTAACCTAAAAAAAAGGGGAAAAAATTTTAGTAGATTTTCTTTATTGTTTTGTGTTTTTTACTTCTAAAAACTTTTCGATTTTGTGTTCGGCAGCCGTTCGGTTAGACGAACACTTCCGAAGTTAAAATAAGACCAAAATAAGGTACGACCTAAAAGCGACATAAATAAAGCCAGACACTATACTTATTAAGGAGTCCTTATCCTTTCATGCATCTGCGCAAGCTCAGATGTCAAAATAAGGCCAGTATTATTAGTGCCCTTCTTTCACTGTGCAATAATTCTCTATTATCTTATTAAAGAGGCAAACGAAAGATTTGATTTCAGCAGTTACGTAGATGCGCGACTAAACATAATAAATATGGTATTTTTAATACAGTGCAGTATTTTTCAACTGCCCCTGTAAAAAATCTTAATATGGATTTTACGAGCAAGCATCAGTAATAAGGAAGTGCAGATTGGCAAATTTCTAAATATACAGAGAAAAGGTAAAGGACTTTTACGGCACAACTTTTGGGCGGTCTTGCAAATATATTCACACACTTACATTATAAGTACGTTGACTTTTATACAGCCGTAATACTGACATATTGCGAGAGTACTGTCCCATTTGAATACTTGGGCGTACCTCAACTCCTCCAGTTTTGTTTTATGTAAAATTTATCGTTTTCTAAACACATTTTATGTGTAAAGTTATTTTTAAATAAGGAAAAAACGTATTATTATTTTTAACACTATTTTTTTTACTATTTTGGAACAAGAATCAAAACTATTTTAGCAAATAATAATTAACGACTGTGCTTTAAATTCTTTAAATATAAATAGTTTCAATTCCTAAGATATACAAAGTGCGACAAAAGTATGATCTTTTGCCAAAGGGTAACACTGTATATAACCATTATAAGGATTTTTATAAAGCTTTAGAAAAACATATTTAATATGTCTTTCCTTAAGAATTCTAAAAATTAACCAAACAAATAATGTAAGCAAGACAACTACTCACTTCTAACAGTTCTAACTACAGCTTTGATACCTATACCTAAATGAAAAAATATAAAATTATACTTTTAATTAAGTTGGCCATATTTCCGAAACTATTAAGGATAGCTCATTAAATGTTTTAAAAAGCCTTATTAAAATATTTTTAACGGTACTACAATTTAAATGGTGTTCCAATAAAAAAAATACTTTAAGTAGTATCTTGTATATCTAAGACGTATTAAAAATGTAATTGCTTATTTAGAAACTACAGAATTTTCCCAACAAACTATTTTTTTTTTTACTTTGTGATGTAAATTAATAGGTTGACACCCAGTTTAATCACTACAATCTAATCATTTCTGTCATTGGGCAATAAAGTTAAAATTTAGTTCTAAGAATTTCCTAAAATTTTACAGCAAAATTAACATACTTCTGTTAATTATTAAATTTACAAATAGGTGTGTGACCAGTAATGAAATGGACATTATGAAAAGAAGACTTTTAAAACCTTTTCAGAGGGGTTCATTTTGACAAGTCTACCACGAATATTCATACCGCCATATATGGAAGCGGCGCTTTAACCCAGCCTGCCAATGTCAAATGTTTTGGACTGGGAGAACGCGTCACTTTTTTTTATAGGACAAGTTTCTCACAATAATTATCATGCAATTTTTAAATATTGTACCAAAAATGGTCAGGCTTACAGTCACGATACTCGAAACATGTGTTGAGCCTTATGGTTTCATGACTGTAACCATTAGACCATTTTATCACAACAATAGACATTTATAAAAAATAAAATATTATATTTTATAATACCAAAAGTTTTTTTATTATTTTGATAAGGACGAGTTTGGAAATGTCTGTTTATAACTGGCGCCGAACGGCAAATCCGAATTAAATTAAGATTAAACAGGCTTAATTATCAAGTTAATAGTATGATAATAGTGTTATTTATGATCAGTTTGCTCCAAGCTACCACTTTCTGAGTCTTACACATTAATTATTAATGTTTACTTTGTATCTGCGTAAATAAAAATGCAATCCCATTCATATCGCCCACATTTACCGCCACTCTCTCAACATAACCGATCTTGAACTTACAAATAAAATAAACAAAGTTGGTAATATGAGGTGATTCTACCTTTGCATCATTTTCTATTTATCCTATCAAATAAAGATAAAAAAAAGTAAATGACAAAAGTTTGTGATGTAAGTGTACAGGGTGTTTTTAAAAAATGCGAAAAACCTAAACAGTTAACAACTAAAATTTTTAAATTTACAATTAAAATAGTGCCTTGGCCAGTAATAAAATTAAGTTGTTTAATGTTTAAAAATTGAATGCAAAACATTGTGGTAAACTTATCCGATGAAAAAATGACGCGTCCGCCCAGTCCGACACCCGTAACATTTGAAATTGACAGGCTGGGTGAAAGCGCCGCTTCCATATAAGACGGTATGAATATTCTTAATAGACTCGCCAAATTGTACCACCCTAAAAAGGTTTTAAAAGTGTTCATATCGTGAAGTCCATTTTATTACTGGATAAGGGACTATAATACAAAAATTTACTATGAAAAATTTTAACACGGAAGTAAATAAAGGATTAAACTTGCCCTAACTTTGCCTTAAGCCGTGTACAGACGGTTGTAATGCAACCTGAAATTCAACATGCAAGGCAACAAGATTCGCAGGTTTGGATGGTTTGCCTGTAATGCGCGCTTGAATGTTCGTCGCGAACCATACATGTTTCGGTTTTTGCGCAAACACAAAGGCGTTCGTTGTGAGTTTGCAGGATTCGTTTGAACGTGAAGTTAAAATATAAAGACGAAAGAAAAATACTTTAATTAAATAAATGTTATAAAGAAAAATCAATTTTGTAAAACCATTTCTTTTATCAAATAGCTAAGTTTTCTACCAGCCACGAAAACTTTTGGTTTTCTATTTTTTTTTCTACTATGCAATATGTTAAAATAAGAAAAGATCTTGCACTTTAACCTCATTGGACAAGTTCGTTTCAAATACGGATAATCCTAATGGCAGAGGAGGTTGCAGCAACGACATTAAGACATTATGTTGCATGTTGCGTTGCACGTTGTGTTCCACACGTCTGTACTCGGCTTTAGAAGCGCAGATAAGTTAGGTATATATGTGTTTTAACCCTAAAGGCAACTGCACGCTTATATCATATTATTCGCTTGTTATAATAAAACTTTCATCATTTTATATGCAATTATACGTATTTTCAGATTTCTGATACAGATTAAAATATTTCTAAGTATCGTTTTGTAGAAACTGTCTGGAGATTTAAATCTATCTTTAAGTTTGGAATGTTGCGTTTATGCAAAGACATTGACGGTCCGTTTTAAAATATATATAGTATGAATTAAAATATTAATAAATTGATAATACAGTAATTTCTTAAGCTTGTGTGTATTTTCAAAGTTAAGTCATTAATTCTAACAACTTGTAGATCTCATAGGTTTACCCAAAATTTGTATGATAAAAGTTGTCAAATAGGGTTTTATAAAAACAAAGAATTAAAAACTTAATACCAAATATTTTTAACCACACCGTGACTGTGTGTATAAAAACATGCATTTAGGTATTTTTTTACTATTAATACCAACAATACTTTATGTAGTGGTAAATAACTCTTACAAAAGTGCTGTAACTCTTGTGATTATTTTTGTATTTAACTTTACCAACTAACGACGACTAACCAACAAAATGCAGTGGCAGTAAGTCGTTTTTTTAATCAATAAAAACTTTTCTGTTTGTTAATAAACAATTTTTGGTAAATTTACTCCTTTTTCAAGTTCTATAACGTGTTTAAAATTTGTGAACACCGTGTATATTATTTCAATTAATTAACCATATTTATACTTTCAGAATATATATATTTAAAAGTAAAAACGAAGTCTGTTTTAAGAAATTTACAAATATATACAGTGTGGGCCAAATTAAACAGCAAGTTTAATTTGGCTCACACTGTACATGGAACTTATTAAAAGTTATAGTTTAGAATATTTTTCTCTGATGTAAATTAAGTGAAAAATGCCGTACGTCACTGGCGGATATAGTCTGAAGATTCTGCGATTTGCCGCATAGAGGTGTGTCGTCTGTGGCATTGAAACTTCGCCAAGCTTGATATAACGTGACTAATATATCCTGGGGCCCATCTGGATCCACCAAGGAGATCTAGTCTCGTCTAGCGTAATTCCTATAGTAGATATAGTCACAATCCAGTTAAAAACCTGTCAAAAGATCAAAGAAAAGCTCATGACAATTTGCCAAATTTAAATTTTAATTTGGGCGTTTTGTTTTCATTTAATAAGTTGACACTTAAATGATTATTTAACTTTCTTTGAAACTGATTATGATTTTTAAAAAATTGTCACTTTTTTCATAGCTTATTATAACTACTAAAAATAGCACATAATTATAGATTTTTCCCAATATTCTGGGTACATTGTATATTAGTATGTGGCGTACATTAAAAAACAATAAAGGTCAATTTTTATAAAATTATTATTTGTAATATGCTACTTCTTGTTCTAACTAAGCATCAAATTGGATTGGAATAGTGCCAAAGTGAATACCAAATTATAAATTAAACAGCAGTCTTTATATTAAAACTAATTAAATAACTATTTACTTAATGGAGATTATGTTAATTAAAGATAGAAAATCATGGTTAAATTAAGAAAAAAGTCTATAAGGAATTTAGTTAACTAAAACCAATAGGGATTTTTTTAATCTAGAAAATGCTTTATAGTTGCAAATAAAAAGCGACAAAAAAGGCAGAAAAATCTTGTGTATCTCTATGGGTTAAAACAATAGAGACAGAAATTTTGGGAAAGCAGTTACCCTGTACGTACGTTGTGAAGCCATTACGGGAGGCTGTGGACCGTAGACAATCATGTAGCTTTGTTTGATGATAATAATAATGATGATGATGATAATGCAGCTAGAGATGGCTGTATGAATTTTGGTTGGTCTACAAATATTAGAACCAACTGTTTTGCGCCCTTAAGGGGTCTATCTCGAAAAAGGGTTGTAGTTTATAACGAACGTGTTCATGCACTAAGGCCAAAAAGTTAAAGAATCAGGTTTAAAAATAAAATACCTTTAAAATAAGGTTTCTTTATTGTTTAAAAACATTGGTAGCGTAGAGGCGATGTGTCTTGTTTATTCTCAATTTTTTTTTTTTTGATCTAGACCCAAGTAACAACTTTCGTTTACTTTAAGAAGTATTAAATGAAAGTTAAACAAGCAGGTTTTATAGTATGATTGATCAGGTGATCAGGAATCCTAATCATCCCATTTGTAAATTAGGAAAGTTAGCAAATTTAATTCTAATAAACTGATTTTATCGTCCCATAAAAATAGGTACACGATATTAAAAAGTACTAATCGAATTCAAAAAGCATATCGATTAATAAAACTTTCAAAGGCCTTTGTATTTTTTGTTTTATTAGATTTTTATTGGTACTTGTTGAACTCGTAACGCCGGCCATAAAAATTAAGGACCCGGCGAACCAACTACGACGCGACGTCTAGTTATTGCTAATTAGTGCTTATTTTACTTCCACTAATAATTAATTAATTAGCCATATTTACGATAACATATTGATAATTAATGTACATAATAATTAAATTAATTAAATAAATTAAGTTAGTTTTTTTCTGTTAGGTTACCGATTTATTTTTTGTCTTCCTGTTTTTGACTAGATAGTTAAAAGGCTATGAAGTTTGTTCTTATACTAAATATCGTGTAAAGTCTGTTTAACCTAAATATTTTGATTATTATATTTGTGTCCTTGGTACATACAGGGTGTTCTCAAAAATGTGTCTTGATATTTCACAAAGTCGCAACAAATCGTTTCACCAAATTTTTTAGGAACAGATTCCATAGATCGCTGAGACATATTTTAAAATAACTGATAAAAACACAAATCGCGCTTAAATAGCAAATATTTTAAAGATATTTATAGTCAAAATTTGTAAAAAAGAACGGTATTAAATGGCACCCAACAGCTTTCGGTTTTACCTGTAGTCAAAATACTTAGTATTTTTTATTTAAAAGCTCGTATATTTTAGAGCAAAAAAAATTATTATGTAATTAGCCACGTGCCACTAAAAATTTGCTTTTTAAAAAGCAAGTATGGCGATGACACTATTATTTTCTATCACTAGCCAAAATATTTGGAATTTCTAATAAAATCTGTTATTATGACCCGAAATTTGCATTTATTTATCATAGTTTTGATTCCAACATAAACATAATTTGCTTTTATTATATTTTAAAGCTAGTATTTATACTGCATTAATGTTATTTATTCACCTAAATCTGTTTTAACCAAATATACTACTTATCATAAAAATTGCAGCACATATACACCGAGAATTGCTGCGATAAATTTCTCGAAAAGTAGACTTTGGAACATTTTGCAAATTTGGTTACTTTATTAGGTCAGTGGGGGACATACAACCAAAATATTTTGACAGTCTTACCACTTCGGTCCGGGTTTATGTCAACTTTCTTATTTTAAATGGAACATCCTATATAATATTAAGTTTTGTTCTGCGTAAAATTTTAAACATAATTTATGTATAGTGTTCTATACCTAGGTTTAACCGTTTTTGAGTTATTTTAAATTTTATGTCAAAAATGACGTTTGCAAGCCATTACATAACCATCTTTTTTTTTAACAAAAGCCTTTAATATGAGTTGGGGTTGGGTTCTCTGTGGAGAAAGAACTTTTTTATCAGACTCTATTAATATTTTTACAATTAATTAATACAGAGTGATCAAAAATAATAATTATAAATTATAACGAGAAAAACCTAAAACTAAATTCTTTAAATGGAAACCTCCTTTTTTCACATCCTCTTATTAAGCATCAAAAATAAGGGTAAGTTTGTGTAAGGAAGTCTATACCAAAAATGTATAGTTTTCAAAATATTAACAATTTAATATTTATCAATTCTAACAATGCTTGTTAGACACACAAAATAATATAAAAATTAAAATATATACAAATAGGTTTACCGAGTAGGTCTTATTAAAAATATAAAAAAAATATTTTACAATTAAACTCATACATCGATTGTTAATTGTTTTTCGCAATCTTTAATTTTTAAAATCGTTTAAAAAAGCTACTATTTTTAAATTAAAATAATTTTATATTTTGACTAATATCTACCAAGGATGAAATAAATTTAAATAAAGATACATTGTTTATATTCCTATGGCTTACGACCTATAAAACTTTATACGAGTATACGTATGTAATGTGTTCACTTTTCGATGATTCAGTTGATAATTAAAGGTAAATGACGCAAAATAATCTTGCCAAATGCGATCAGCTGATTGAATAACAAAAGTTATTATTGGTAACATTGGTCGGCTCTTGCATAAGTTAAAGTTTTGTCCATTTTTGTATTTATGTATGGCGTTATGGCTTTTTATGGACTTCGGTTCGGTTGCTAAATTATATGGGCATCTGTCTTAAACAATAATAATTACTGCTATTAAAAGCCAGCAGTAGGTTCTGTTTTGGATTTGTCTGGTTTTATTTGCATTATGACAGTGCAAAAAATATATTTTTAACTTTAAATGCAAGATAAAAATGTATTTTGCACAAATACAATGTGTTTCAAAATTTACCACAAAAATACACGTATTTTTGAGGACGCAGGAGTGTTGTAATAAGGTTAGTAATAACTTACCCCCTTAATGTCATAAATACCTTTACCACATTACAACAAAATTGTGTAAAAGATATTTAGGGAATTCAAAAAAAAAATATGTTTAACAAACTGTGTCTAGGGAGTGGAATGTGAGAACCAACGTTAATATAAACTTTCATATTTTCAATGGTAGAATCTACCCTTAAATTATTCAAACAACATTCTGTAACACCTTGTATTTTTGGTACGAATAAAATTTTAATTAAAACACTTAGCTAGCAACGTAATTTAAATGAAAACAATATTTGATTCATCAATACGCCGACATAGAAGAAAATATGTTTACAAAAAATAATTTAACACCTCTTTCGGCCCCCTTCTTCCTCCTACATATTAATAGTACAGGTAAAACGATGTCGAATAATTCAAATCTTTTGTAACAGACATGTTACGCTCTCAATTTTCGGAATTTTTTTATTTTTGTATTTACCTACAATTGCCGTAAAATAAAATAAAATTTTCCAAATGTTTCCTTTGTAAATGTCAACATTTAAGAAATATTTTATTATTCTGTTGTTCATAAACACCGCTATTCCCATAAATTTAAAAATATTTTAAACAAACCAAGTAAAAAGGTTAAAGTACGAAAAATCGCTGTTGCAAGGCTTTTATTAATATTTTTTTTAGAGGTATTAATTTCTCTCTTTTTCTACCCAATAAAGTCTGTATAAAGTACAAAAGAATTAACATTCTTTCTCATGAAGTGATTATTTGTCATCTAAAATTGCCAGACTAAATGCTATTCATCTAAAAGCTTATAGAAATAATATATGCACACCTCTCGCATAATCACACAGGTGTTTAAAATAAATATGACATAAAGGTTGTCTCCTAGAGCTCAAATTTGCGATTTTTTAATTTTATAACAATGGATTAGATTTTTACTGTTCTTGAACTCTTCCAGACTGTTACAACGCCTACGTATCATAGGCGTACAATGAAAATATTTATACGCCAATACATCCTAAATTACACCTAAATAAATGAATTTATACCCGATCACCTAAATAACATAACACATAGGCAATGTGAGGAAAAAAAAGAGTCTAACGTGAATACCGGCATGTAAACATTTCGGATTGGCGGACTTACGTACATTCTTTGTTGTTGCTTTACTAGCCGATGTCCCTTTACCTATTGCTTATACAGTACTTATAACAAAATATAACATTTTATGCTCACATAGTATTTGTTACAATTTGCCAAATATACACGTTTAGCTAATTTAAAAGGTAGGGCAAGTAAAGGTAGGCGTCCACTAGAGACGGACGGGCGGACAAGCCGGAACGCTGTCGCTTCGCCTGGCTTGTAAACATGTGAGAGTGCGTCCATTAGAAGCGCGTGCATCGCAGCAGACGGCAGGGGATTTATATATTGAAAACATTTTTCGTCCGTCCGCCTTTAGTGGAAGCGTACCTTAGAGCAACAACAAAGCGGGGCCGATGCGTCTCCTTTTTTTATTTTTACGGTTTTTTCAGATCTTAACAATTTATAAAGATATAATTATTTAAAAAATTAAAAATTATTTTTAAAATTAAAAATTATTATTTTATTTTCATTTAACGTTTTATTATCAGAAAATTGTGTATTTAATTTGTTACGTCTATGAAAATATTTCTTGTCTGGTGTTTAATAGTATCTAACTCCTTATAGACGAGATATATTAACATTAATAAAATGTATTCTAGCTTTTTGGCTAACTTATGCAAATGGTTTATCTAGAATTGTCTGTATATAAAGTAAGCTTACTTAAAATTATTACATATATTAACTATTTTAGCAATAAAATAAACTTTCTGTAAAAATGGTAAATATTTTTTGTCATTTTAGATCTAAATACCCATTTTCATTAGCTGATTAAGCGTGTTGCAGCATTGTTTCTTAATTTGAATTATTTTTCTACTTGCTTATATTTAGTTAACTAATGATGGTGCATTTTATATAAATTAATGTTATATTTTGACACCCTGTATAGACAAATATAATGTATATAGGAAGCAATTAGTTACAAAACATATTCTAAAACTGTTTTCACTTTCTCTGTATATGGTATGAACTGAACATACATTTTCACTTCTTATCAAAAATGGAATAATAGATCATCCAGTCCTTAATATGGAAACCTCTAGTGGAAGTTATTACTGTTAACACATCTGGTTAAATTTTGTTACATTTTCTTAATATTTTTATATTTTGCACAAGTGTTTTACTTAATCAGCTATAAAAATAAAAGTGATGAACTAATTAAGTACTCTGTTTAAAAACGCAAGTTAATAATAATTATAGTCGTTCTATTTCACATCGTTTCTGAGATCCTTGTCACACTATTATTGTTGACGTCAAAATTATGTGTGCTTACAGTTTGCATAATAAAATAAGTTCGTTGTAAAAAGACAACAATAATAGTCACGTTTCGCATAAACAAGAAAAAACCACTTGATTACTTTTAACTAAAATTAGTAAAAATAAGTTATTTAGTATAGGGTTGTCAAGACAAGAGATCTTGTCTTAACGAGCAATTTCTTGTCTTCTATTAAAAAAAAATCAAGAAATTTCATCTTCATGGTTTCTTGACATTTTTGTCATGTCTTGATTCAAGAAATTTTATGACTTTTAATCAATAAATCAATCTTAAATAATTTCCTTATAGTAACCAGAGTTAATATATTTAAAGGTTTATGACACATGACATAGCCGCCATACTGGCAGGCATCTTTTTATAAAGTCACCTAAGATCTTTACGGTCAAGCCTTTAAAAAATGACATAAGTGTTACCCACCAGTATCAAATAAATACAGTTTAGAGTTTTATTTAAACAACCATTTACACAACACTTAATTATTATTAACTTGAAACTTCTTCAACTTTAAATAAAAAGCATTTGAGATCACATCAACAAATATCACTTAAAAAAAAAAAAAAAATGGAATGCTCAATTTCAGACGCCACTGGATTGATCATCAGCTGATTAAATGGATGACTTTACCCAGTTTTACCAATTTTTTCGTTACTTCCTTTCTGCTGTCCACTGTTAGATCGGTACATCTTATTGGGTAATCAAGCCTTTATCTGACAGATTGCTTCTAAAATTATAAGATTCTAAATACTAAAGCTGATATCCCTGCTTGCAAAATTAGTAAATAAATTATGCATAAACAGCCTTGCGTCTATGAAAAATTCAAAGCGACAAATAACGGGTTCAATTCTTTGTCTGGTACAATTAATAATTATTATCGAATAAAAAGGTGCAAATGAACGGGCGGTAGAATGATTAGATAGTAGTCATTTTAGATATTTTATAAGATGTGGAATTGAGCCATTGTCATGAAATACCAGATCAGTTGCTGTCACTTTTATTGTTTAATCAAGCCTTTATCTCACAGATTGCTTCTAAAATCATAAGATTGTAAATGCTAAAGCTCTCTATTATATGATATCGCTGCATGCGTATGTAAATAAATAATAAGGTGTCTGCATAAACAGCGTTGCGTCTATAAAAATCCAAAGCGACAAATTACGGGTTCGATTCTCCGTCTGGGACAATTAATAATTATCGAATAAAAAGGTGCAAATGTACAGGCGGAGGAATGCCTTTATGCTCGGCTTAACAAATTTATTTTAAATTATCACGCTCACGCAAAGTCGTTTACAATTACAATTGCAAAAGTGCATAAGGAAAATAACATGTGATTTAATGACAGTCAAGGAGGACTCGATTCGTTCTGTTTGCTTTAAACACGACCCTAGTTTAATAATAATATGATAATTAGATACTTACATAAAAATGGTTAAATAAATAATTAAATACGCATCTTTAAGTAAATAAAAATATATGCAAATTAAAACGATGATCTCTACCACTAAAGAGGTAAACTTTTAAAACAACAATTTGGAGTAATTTCCGACTGTTAGATGGAAAATAAAAAAGCTTTGCAGCAGGTCACAAACCATGACTCAAATCAACTTACTTGTCATACGCATAAAAACTTACTGTAACTGCCTTTTCACATTAGCGGACCCCGTAATCCAGGCGACGGACCGACCTACGCTACGAAGTGTATAGAGTCTTATGAGACCTTTCACACGTTGAGAACCCGGAAAGTCGGCTCAATGTGTAAAAGATCTTATTAGACTCCATACACTTCGATAGTCGTCGTCGCCCGGATTCTTGGCTTCCGCTAATGTGAAAAGGCAGTTACAGCCTCCCGTAGTTCATATTTTATATGGCGCTGCAGTCACATTCATAGCGAATACGTACGAAGTTTTTTTTTGTCATTATATCATATCATAAAAGAAACTAAAAAAATATATATACCTTTTTGTGTTGCAAACTGTTTAAGAAAATACAAATAAGTGGTATAATTTCAGAAATAATTTACAATAGGCATGCTACAAAATCGTTAAAAATGCATTTATTAATGCATTTTTCAAAAAGACCCGGTATAATTTTATGTTAAAATGCAAATGAATGAGTCGATAGTGAGAGTGTTTACATTCATCATCGGCTGGATATCACGCCACAGGAAACACTACTTATCTTAATGAAAGGATTTATATCAAACTGTATACAACCTGTCGTTAGCGGATCATTTTTTGTTAGTTACACATTCTTTTATGGCCTTTATAGTAACCGTTTTATTTTGTAACTTTTCTTATCAGTTTATTTAGTAATAAAGCAATTTAAATTAATGAAAATCTTTGTTTTGAATGTGGTTTTTCAAAACGCGAAATATTTTGAAAAATGTATTTTTATTACATGAGCTCAAATATCTCTCTATATATTTTTTTTAATGCCCATTTCGCAAGTTTTGTTTAATTACTGAGCATTTATTAAAATATTTTATAAATTTCCAAAAAATTTAAATTATTAATAATGCAGATATATATTTTTATAATTAAGTAACTACAGTGTATCCAAAAAATTCAAAAACGCTCAAATATCACAGAGAGTTTTGAACCAAATTGGACAAAATTCGGTACTCCAGGGTAAAATTATACTCTGAATTCATTGTAGTTGATACCGGCGATATCGCCGGATCTTAAGTTTCGCAAAAATCAATTCCAAGTTTTTGAATTAAAAAGAGATAGCTTTTTATTTTATTATTGGATTTCCGCTGTTTTTTAGTTTCCAAGGGTATAAAAATTCATTTTTTCTATTTAAGTAGTAATAGCAGAAAATTATGTTTAATTTTGAAAAATGATAGGTATAAACTGCGTAGGTAATACCTACCGTTTACACCTTGCAACTTTCAAACTGGTGCCTTGACAGTTATCTAAAAAAAATTAGAAACTGTCCCATGTTGCAGGCGGTAAAAGGAATAATAAAACCGTTAATTATTCTTATTCGATGGTAATAGGTACAAATGTCTTAATTAGCTGATCCTAAGTTGTCTGTAATAAAACATCCAATTAAAGGCATTATTTGTGTACTAATTCAATTTATATTTACATAATAGTTTGTTTAGACTAACAAATAAAACAATGGTAACAAAGGCATTAGTACACCAAAAGTATCATTTATCTTATCACCACATGTTGCTATTTTAAAAGCAAAAAACGGGCGGCACCTTATATGGGTTCGGCTTTAATAACTTTATTATTTTCTAGTCGATATAATCAGTTAAAACAATTGAAATGCCATATTTCACATTAGATCATGTTTTGCTTCGTAATACCAGACTTAACAAATCTGATAAAATACAAAATATTTAGTAATATCTCCTAATTTAATAATAATTCTTGTTTCGCATACGCATTGTGGATTTCTACTTTTTAAGTCAATTTTTTGTAATTATAACAAAAAAATTTAGAGAAAAAAATAATTGCAAGTAGTTTTTTTTAATTAGCACCAGGTGAACTAAAAAGAAAAAAAAATTTTGTATCAGGATTATGTGTAAAAATTATTATTTCACTCTTAAAAATGTTAGAATGTTTCTAAACAATTGTGGATATTCTCTTACCAACTAACACAATTGGTAAGAATTGTTACAGTTACAAAATGTTTACTTATTCTTCATAAAATGGGGTAAATTTTATACAGAATTGTGATTTTTAATACAATTCTGTAGATTTTATGCACATTTTGTGTCTGTAGTTACACTAAAAAAGCCAGAAATTGTATTATTCTAACATAATTCTTGCAGTCGCTAGGTCTCTGTATCAAGTAGTAATAATTTTTGCCTTAATGAAAGAGCATTTATAACCAAGATGACGACCTTGTTCGATTATGATTTTAGCGAAGAAAATGAGAAAAATATTAATTAGATGGATACAAGGATTTATTTCTTTCGTTGCATCCGGTCTTCACAAATAATAAATCTCACATCAAGCATTATAGCTTTATATTAATACGTTACGTTATGCAGAGTATTTTTTTTTTAATAAAGTAATATAAAGCAAAATATTTTTTTACAAATATTGTGATTATAATTGACACAAAGCATACCTAAGGGGAAAAATAAAATATAAAAGTACTGTAATAAATACAATGCTCTTTTGTAGTGTAGAAGTGGATTCTTAGAAACTCAGATATTGCAACAACTATTAACCTAATATTCACGTTTGAATAAGCTTAGTTTTAATCAGTTTATAAAAAAATTCTTACAATATCTAAAAAATAAACATATTCATTTACATTTAAATGATAATAACAGTTTACTAATCCTTTATTTTCCTGGTTTAAGGTTAAATTTTATTGTTGAGATCCCATCTGAAAAGGCAAGCAACATAAATCCTGCTTCACCTTTTAGTATTAGTGAATCATTACAAAAAATAATATTTTTAAAATGGATCAATATGTAAAAATGCCATGTTACTAATAAATAAAAATTTAAATTTTATACATATTTCATTTTTTTACAAAATCTTATTTTTGCAGTATTTTATATGTGTCTTGAGTTAATCAATATTTCAGTACTGAAATAAACGGAATTATTGATCATGTCTATAAAAGACTTTAGAAATATCGTGCACTTGACAAAAATCCATACGCTACTTGAAAGAACGATGAGAGTCCAATTAATTAATGATCAACAGTTGCAAGTTTTGCAAAATTATTTAATATTTTTTAATAACACGTGGTAGCGTTTAGGTTAGTTTTGGATTACATGGAAAAAAGCAAACAAATTTAAATAGTGGATGTTGCTAAAAAATACAGTACCTATTAAAAATTTTGGGAAACTTTCAAGAATTTTGTTTATTACTAATATCACTTCCAAATAATAGCTATACCGTTACGCTTTCGTGCTATAAGAATATTAGAATTTTGTTTTAAGTAAAGTAAAATATTTTAAACAATTAAACTCTCATCGTTTTTATAATAACCTTTATTGGGTAACTTTTATTGCAAAAATATCTTTATAATAAATTGGTAATATATAACTTTGGTATAGTTCAATATCAAATTGTAAAGAACACCGCCTGGATATTCCTTATTTTTGGACATTCATCGTTTATTCTGTGTAGTCTTCATTTACAATTTCCGAAAATTTAATTCTAAATTCTTATTATTTAAACTTTGTGCTGTATTAAATTTTAATTGTACTGTATCAATATAAAAAGAAAACCTATTTTTAGATGGAACCGAAAATAGGTCAATATTTAAATATGCCATTTTCCGGTCATGTTTTGACTAACTTGAGAAATGCATTTGATATTTTGAAAACAATAATACGCACTTTTACTTTCACACCATTTGGTAAACCACTCGTAAACTCCTAGGATTTAGGTCTAATATTAGCAATGCAGACGTGCATTGACTTTATTTTTGGAACAAAAATTCTGAAAATAAAATTTCAATGAAGAATTTTAAAACTACTTATTTAATGTTAGAATTGTTGATGTATTAAAAACACGCCGTTCAAGGCAAATGTTGTAGTAAATGACGTTTTATATGTCTATTAAAAATTACTTTACATATTTTGTTTTTTTCATGGTTATGAAAAAAGTGTACTTAGCTTACCCATACAATTAATAATACGGCTGACGTCTAACCTCAATGGTAGTTTTTGTTTTTGTTTTATTTACCCATGATACCTATCTCCATCAATATAGTATATTAACCAAAAGTTAAGATGGTAAAAATCAGGTAAACAATTAAAATATTAAGCAATATGTCATTTAAGCGATACAAATAACCCAAACAAAAAATCACAATATTTACCATTCGAGGGTTATTGACTCTTTGTTCAAATTAAATAAAATATTCTTGTTTGTCTGAAGTAAATTAGCAACGTTAAAATTTACAAATACCAAAAAACACTAGAAAATGAGTCACCAAGATGATAAATATCTGCCCATTTTGTAGGTGTTTTAATTTATTTTAAATCATTGAAATGCAAAAATAAAAGAAAAATAAACACTAAGAATGAACGTATTAAAATACATGTAAAAAAGAATAAAAAGATGCACATCTTGAAGTGTTGCCTGGTTATTTTTCTTTTGATGTAGCGGCATTTTTAAATATAGCTGAAACAGGTTGGCGCAAGGTTGTAATTATCATAATTTTCGTATTTATTTTATTTATTAATCATAAGGAGATGTAAGTACCTACGTCATGGCAAGGATAATTTTTTCTACATACATATTTTGTATAGATATATTAAGCCTTATTTGTTATATTTAAACAGTATTTATACAGAGCGAAAAGGATAAAGAAACATGTTTTATAAAATATTAAAGTTTTAGGCTTAAAAATATGGTGAATCCTTGTAGTTTTTCTACTACACTACTACTAAATATACTAAGGAGCTGTCATGTCACTTTTAATCAAGGCTAAAGATGTTTTGCTACCATAACCGATGGCACCCCTGTAATTCTATTTTTAATCGAGCAGTAGTAGTGAATTTTCATAAATACCCTTTGACATCCACCGCGACTGACGAAGAAACAATATAATTTGGTGGGCCATCAAAGTTTTGATAATATGCTTTCCCTTTTTCTCTCGCTGAAGCACTCATATGTGATTATTTCTTTGGTTTTAATGCATTTAGCATTGCCATCTAGTCCCTAAGGTTAATTTAAAGTGAGGCCGAGAAAATTAAGTCGATTCTGTATTAGAAGAATTTAATCATCTTTTTACTTCCCTAAAAAGCGAAGAAAATAAAGAAGAAATTTAAGAATATTTAAGTGTACCTTTCAAATTTATTAAATTTAAAAAAAAGTGGCAAACCCATCATAAGATGTATAACAAATCAAATACTTAGGACTCAATTTTAACTCAGTCGCGACGCACATGGTCGTCATGATTCTATTTGAAGCTGCACTCGATTGGGGTCATCCACACCCGGCGACAACACACATTAAATGAATGCAGGCTAAATTTGCTTTGCGTAAATGTCCTATGCCTGCTCACTTGATCGTGTCTGCATGATTGTAAACCTAACCCGATTATTTTATAGCCCTCCAGATGAAAATAGCTCACCAGGCGCTTGTTTTGTAACCAGACCAAAAAATAATACCACTGTCTGGCTGGACCGAGCAGTAAAATGAAACTTAATTTGAAATGTTAGACTATAGTTGCCCTTAAATTTTGAGGCACCAAACAGCTTATCATATTGTACTAGCCGACCCGTGCTTGCACTTCGTTGGGCGTTAATTATACAGGTTGTTTTAGAACTATGAGATCAAACTAAACAGAACTAAATCTCTTTCATCTAACTACAGACCAATTTCAATTCTCTCAGTTCTTTGTAAAGTAATGGAAAAATTCATTAATTCACAAATTCTTAAGTATTTAGAAAAACACAAAAGTTTGCACGACAGGCAATATGGATTTCGCCACAAAGATCTACAGCAGATCTTCTTTCCTTCGTATCACACTGCTGAAATAAGTCTCTTGAGTTTCTAGATGAGTCCAGATCGTTGCTCTTGATATATCCAAAGCTTTTGACCAGGTCTGGCATGCCGCACTTCTTAATAAACTTCCCTCCTATGGTCTTTCAACTAAACTCTTTACTTGGCTCTCTAGTTATCTATCTGATCGACGTATATCAGTTATTGTGAACGGTCATTCTTCAAGCTTTTACCAAGTTAATGCTAGAGTGCCTCAGGGCTCAGTTCTGGCACCAACATTATTTCTTCTTCACATCAACGACCTTCTCTCGTCCACAACTAATTCCATTCATAGTTTCGCCGACGATAGTACCCTTCACTCCAGTTTTCAGGTTCCTAAACCCATCACTTAATCTTATTTGGAAAACAAACGCAGAGCGATGCAGATATCTCTTTCGCAGGATCTTAATTTAATATTGGATTGGGGCGACAAAATCTCGTCCACTTTAATGTATCCAAAACACAATCATGTTCCTTGTCGCGAAAAGAGTCACCAAATACTCATCCTCTACTTATGAGCGGCCAAGTTTAGTCAGTGCAACAGTAGACAATATTTGAGTATAGGGACCTGTCCGAAAAAGTGTCACTACGGCACTACAGCCCTATGACGTGTTAAAATTTAGAAAGACGATGAATTGCCTCTGTAGGATTTAATTCATTTATTATTTGCCTTTTGTACACTATACCATCACAACAATTATTCAAAATGTCAATGTCAATGTTTAAAAATTTTATTATATTTGATATTTCCATGATAGTTTTATTGGGCAACGCAATTAATATGCAATCTGAAAATATGCGTTAATTCTCGAAGAAAACCAAATCAAGTAAAAAACACAATGAAATATGTAAAATTAATAAATAAAATAAGGAAGTAAAGCCTAACAACTTTGTTAAATAACTTGTATCATAAACCATCGTTAAACGTTTTCGCTGATGCAAATCTCACTGAGGTAATAATAGAAGATAATACTTCTCATCAGCAATTAACTTGATTTTGCACGGGTTATTATTTGTATGTTAACAATTCTAAATATAACCTGGCGTCATGATAGTTAATATTTCAAAAACCGAATCAAATGACTAGACGCATAACATTTACCAACATAGTTAGAAATATGATTATTTTAAATTAAATCTATTTATTATTGACTGCTCCACTTTAATAACAATTGTACTGGAATTAACAAATCTAATCTAAAATTATCGTTGAGTAAAAGTGTACAATCGGTTATTTGCTAAATATATGTTTTCTGCGTAGTAATTTCTTGCATTTTTAAAAACATCAAATCACGTTTTTCAAGTTCTGATTAACATGCCCAGAGCAAGATACCAACATTGTACAAGTTTTGCTAAGTTGATAATAACAAAAATATTTGCATTCCTGCACATACGTTTAGCATCTGCAAATATCAGCATTAATATACCGTGCGTTCAGAAAGAAGAAGACGAATCATGTCTTATATTTTAGCAAACTTCCTTCTTCTAGTAATAAAGACTGGCACAAACAGAAATACTGAATTACAAATGCAATATTTGAAGTAAAGAATTATTGCATAGGTATAATATATAAAGTAATTTATATAGGAGACATACTTTTGTGTTTTCTATATAGTTTTCTTAAAAAGATACTTTTAAAATGAAAGTATTTCTATGAACCAACTGGTAAAAAATTTAATTATTGATTGAATATAGGTGAACGCAAGCTAGAAAATGTCGTTGGTTGTTAGAGCAAGTAATTATTATTATTATTATTATTAATTTGATATATAAGAGTAAAATTAAGTATATCTTTTTACATTTCTAAGACACTCATAGAAAAATCTTGTTTCCAACATTTGCGCAAAGTGTCTTTTGCGCAATTAAAGCTTATCCAAACTTCGCTTGTCGTTCGCTCTAACTGCTTTTGCGTGCGGAAAAGTGTCACTTTTGGCACTTGTTAGAAAAATAATTGTATTAAAAAATAAATATTTTGTTTTATTTTATAAATTTGTAATGAATTAATGAATGGCCAAAAATATCCTGCGCATAACACTGATTAGTGTTCTGCACAGACAGCTAATTGTAATTTTAAATATAAATGAGTAGTCATCGCTCAGTGAAATGTCGATATTTATCTTAAAGTATCATATTTAAAACATCTTTAATGGTATGCGGTTATATAATATCAGAAACATACAAAATTTTTTACGTATTTTGTAGAAATAATTATTTACTTTAGTAGCAATTATTACTTTGATATTAAAGTTATTTATAATATTAAGTATTTGCTTTCAACGAATGTGTTTTCACATTAAACCGCGAGCACAAACATGGGTATAATGGCAAAAAGTAATTAAGATACATTAGTCAACTTGTTGAAATTGATAGGGAATTACGAATAGTTTAATTTATACTCTAATTGCATGAAATTTGAACTTTAGTTTTTTAATGAGGCAATGTCCTCGCTAATATTTTATTGAATTTAAACTTGGTTATACACTGATTCTAGGGACGTATTCCTTGGATGAAATCAAACCAAATAGTTTCTATTAACCTATCGTCGTTGGTATTACAAAGGGGCTTATCTCGATATTTGGCGATAATGAGTTCTACCCATTGTAAGGGCAGACCTTGGGTACCAGGACACGAAAGCCACGAAGGCAATAAGGAAGTTGATAAATTTGCAAGGAAGTGGGCTGGCAGGAAAATAGTAGGTTTGTGGTATTTCGTCAGGCTAAGTAAGGTCATCTATCAGATCATGGATTATGAGGAAATCCCAAGACTGGTGGATAAGAACACCAGGACAACGTCAACCGCCAATAGTCATTAAGACTTACTCGCCAGAGTTTACGAAAGACCTTCTGAATTACAACCGGAAGGCAGTAAGAAGAATTGTGGTCAACTAACAGGTCATTGCAGATTAAATAAACACCTCTAAAACCGCAAAGCATGAATGGTGTTACTGTGAAGGCTCTTTGTTGTCTGCGGTTTGTAAGGCTGGGTAAAGAAAACCTATAGCTGCAATTTACCAAGGAGCCGGTTTTTAAGCTTGTAGAGTCTAATTAAAAAGACCAGCTTGGATAGCGTGCTCTAACCTATGGACGGATGACATACACTAAACCTCAGCAGGTTGCAGTGATAGAAGATATACAATCCACTTCCTAATCTAATCTAATCTAGGTCAGACCTTATTTATGTTATGACAAACTTGCATATCCTGATATTACATTACAAATTAATAATGAAATAAAATATAACGCAAGTGTCAGCAGAACCGGCTAAATGGTGACCCCAGTTTTTGTTTAAACCGCTATCCTGAAAAGTTGTAAAAACCGAGAAAGGCTGTAGTTAATCTAGAACTGCTAATAGTGTCTCATCAGAGACAATATAGTGAAAAACACTTAAATACATACAATTTCTTTTTCTGTTGTTTAATTTTTATATAAGTTTCGTCACCGCCACTGTAATTGGCATTTATATAACGTGACACTTCTTAATATATCCCAAATTACTTGCGAATAGAGTAAAGAGACTGTGGAAAATGTTTAACGTCTTGGCAGAGAATAAGCATTCCTTCCTCAGCTGGCGAAACTAAAAATTTCTAGGAAAACTGTTGACAACTTCTTATTTCAGATTTTCTAAAAAAATGTTTAGCTTTAGACACAATATTTAAATTTTGTATTGCGCGTTAGAAAAAAATCTGCCGTATTTTTTAATTTATTTTATCAGACTTTATTGTAGATTGATATCGTAAATCTACCGTGATTATTTTATAGCTACTCGGTGCTTAAAATATAATTCTGACATTTATTTTCGTCTAAAAAATACACCCACGGTGACGTAAGAAATAAATCACCCAGCTTTTAAATTATGTTATATTAGTCTTAGATCCGAATAGAAAGCAACCTTCACCCATCTGTTAACCAGATAATTAAATATAGGATTTTTGCTATTTAAATAAAAAAATAACTATTTTTATATTTTTGAATCACCCTGTATAATGTAAACTTTCATTTTTTTTAAATTTTACATACCAGTAATAATACATCACTATTGTTTTTTTAATTTATAAGTAAAGTCGTGGAAAATTTCTAAATTTTTAACTCTAAAAATAAAAATGTTTTAAATATTTAAAAATATTTATTTCAATAAATATACTTTGGGCACTATAAGAAAAGCACCTGAACAAAAAATGTATTTCTTTGGTTTAAAAAGTCAGTCACCAAGTGAAAAATGTATTTTATTGGTTTAAGAAGTCAGTTACCGGAGTTACTTACTAGGTATTATCATAGAGTAAGGAAATTATAAGAGTTATCATGGAATAGCCGATTTAAGGACGGGTCATGCGAAAACTCCCAATATAATTTTATTCGTTTCTCGTTGAAATACCGCCAGTTAGTCATTTCAGTAAGCTTACGTGTCTCCCCACCGCTGATGTTACTCGAGGCGAGGCTTCGACCGACGCATTTAAAGTGTAAACTGGCAAAAATGACAAGTCTGCCGCAAAAGCGGTACGAAAATTTTAGCAGGCCATGGTTTCTCTCATCCGTAGGTATGTTACTTTATGGTATTATCAATATGTACCGAAACTAGCATTAGTATGTCTTTAAAAATAGGAGTTACAATTATACAAGGTGTGGCAAAAATTTTAAGGTTTTTTTTATTAAAAATAGCCAAATAGAAGTTATGTCCAATTTCTTACGCAACCCTATAGCGATACCGTTTTGTTTAAATACTATCTTTTAGTCCAAATAATATAATCTTTCACCTTAGAATCTTTACTATAAATTTTAATAAGCAAATGCAGTTGCATGTGTATGGGAATTTAAAATATCATCTTCAAAATTTTATTGTTTCTGCTTAATCTTGAAATTTTCTGTGTAAATGTTTACCTTGCAAAGGTGTAAACAAGGTTATTAAAATAAAAATACAACTTTGAAAATATTGGCAACAAATTTATAATTTTGAAAATTATATCAAGGCAGTACGAGTGTTGCATCATGTATATTTTTATATACTTTTCAAAATTTTATATTTAAAATCAAACATATTTGTTGGCTTAGGTATCCAAAGATTTTTGGGTGAGTTTTTGAACTTGTAAGCCAAAACATCTAAATTTTATACATCAGGAGCATTTATAACATCATATCTTTAAACTTTATGGTTATTTACATCATTAGAAACATTTTGAGTCATTTAAATTGGCCAGTAAAATTAATATAAATTTTTGATAGCTTGTTTGTTTTCATTGGTAAATTTTATAATTTATTTTATTATATTTTTATTCTCTTTAAATCTTTTGACCAATAAGGTTTAATACTGGTACACACTTAAAGCTTTAATAAAATGCAATTTGCCAAAGGCTAGATTATTAGACATGATTTAATATACAGAATGATTTAGAAATTGATCGCAAAACTTAAGACGATAATTCTCAGTATTGAAATAATGATACAGCTTCCTCATCATCATCCTAACTTTTTTAAAAATGTCACTGTTTTCAAGTTACAATTTTTAAATACTGATTAGCCATTATTAGTAACTCAAATTAAACCTTATTTTGTTATATGCGCTATATGAAGCTACAAACATTGTATGATACCGGGTGGTAACGAATTTATTAAACAAGCCATACACTCCTAGAGTATCAGACATTCAATATAAGGTTTGGTAAATGGTATAGAAAGAGAACAGTCCTCGCCTATTTTTCACTTTTCACGAGTTTTCGGTTTAACCGGAAATAGGTCCAAATATGAATTTTTAAATGGAATACCCTGTATATTCTATTATTTTTGGATTCCTTAAACAGTCAAAATCTGACATTTAAAGAAGTTTTAAGTCTACTTGATTTATTTAGAGCCATTTTTAAATTGCATCAAGATGGCCATGATTGGACGCAAATTAATCTAGATGATGTTAAAAAAAACAATCGCAAAGTTTTAGTGACTAATATAAAAGATAGGATTAAAACAACTTTGCAAATTGACATTTTTTTGTCTAAGTACTATTTTTTTTAATGGCAACCCTTTTTAGTTACTTTTCAAATAAAACATTTGTAAAAACTCTCATTTTTCCATACCATCTACTTATCCCAAGTCTTATTTTGGTATGTCTAATACTCTGAAAGTTATGACTTCTCTAATAGATTCATTGACACCCGGTATAAAATTACTGCTTTAAGATTCGTAACCGATTTCTGAATCACCGTGTATATAAAGATGCTAGTACCAAATATGTTTGAAGCAATTAAAGCACTATAAATTTAAAAGTAGATGATTATTTGACGTTTATTTAGGTGGGACTTCTATTAAGCTGTTCCATTTTTGTAAACATCCATAAATATTACACCTGGTAATTTTTAAAATAAACACCACTGCTATGGTATATTTTCAAAACAAAAAATTGACCGTGTGATTCATATAAATAATGCTAATTTAAAATTTTACAAATTGAGAGATTTGGGTCACGTAGACATAGCAAAAAATATATAAATTGATTAACATTGTGGCTGTTTGAATTAAAACCAGACAGTTGGGGATTAAAAATAAGAAAAATGTGACCACCGCAGCAAAATAATAAATAAATTTAGCCAGTCGAGACGGGATATTTTTAAATTAAAAATTTGGACGTCGAAAATTGAGATTTATTCGAGACCTAAACACGCCGACTCGACTGTCGTTTGCAAGTGGTTAGGTATTGCTTTAGAAATAGAAAATTTGAAGTGTGAACTAACTAACTATATAAAAACCTCAAAAACTCAAAACATTAAAATTGTGGGTACTTAAAAAGCTGGACCTGGACATTTTTATTAGTTGACTTTAGAATAGCAATGGAAATTATTCTGCTAATTAATGGCCTATGTTTTTAAAAAATATATTGCGATGTTTTTCACATCCACCTTATACACCGGATTTATTTATTACCATGTTAATTATGTCTCTTTGGACCGGAAAGACGTATTGGATTACTCAAAAATTCAAAAGAGAATAGGCTTAAAAAGTAAATGTGTAAAGAAAGACTGTAAAAGGTTAGTGCAACCACATAAAAAGTTACAGATATCGGCGTTACTAGGTTTTTCAAATTATTTTATCTATAACTGAGGCATGGGACCCACATCAAATATCTAATATAATATTTCTTATATAATAAGTCGTATGATACTGCCCTCAACAAGAATACTTTACTATAGAAAATTATTATTTTGGAATTTGGAGAAATAAAAAATTGATTTTTTAATTAGCTCGTCCCACTCAGAGAAAATATAAGTTTTAAAGGTGAATCGTCCATATGTATTTGTGGATTTAATCAAATGTCAACGGAAAATCTTACAAATTTTGCAAAAGTATTTGCTTTTTTTCTTATAATTAGAGACATCGCAAAATTGTACAGTGAAAAAAATTTAACCAGCTGACAACTTAAATATACTTATAAATCATTTTGCAAAATTTGATCAAAGTCACGAAAAAAATGCAATAAAGGATTCGCTTTTTAAAACTTTTATTTGCTTGAGAAAGAGTGGGGAAGTTCAACAAAAAAACAATTTGTTCGGCATTTATATTAAAAATTTTGTTTATTTTTAACCATAATTTTTTTGAATTAAATTTTACGACAACAGTGGTAAAGGATAAAAAGATATCTGTTAGATATTTTTACTATACTTACTTATCTTTTTTTATGCCATCTTTATGTTTTATCTTATCTTCCTAAACTAAAAATTACTATTACTAAAATTAAACTTTTAGAACCATGTTAGATAAAATGAAACTAGAATAACGTTTTTAAAATTTTAAAATTAACGCCGCGACAATTATCAAAGATTACACAAGACCTGTGAAAAAAACGTCAAAGCCAGACTAATTTATGAATTAAAAATGTTCTAATTTTGGAAGCAATTCGCACATATTTGAAAGTGTCTGCTAGGAAGCACCTTTCATTAAAGAGTTATTTTTATGCTTTTTCGTTGAACCGTGTTTCAAGTGTACTATCACTTGTAGTAAACGACTTACCGAGCCTCTTTTTTGGCACTGGAGCAAAATTTGGAGGATATGACGTGAACGTTTTAAGTTTTATCGAATTAATCAAATTTAATTAAGATAGGTGTAAATTATTTTATTTTACCTTATTATTATTTATTTATAACGACCATAACACTTATAAAAATGTTTTTAAAACATAAACAGCTAAATTATCTTTAAGGATCGCGGATTTCTTTTTATTTTAAGTAAAAGTAAGACATGAAACTCACATCAAATATATACCTACCAGATTCTATTGGCCTGACGAGAAACACTTTGGTTTGGAATTTTTATTTTGGAATTTGCAAGAAAATTTTGTTTTTGGTTGCCCTGACCCCTGCCCATATCTGTAATTTTCTTATAATTGCATACATCCGAAACTCTTGTCAAGTAAAAAAAAAATCAACTGGTTACAGATTTTTGAAAAATATAGAAAATTGTGCAAAGTTTAGGATCTTTCGATAAAATCGACTTTTTTGAAAATTCCAAAATAACTATTTTTGGTTACAAAAACGTTTCTTTTAGGCCAATATCATCTGTTATATATATTCGTTGTGTGTTTGATCTCTCACTTTCTATTATTATATACGTGTCACCCTATTTTTAATTTTTGGTAATTTTTGCTTAAAATTCTCAAAAATCTATCTACATACATATCTATCAGCCATGGTTTTACTGACAACTCAAAGAACAATTGATTGTTATTTTTTTATAGTTGAAGGGTTTTGTTTTCATTGTTTTATGTATACCAAATCTTAAATAGATACCTAATCTTAAATTTTAGAATGTTAGTTTAAAAGTGCTAAAATCGAAATAAAAACTCTTACAATACAACTTTAATAAAGAATACCGCGAAAAATTTACGGAAAAATCTTATAGATTAATGTTCTGGTATCACCGGATTATACTATATTAGGCTAAAATAGAAAAATATGTATTCATCTCATTTTTGGAGAAACAATTGATATCTTCGCACTCTAGACGTTTTATCAAATAATTACTTCCACATACACATTTAAAAAATAACAGGTTTTAGGTACGTGATAGCAGACATGTAGACTTTAAATTGGCAAAATGTATTTATTAACATCACTATACGCATTTAATTTTTAGAAAAACCTTTATTTGTATATCTAATTTACAATATTTAACTTTAACACACCCACCTGTAGTGATAAGTAGATTTTTAAAAGTGTGTAAGGGCCTTTATAGATGGTTATATTCGTTTTCAGTTCATCTTCAGATTCAGCCGCACAGTAAGTTTTTTTGTGTAAAAATAAAAAAAAAATAACGGACAGAACGGAAACCGTGTCGGTTCTTTCATTTTTACACATAGAAAAAAATAGTTCGGTTAAATCTGAAACTGAACTGAGAACAAATATGATCAATTAAACGACCCTTTAAGGCTCTTAACTTTAAGTTTTTACTTTAAACAAGAAATAAATAGATAATTTTGCAAGTTTTAAACACAATCATATGTAGACGATATCTAAAAAGTGCATCCAAACCAGAAATCATAGCAAAAATCCAAAATATGGTTTTGAAAAATCGTTATACCGGTAACTCAGAAAGATTAAGTAAAGGGTCTGGAAATTTGACTCAAAAGCATAAGCAATATATTAGTTAAAGCTGTAAATTCAAATGCTTTTCAGCAACATTTGGAGCATTTTAGATGAAGTAAAAGGTTTTCTAAATTAAAGCAAAATGCTTAGTAGTGCTTCAACGCAGTTTGGGTCTACATATTAGCTTAAAAAGTGTAAAATCAGTTTCTTAGGCCGCAAAAGAATTTTTGTTTATTAATTACATTTTAACTAGTAAACGAACATTTTTTTTCGCCCTTTCGGGGTCATCCCACCCAGGCGCGACGACCGCCCCCTAGGTGGTGCACTGCAGCCTGATAGCTTATTGTACCTTGACCCCTACTCCTTCCCATTCACACACCATTCATTCCATAACTTGGATGGTTGTTGCTCGGTCCGTTCGTTCACCCCTGAGCAGAACACCGCGTGCCGTTGCCTAAAACCGACAACGACGGTCACCCATCCAAGTTATGGGCGCGCACTTCACTGCTTAACTCCGGAGATCGACGCTGCCGATACAACCGGAGCAACCACAGTAAAAGACATACAAATACATTTTTCTACGACTGCTATGAAAAGTGTCTTAAAAGGCACGTCAAACAGGTTCTGAAAATTACTTATTTTACAAGATGTGATGTGTCAACCAGTACTTACATTTTCTTTTATTTAGTTTAGACATAAGAGTGTTAAAACTTTTCACACGGCGCAGCGTATGAAAAATTTTTACACAGTCCTGTCAAATTTTAAAAAATCAAAAAATAAAAATCACATATTAATCCCTATTTTCTGCTTTTGTAGAAAAGTATCGTGTGCAACACGTTTAAAACTGACTCTTTGCACACTCGTATAACTAGTAGCACTCGCCTACGGCTCTTGCACAAACGTCATACTTGTGTGCCAAGAGCCTTTTTCGAAACTTGTTGCCCAATATTTTGACATCATCAATCACCATCACAAAATTATTAACGTTTTATCTTGGATTATGTACAGTTAATTGTTTTATTACTAACGTCAGCTTAGCTTATATGACAGCTGGTGGTAAAACTATGAAAAACACTAATTTATCTCAGTTTCTTTATGACATGGCCTTAGTACCTATCCTACAACGATGATTTTAAACAATAAATATCTAACACCTTCTTTAAAAATGTAATTTACTATGTGTTACTATGTTTCCATTTTAGGTACATTTTTGATTAAAAAAATATTAGTGTGTTGCACCAAACCTCATTAACGTATTGTTTGTTGATATCTTATATCAACATAAACTTCAAAACATTCATGTTTATCATTTAAATGTATGAGAAAAGAATTCCAATAATGGTATATAATAGTTGGCGCTAACCCTTGACACTGGACGTCAATTTCATCATTAATAATTATCTACTATTTATTTATTATGTAGTTTCTTTACTTTTTTCTTTCCGACTATTTCACAACTTCATTCATCGTTTATGCTTTTTTAACGCTCCTGACCATATAAAATAAATAAAATATTAGAAAAATAAATATTATATCATATTTATAAACATCGTTTTTAGTTAATTCTTTATAAAGTTTTCTTAATTACCTTTATTCTATATTGATTTTCTTTTAAGTTACTTGAACACATTTTTATTGGATAACAAAACTAAATTTATGTTTCGTTAACGGTAGTTTATACAGGGTTAGTAGATAAAAGCCGAAACGGTGGATTATCTCAGCAACCGTTAAACATAAATCAACCAAATTTTGTGTAATGTGGTAACTGAACATATATTTTTTTTAATTGTGGGTTGCCAAGTTTACAGTTTTCTCTCTAGGCTAGGGAATTTTAAAATTTTAAATGATAAACCCTAATTGAATATATTTTTAATGGTTAGATTTATCAAAAAAGTATAAAACTTCTTTTTGCAAAGCGTTCAATTTTCTACAAAAAAAACTTTTTTACAGTTTTGCTATATGATTAATAAATGGTGAGACATAAGTTTTTTTGGATATTCATACATTTTAATGAGGTGAATCTTCCTATTAAAATGAAGAGCTCATCCTGACCAATGTTTTAGTGTCAGAAGTCAATATAAAAACAGTCGATTTTTTTGACCTACCCTTAATAACAATATAATTTTTGACAAATTCTTTAGTTCCCTTGAAAGTGTCATAAAACCCCAAAAGTTGTTGTACATTTAGAGTTAAAAGGGTGCCGAAAGCCAAATACTGTAAATACAGTTAATAGATTTATGACTAAAGCCAGATTTTTAACGCTGGGTTTAGCCCATCATTATAGGGGTGTGCCTTTGTTTAAAAATACCCCAGATTCCGTTGTGAACACCTGCCAGGTATATAAATGCTCTGTTATCGGATTTTTAAAATAAACACTCAATTTTTGGTCTAACGACACGCGTAAAAAAGGATTTCGTAGCAATAATACTAGAAAAATCCAACAAAATATGCTGGGATGAAATTTCATACAAGAGAACAGTATTTAATAATACATTATATAACGAGGAGGAAAGTGTTTCATTAATGTCAAGAGAAAAGGATAGTTTACAGTAGAGAGAGTAATGACACTTTTTACGGAAGTTTGTATACTACTTTATTTACAACCATGTTTTTATGAAGTTTTTTTTTAACAAAAATATGTTAACCTAACAAAATGATTTTAATTTATCAAATAATTACGCCAACTGACATATCGCCCGTAAAGGTGTCACAAAGATGTTTAAAATATCGGACGAGAGATGTCAAGTTGGCAAAAGTTTGAATTTTTCCTACTGTTGCTAGGGTTACTTTAGTTTCGGCCCACGGGAAAAAAGTTTACTTTCCTCTCGTGGATAAAAGTAAAAGTCAGAAAAGTGACACTTTCAAACATTTAAAAAGTCGGAAATGTCAACATTACATACATGGTTGTAATTAAAAAATTAAAATAATGGCTAACAAAGCTATACTATCCCAAATTAAATACACTGTTTAGTGAAAACTATTAGAAATAATGACCGCACCGATTAAAAAAACAATTTTTATTTTTACAACATTGTGGCAGAACAAAAAAATCCAAGGGGCATTTTTTCTGCTAAATAAAGACTTGCCGACACAAACGCCGCTAAGATTCTTTTTAACATTTTACATATCTTAGTGAGTTTTTAATAAATGTGAAACTATTAAAGACGGAATAGCTTAAACACCTTTTATACGGATAATTTCCTGACATTTTTTTTTTTCGTATTTTAAAATCTGCCCCTAAATTTTCTTAAAAACATGCTGTATCGCCATGTATAAAATAAGTATTTATTTACCTACAATTTGCTGCAAAGACACATCTCTAATAGAAAGATTTTTTTTTGTAAAGTTAGTGGTAAAATTCTTGTATTTAAAATATTTTATAAATTATGAAAATGGCAAAGTTAGTTAATATCCATATAGTTGTAAAACCAATTTTTCCGTAACAACTAACTTTACTCTAAATTTTGTATCAACACAAATATATTTGCCCAAATGGCTAACGCAGCGTTTTTGTACAAAATTTTGCGAAATCATCCCGCAACCTTTAAACTGTACTTACAAAAAAACGTAATAATTGTTTAAATTACAAAATATTTGTTACCATTTAGTAAACTTATAATTTACGAATGATTGAATGATTAGAAAGGCCGTTTAAAGGTAGTAGCGCGACCTTTAAAACAAATCGCCTTACGTCAGTCAATTCGCCGGTAAAAACGCGATAGGAGCGCAAATCGATGCAAAACGCGGATATTTTAAAATGTGAAGCTAATAATTTTAAGTATATATTAAACCTTTTTTAAAATGGATTTTTCTTTATTTAAAAATGTTTTAATAAACTAGAAAATGTATAAAGCTGCTATAAATTAATTAACTTAGACTTTAAAAGTCGAAATAAAAAGCAAAGTAGTCATGTTAAAAATACGGATTTTATAATACTAAAGTTTATTTTAGAATTAAAGGGTAATTTTCGCACATGGATACAAATATAATTATTTTATTTTGTTAGTATTATTTTTGATTATGAAATTTCGGGCGTGCAAAAAATAAAACTACTTACCAGCTGCTTTATTTCTAGTCTTGACATTGTCCTCGTCCAATAGTGGCGATTTATTCCTGGCAAAAACAATCCCGGAGAAACAAATCACCATCAAAATAACTAAAAAGTACTTTAAAAGAGACATTTTAAACGTTAAAAAATGACTCTAAAGTTAATAATAAAATCAAAAACGCACTTAAAAAAACACTGACACTTTTCACTAATTTTAATCTCGTTCGCGAATAGAGAATAGTTATCTCTAAAACATCTTCGATTCGTATACTGGCCAAATTTATGTAATGTGTGATGACAATATTTTCTGACGTTTGTTCAAACGCTGTGCAAGCGCTTACTATACTGCTCGAGAAGAAAGTCAACCGAGGTGCTATGTAGTTTCCCTACTCTGAAACTCCTCTGGCTGCAGTCGGTTTATTTAGTCCTGGAAGGACCAAAGGATATTCTTAAGAACTTCGGTGTGCCTTCGTGCATTGACCAATAGGACGAGACGGACCGTGGGCTAGTCTGTGAGTGCTCGCTTCTGATTGGTCGCACCGTACCCAAAATGATTTGTTTCCATGACGATGACGGATTACAAGCATAATCAGAAGATTGTTAAGGTAGCACTGATTAACTGGTAAACTTAATGAAAGTTGCCGAATGCAACGGCTCTAAATTATACATCGAAAAGAATATTTTTAATACCGATTTGTTTTTAAGTCTGGTATTTTATCTTATCTTTGTAGATTACGACAGGTTATTGTAGCTACTACGATAAGACAATGTCACCTAATTGTTTTTAGTAATTATTACCTTAAATTTATTACTGGTTTGTAATTCTTACCACTTGGCGTTTTTATTTTATAAAGAGTTTTGGGTTTTTCTGAGTTTTTAAAACAAGATGTTTAAAAGTAAACATATTTTGCTAAAGTAATTATAATTGATACCAATGTGTACGTTACATTATTTCTGTTTAATTATGTAAATAGGGTAATAATATAAAGATAATTTGCTGACACCTTTACCGAGAACATATATCAAAAAAAAAAAAAAAAAAATAATGCTGGGAGTTTTTACTCTAATTGTTTATTAGTTATTCAATGACTACTGGCGTAGCGTGTCTTGAGTCTTGATGGGGTCCCGTATCACAAATGAGTTAGGGGGCAAAAAAATTTGAAAACCAAAATAAAAGAGCCCTACTGACGGCATGACGATTTAAAAATAAACTTGATAAATTAAGGACAAAAATGTATTAAAACATAAAAATTAAAATTTTTTCGCAAGCTTTTGGTCTCTATATAACTTTTTTAACCCTTGTAGGTATTGTAGGAATATCTGCTTGTTTAAAAAATCACAAATTCTTAAATCAGGAAGGCGAACTGGCCACTTTTAATCCAACCAATCACCTCTTAGTGATATAAAAAAGTTTTGGATGAATATTTTTTTTTGTCAGGTTGTTTAAAATCCCGCGTTCTTGGCCCTAAAAATCTTGGGAATAACATTTTTTTTTTTTTAGTTTTTAGTTTCACGAATATTTAATATTTATTTGAATTATTTTAAAAGAATTCTTTAAAAATTGGGAAATTATCGGAAATATTATAAGTAGCGTGTGAATTGCGAATACTTAAAAATAAATGATAGAAATGTTTAGATAAAAAGATTGTGTGGGGTGTTTTTTTTTAGATTATAATGTATAGGCTAAACGGTAAACGGTAAAAAATAAAAAATAAACTAAGATACGCATCCCATTCTCTTTTTAGTGTTTAGTCTAATGGCCTAATCAGATCCACGATAGCTTGATTGGTTTAGAAGATACAGGGTAATGTAGTTCTCAAAATTGGTCCTTTTTAATTATGTCTCATTACTCCGACATTTATGAAAATAGAAACAAACTTCAAATACCTAAGTTTTATATTTTTTTATGTAGAATTTAGTGGAGAACCTAAATTAATTATACCTAAATGTGTTAATTTTTAAAATGTAACCCAAATTTACATTTTCTTTGCAATTACGACAATATATAATACCTATTATTTGGCATTGTTCTAAACAGCAAAACTAACAAAAAAAAGAAATTATAAAATAGTTGACTATGGATTTAAACAATATTCATTTATTTTTAAAGGGTTTGTGTGTTGCAGGCAAACGTTTATTTAAGGCAAATGACTTTTGCCTAGGCAAATGCCTTCTGCCTAGGCAAATGCCTTGTGTCTGGGCAAATGACTTTATGAAAATATTTTTTATTTAGAAGGTAAATGCATTTGCCGTGGTCCTTTTATGCAAATGACTGTAATACATTTAATAACATATTAGGCTTACAGTGTGTTTTGCAGACTACCGTAAAAAGCAAAAGCAAGTGTAATTTGATTGGTTCGAAGCCCTATAGTGGGTCATGCAAAACTATCACATTGGGGCGGTCATGGGTAGTTTTTGTTAGTCATTTTTTTTCTTTTTAATTTAATGCCTTATTCAGAAATTAAAACAAAAAAAATCATACTAACCATGGGGGTTTCCAATGTGACAGTTTTGCATGACCGTCTGGCTATGCAAATATTTCTATTTCCATTTGTTTAAAAATTGCTTAGGCAAATAGAATCAAATGCTAATTGACTAGGCAAATAGCATTTGAAACATGAAAATACGACATTTGCTCAGACAGAAGGCATTTGCCTAGGCAGAAGTTATTTACCTAAAATAACCATTTGCCTGGGACATATAAAAACACCAATTTAACACGAATACTAAAAAAATTATTAACCAAAACGATCACAACCACAGAAAATAGATTCATTTATAATACCAACTGAACAATTATCTTAAGTACTATTTTTTCTTATTTTTTTTATTTTAGCTGAAAGAGCTTTTAATAAACTGATACTGCCTTAGTATAGGCAAATAACAAACAGTAGAATTATTTATTAATATTAATGAGTAAATTGCTTTTAATATAGATAGGCTTTAATAGGTAAAGATGGGTCCATATTTAATTCATTCTGAAAGCGATGCCGCCAAGTACACAAAAAATGATAAAGTAAAGAAACCCTTTTGTAAACAATGATTTATTGCAGCAAAAATATTTAACCTGACGAGTTTCTAGTACCACGCCACGTGCCACCGGTTTTATAGTAGGACAAAGGTAAAATAAGAGAATGTTTTGTAAGTAGGTGATACGTGGTTTTAGCAATGTATTTTTATTATTTATCTGAAAATAGGTAATCAGGCTCTGGCCGAGGCTATGTGCATTCGAAAAGGTTTATTTACTTTATCATTTTTTGTGTACTTGGCGGCATCGCTTTCAGAATGAATTAAATATGGACCCATCTCTATGAATAACCCTCCTTGGTGCAAATCAGTAGTCGAGACAATAATTTTTTGATTTGATTTTTCTTAATCGTATCATACTTCATAGTGCTTGCTCAAACCCTAGTAATACTAGTAGAGGACCCTGAAGAATTGGACAACATTTTAGCTGTTTTGGACTAGTTAACTAAGGATGCATGCAGGTATTCTTAAGCGACTGTGTTCGACTTCCAGCTTCCTAGACTTTTAAGTTGTAGCACATTTCCACCGTTGTTAATAAGTAAGGTGGCAGCCGTTCTCTGAGATGAATGCCCGGTAAACCTTTCTGGATAAGAAAGCTTAGAAAATGTTGCAATTTTCCTAGGAAATTGTAATAGAGAAATATTTCCAAAATGTTTATTTGATCGTTTACAATACCGATACTCCAAAAAAATCCATAATTTTTAATATTTTTTCAAAGATTAAGATATTCTAGTAATGTTTTGTCCCAACTTGCTTCTGTAATTAAGAGTAATTAAATTTTGTAAGTCTTGAATCAGGTATTTCGATAGACACTTTTTTCTTTAAAAAATTGACGCCCGATATTTTTATTTTTATAAGCTTATCGCTGCGACATGCCCCTGATATGCCAACTATAAGCGCACGTAATAACAATAAATAAAAATTAAAAACAATTTTTTTAATTATTTTATTGCAGCCTTAAGCTTTTACTACAATTATACCGTTTAACATTTTTTTATGTACAAAAAAATATTTTAACGTTTTTAGTTTTGTTGTTAGTTAATACTTCTCATTCTATTAGGTTCATTTAATGCCTTACTATAACTAACCTAGATTGATAAGAACATTGGTGCGATCTGATAGGTAGGACTTATCGAATTATTTTTAGGTTTTAATACATAACCTTTATCATTTTTATTGTAATTTAACCGTTTAACATATTTTATTTAATATAGTTTATATTTAGGTCTTTATTTCTGTTGTTAATTATTACTTATTATCATTTTACCAAGCTCATTTATTTTAGAATTAACGCTATTCTACTAATCAAGCTCTTATATAATAAAGACACATATTGGGGTAGTTTTGGAAAATATGTAATCCGCCATTTTGAGGCGGCGGCCATCTTCGATTTTATTTTTTTATAGTAAGCTCTATTCCACCAATTAAGTCTTTTCATTTGATACCCATATTGAGGTAGTTGTAGAAAAATATGTAATCCGCCATTTTGTGGCAGCGGCTATCTTGAATTTTATTTTTTTAGCCTAGTCAACCTACTGGGTAATAGTTATATATAATCCGCCATTTTGTATCGACGGCCATCTTGGATTTACAGTCATAAAGAATGTATTATTGTATTGTCATCAAGATTAAAAGTGTATATAAAATTTCATATCGAGCTGTCGTCAGACAGAGGGTCAAATTCCAATTACTAAATTTGACCTAAACAAACAAATAAATAAATATCAAATAAATAGGTTAAGTTAAGTAAAACCATTTAAAAATACATTCTATTTATATATACCAATAATTAATATTAATTTTGGGTTTTTTAACAATTTTCCATAAAATTATTATTTTTATTGGTAATATCATAAAATGTGTTTACATTGCCAAAATTTAAGAAGTTTTACAGCATCTTAAAATGAATGGCGTTTTAAGATAAGAAGTATATACCTACTTAACTGATAAAGGAATAATAATTAATTGTAGAGGGTGATTCAAAAACATTTTTCCTTTCTAAATAGTGCTTAGCATCAGCTTTCTCGGATAAATTCAGCCATGCAATTGCACATTCTTTATTTAACGAATCAAACTAACAAGAAAAAAAATTGAGTCGTTTCACACCAACATTTTGGAAATTATTTTTGCTTTTGCAGTTCTTAAATTTTAAATTAAAAAAGCCATCTTGGCTCAAAATTCTCTGTCGAGCAACATTGATTTTTTTATTCTTAAAAATTATTAGGAACACAACATTAAAATAGATAAATTAGTACATCTTGTAAACGCCATTTTTGAGTAAAACAAGACTGAAATTTTGATTTTATATTACATATTATATAAATTTAAACAAAAAAATAAAATTTGAAGAAGACTTTAAACACAACTCTATCATATGGGTAACAAAGGCATTTATCCAATGGGTGCAATGGAATTAGAAAATAGCAACAGTTTTTAAAAAAATAGAATGTCTGGTAAACAAGAAACTATATTTTTAAATAAATTTTCTGTGTATAAACAAACGGCAAATGTCTTATGCAAGGCAGCAAATTATTAAATATGTTATATTCTAATTATTGTAATAGCTATTACATTGCTGCACACAGAACAAACCATTTTAAAGGACTCCTGGAGGGGAGGGGTAATTTGCCCCTCCTGCGTACGACTCTGCTTTTCTTATATTACAATATGACAACCAAAAAAAAAAATTCACGTTAAAAAACTCATATTTAGTGCAGGGTACCATGTTTCTTTTTCCACAGTACATTCTATTTTTAAACACGCCCCCCTCAATACGCTAGTGAGTTCGCGTGAGCTTAGTCATGTACTTTTTTCAAAATATCCCTTTTTTACCTAAACCTTCATTTCTAAATAAAATTACATTTTTATTATTTGTTTTTTTTTTGTTCACCAGGCTATTACCGCCATAATAATTCTAGAAAAAAAATACAGCTTATCCCACTTTCACACCTTAATATTTTAGACCTAGATTATCAAGCTTAGTTGTTGTAATCATACCTTTAATTCTTTAAAAACTTGGCCACTCAATAACTACCTACCGTTAATATTTATATATGATAGAGCTAGATTTAAAGGTGTGGAGGCACCGGGGCCATTGGCGTAAGGGAGCTACTAAAATGAATGTCAATTGCAGATTTTTTAAAGAAAATTCATTACCTACCCAAAGAATGTTAAACAAAAAAAAGTCGTTGTGGGGGCTCTAGGGTTATTGCCCCGTTTCCCTTCCTCAAAATCCGCCCCTGATGTTCGACTTAGCTTATATTTCTTGAATCTGTAGCTAACAGCCTATCAAATATTTAGCTCAGTGGCGGCGCCAGGGGTGGGCGCAGTTGGGCGAGCGCCCAACCTAAATTGCTCTTGCCCAACCGTTCGCCCAACTTGCTAATTAAACTTAGAAAAGTCATGTTCAAAAACCCTTCCATTTTATGAATTATTTAGTCCATTTAATATTCAAGTAATCCAAATGATAGAATTTATGAATAAATGATCTCATGGTCGCAATATTAAATCGCGCTATGTCACCAGAAACAGGATTTTAGTGTAAAATTTAAACATAAAATACATAAAATATCACAATAAAATGTTTAAGAAATTACAAATTTTCTTCCCTCAGTTATGTGTACCTATTTAAAATTTTAATGACCAAATGTATGTCATTTATTAACAAAATATAATATATATATATATATATATATATATATATATATACTATATATATATATATACTATATATATAGGGGTGGACAGCAAAAATGCAGTACAATATTGTTATTATATAAACACAGGACGTTTTAAAATTCAGTACAAATATTTACAGAAGCTATATTTCATATATAGTATATATATATATATATATATATATATATATATATATATATATATATATATATATATATATATATACTATACATATATTCACTAAAGGTGGTAGTAAGTAGTAAGATTGGATATTTTTTGGTTTACACAGCATACTAAGCAAACAATTTTCTCGAAAACCGCTTGTTCTATCACAAAAATTAAAAAAAAAAAATTGATTTTTTTGTGACCATCATGCTGGTGGAGCTTAACTTTAACTTTTTGGCTTTTACCTTTTTCAAGACAACTTTTAACTGATGGGGGATGTGCAAATTTTCGTAAGATATATTGCGAAAATCTACCAACAATTTAAAATAAACGGTTCTTTTTACCCTATATGATGGCTGCTGGCTGGAGGGGGTTTAAATGGGCTTCTCAAATTCGTACTGAGTTTTGAAACATCCTGTATTTATATAATAACAATATTGCACTGCACATTTTGCTGCCCACTCCCTAAATTTCTCTGCCGGAGATCGCCCAACTTAAAAAAGCTGGCGCGCCACTGATTTAGCTCTAGCAATTAGGTAACAAAAATCTATATTTACAAAGACTATATTGGGTCAAAACTATTCAAAAGTTTGGCTTGTTGGGTTTTAAAGTTTGACTTATTCTTTCCCATTTAAAATATTATCCATTTCCATTTAAAACACTATTTTACAAATTTTAAAAATAGGTTGTAGATGTAGCCACCCTGTAAGTATTGTATAAATTTTGCACACTTAACACAGAAAATATTATATAATCAGGTGATTTAAAGATAAGCCTTTAAACGTGTTGTAAAAAAATAGCATTATTTTTATTCGAGAATTCTATATTCAGAAGGTTACATGATTAGTTTACATGGCTTGATGTCAAATTTAAACACATTAAAATGTTACCATTATTATCCCCACTTAAAATTGTGCCAAATTACGCTTATCTTTTATTTTTGGTATTTTTTTAAATAAAATAGATATTTTATCATTATTTTCTAAAAGTGTCACCTAAAAATGAATATGTAGATTGACAATTATTATTTATTGAAGTGGAAGTTTCCAGCAAACCAAATATTTGATACTGGGTCACGTGCTATGTTTATTTTTGTTTTTAATTATCGTAGGTTTTTAACTTACATAACTTTTTATAAAATAACTTTTTTCTAAAAATGAAGGTACCTGATATGATCATTAAAAATGAATAATACAGACAACTTTAAAGAAAGCATTATCGTATAAGTTTATATGTCATATAGTTTGTATTTTATTTTATTAAAAATTAATAATGATATAAATGTCCTTAAATGCATGAGCCTAGCAAACTCGTTAAACCTTCCGATTGTCATTAATCGCCAATTAATGGCCGAGCCACGCGCGTAGCTTGCATCTTCAATTTTTATTTAATTTAAAAAGTGTGACATGAGGCCTACATCTTATATACAGGATGTTCCAAAATTTATGCACCACATTTTAATAAGTCGAAATTAAGCTCTAGTTTTCAATATAAACATATGTCCAGGTACGCTTCCTTACAGAGATAAAGGGTATTGAAATTACAGAAAAAATAAAAATTTTAATCATAATTTTTATATCGCTTCACTTATTAAATTGACATTTTGTACATTGCTTACAATGAGACAAATTTTTTGATGCAAAACATTTTTTAAAAAATCACCAGTGGCGTGTGTACCAAATTTGTAAGGAATATATTTCCAGAAAAAATAATGCGAAATGCTTTTTCCTAAAATAAATAATATTTTTAAAATCCCTATTGAATTTGAGACAAATTTGATGTTTTGATTTTTTTTCAATGATGCGCCATTTTAAGGTAAAAATACAAACCACTTTGATGTATTACGAATTCAACAAAATTATGCCAAAAATGTGTAAATTTAAAACTTAAAATTTTGATTTATTTTTGTGAAGTATTTATTAACAAAATGTCATGCATCAAAGTGGTTTTTATTTTAAAAAAACGCTTCATCGTTCGGGACAAAATCAAAACATAAAATTTGTTCAAAATTTAATTGGGGATTCAAAAACAATGTTAATTTTAGGAAAAGCAGTGGCGCAGCATTTTTTCCGTGAAAAAGAATCCATACAGATATGGCACGGACGCCACTGGTGATTTTCATTTCTTAATATTTTGCATCAAAACATATTTTATGCTGCTTTAATAAAATGTACAAGAAGCCAATTGAATACCTAAAGCAATTTTAAAATTATGATAAAAAAATTGATTTTTCCTAAGAATTTTAACACCCTGTATTTCTGAGAAGAAGCGTTTCCGATCATATGTTTATATGGAAAACTAGGGTTTATTTTCAACGTAGAATATGCCATTAAAATTTAGTGCATTAGTTTCGGAACACCCTGTATACCAGCTGCTATTGGCCTAAAGAGAAATTCTTTTTTTTTTACTTTTAAAACGAAATCCTTCATTCGTTTTAATAGTATTTTTTCAATTTTATCAAATTTTATTGACAAACCCAAAATTTTTCAAAATATCTATTAATTTTAAAAAGCTATAAACACATGATTTTTTTTACTCTACAATTTTTTATGCAAGACAAGAAGAATAATAATTTAAATGTAAATTATTTTATACAAATTTAAAACATTGATAATATACATAATTAATTATTTAAATAAAAATCGTAAATTAGAACAAACTCCGTGAGAAAGCCTAATTGTATTAGAAAAAATTAGAAAATTGTTACTGAATACTAGGAAAAAAGATAAGATTCAGCGACCTTTCTTGATAGAAATACCTATACTTATAACTAAAAATTTAAAAAATAGTTTTAGTTAGTAACTTGTTTATAGCACTTAATGAGTTTTAATTAAAAACAACCACATTAAAATAAAAATACAGAAAAAAATAAAAATATTTCTACAACTTTACAGTGTGTCCAAGATAAGGATCCTAAGCATGGGAATCTCAGTACCTATTGGAGATACAGCTTATATTAAATTAGGAAAAGTTGTGTTTTTTAAAGCTTATTTACATGCCGTTTAAAAACTTGAAAAAATTTCGTGGCCTGCTGAGATATTTGGCAAAAACGAAAATTTGACTAAATCGATTTTATTTTTTTCTGACTATATTTAAAAAAACTAATAACACTGTTTCATTGGCACTTTTTAGCTATTACATGATGGTATTTTTAGATTTTATACTCGACGTTTCGTTTTCAAGAAACCATCATCAACTTTATTTTTTTATATGGCTCGAAAAAAGTACACCTTGTATCTGATCCCATTTTTTATTACAAATTCAACGATGTATCACATGTTATATTTTAATTTTTAGTTCGTCGGGTATAAAATCTAAAAATACCAACATGTAGTAGCTAAAAAGTGCCAATGAAAAAGTGTTATTAGTTTTTTATTTCTCTTCAAATAAAGTCAGAAAAATAAAATCGATTTATTTAAATTTTCGTTTTTGCCAAATATCTCAGCAGGCCATGAAATTTTTCAAGTTTTTAAACGGCATGTAAATAAGCCTTAAAAACACAACTTTTTCCTAATTTAACCTGAGCTGTATCTCCAATAGGTACTGAGACTCCAATACTTAGGATCCTTATCTTGGACACACTGTATAACAGAAAACTTTAAAAAATCTTATAACTTTAAGGCAGATAGGTAATCCCGGTAAATAGATTTATAACACCTAATAAATATTCTGCAAAGTCAATATTGTACTAGAAATGATTTTAATTACAATAGTATTGGGAGCAAATTGCTGGTTTTTCCACATGTCTAAAAGAAGTTGTTGACCAAGGATAAGGTCAATTACCAGGTACTCCAATGGTCGGTAGGTTAAAAGGAAAGCTTAAGTATTCAAGGCATAATTTATACGAAAACTATAAAGTAAGAAATATTTTACAAAAATTAATTAGAGGAATCAAACCGGGGAAATTTTTATTCACCTTAAACCAAAATAATTATAAGGAATACGGGAAAATCAACCAATACTGCCTTGGCCAGCAATGGAATTGACTTTGTGATAATAACCTTTTTAATACCTATTTATGGGGGTTCCTTTTAACAGGTCTACCATAAAAATATGGTAGTTTTTATAATTCTGAATTAGTTTAAAATAAAGATCCCTTGATTTTTTTTATTTGGTGTGCGTCTCCTCGTAAAAAATAAAAATCCCTTCTCGGCTTGGTTTTTACGTATCGCTAATATCAAATTGTACAGTAAAAAATCATCTTTGTTATTTATTCTTTCATTACATAGGTAGTTGAGTATACCGAGAAATAGTTTTTATTTATTTACGCGTAAGCCGTACATCAAATAAAAACAAGTCAAGAGATTAAATTTGTTCCAAACCAAATAGAATTTAAAAAAGTATATTGAAAAAAACTCACTAGAAGTTAAAAATAATTAATTATAAAAAAAGTTAAAGTTCAGGTAATAACATATGCCCTAAACTACTAAATGTTAATAACCAAATAAGCAAAAGCTTTTTTATACTTTAATACCATATGTTATTACTCGACTTTCTTTTTTATTTATTTTATTATAATTTTTAACTTTTTATTGAGTTTTATTTATTTTTAAAGGTTTATTAAAAATTGTGATTGGATATCGGATTGGGCAGCTTTCGTAACAGTAACCCTTACAAGTTTTGGCACAATGTTTAAAAATTGCATGTAAAATATTGTAGTAAGTTTGTCCGACAAAAAAGTAACGCCTTTGACCAGTGAGACACCTGAAAGATTTGACATTTAAAGGCTGGGTTGAAGCGCCGCTTCCATATATGGCGGTATGAATATTCGTGGTAAACTCGTCAAAAGGTTTTTAAAAGTGTTTTCATCATGAATTAATTGCATTACTGGTCCAGGGACTATTACCCATTGTAGCTCATAACCCATAGAAAGATAGAAATAAATTTGTTCTTGAAATTTCTTTTTAAAAAGAACAAAAATCTATTTAATAATTTTCTTTCAATTATGCTCTGAACACTTTAAGTTAGTTACCTTTTAACTTGCCGCTTTGCTGGGTTACTTGGTAATAATTCAATTAATTCTTAGTCAACAACTCTTTTCAAAAATGTGGAAAAACCCACCATTTGCTTTCAATGTTATTCTAAGTTGGTTGTAGTAAACTAACTACTGACCATAATATATGTATAGGGTTAAGTGTTGTACAGGGTGCTTCCTAACTACGATACGGGAGTATAAAGGGCGATTTCTTACGTTATTTTATAAAAAAGTTCCTATAAATATTCGCGTTTGCTTCGTTTTTGAGATACAGGGAATAAAATTAAAAAAAAAACGGTTTTTTATAAATATCCTAAATACCTGAAACTGATTTGGTTTTAAGTTAATACAGTTGTTTGAAGTAATAAGGCACTTCTTTAGGCCTAATTAGATTAAAATTATTGGGTACAGTGGCGTCCCAGTGGGTACTACAGACAATATTATTACCCAAAAAGTACGCCAATGGCTTTTTAAAATTTATATTTTCTTTCGATTAAAAAAACTAAATATTCAACTATTTGGGCTTCTATATTTTCTTCGAATGTGGCTTCCTTTTCAAGGAAAATGTTAATGCCCTCCAACTTATTCTAAATAGAAGATATCCATAGATAACATAAAATAAAAATCAAAAATAAAAAACTTTGACCTTGCAGTACATGAGAGAAATTATCTCCTTATAATAAAATATATGTCCCATTAATAATTTTAACTCTTGACTACTCGAAATTGTTGTTTTTTTTCATGTTATATTTTTATTTAGTGTTGTTTATGGATATTTTTTAGAATATATTTTAAGTGCCTTTTTTTCTCGACAACGAAACTATACAGAGTAATCTTTAAGTTGGTATTTCCCTTTTAACACTGTATAAAATGCAATAAAATGGGAACATTTTTTAAATAAAGTTATGTCTGAAAATTCTATCTTTACCAGATACAGGGTGTTTAAAGTTTTATAAAAAAATCTTTTTATTATAACTTTCCTATCACTTCAAATATGTCTACAAAACTTGGTACACTTCTTTTGACCATTAGATTACATTTTTTGCTGTAATTTTTTAAAACTTTTTACCCTTGGCGTTCGAATAAAGATTTGTATTGCATTTTTAAAGAAAAAGAAGTCGCCACTGCTTTTTGTTAAAATCAGTACTATTTTTAAAATACTCAATTATTTTTGGGTTAATTTGGTCTCTTGATATTTTTCGTACGTCAAACGGTTTCCGTTTAAAAAAATTAAAGCCTATTTTAATACTTGGCTAAATTGCTGAAATCTGATATGGTGTTTTATTTCTAAGTTGGATTTTTGACTGTGTAATAAGTTTCTAAGAGCAACAACTTTTTAATGACATCAAAAATGGTAGTAATGTAGGTATTTCACCTTACTTAAATACAAATTAGACAAGAACAAATTTTACATTCACAAAACATACAAATCACCATATCAGAGTTTATTGATATTGCCATGCATTAAAATGGCTTATATTTTTTTAAACGAAAACCGTTAGCCGTACGGAACAATAGAATAGCAATAGACCAAATTTACCCTAAAGTAAATGAGTATTTCAAAAATAAATTGATTAAAAGCAGTGGCGTACCATTTTTTTTTCTTTAAAAAATCAATACAATCTTCATTGAACGCCATTGCCAATTTTAAAAAAATTCTACATCAAAAATGAAATGTAGTAATTCAAAGAATGTACCAAATTTTGTGGCAATATATGGAATGGTAAGAAATTATGATAAAAAGCCATTTTTTTCCTAAAGCTTTAATACCCTGTATCCCGAAAGCAATCATTTTGGACATAATTGTAATTGATCAATGTTTTTTTCTCTTGCGTTTTATACCGTGTAAAAAGAAAAGTATCAATTTAAAATGCCCTGTAAAACGAACAAACACAAAATACTAAACAATTCCTAAGTAGTTTAGTCGGAAAAATTTATGACATTTTAAAAGAGTCAGAGACTGACTTTTTTTCAACACTAAGGCACCACTGTAGTAACTGTACCCACAATTTCCAATCTAGATATTGCTACCTCTTACGCCAAAATTCAATATTTAAACGCAATTTACCATAGTTAAAAAGTTGATTGTTTAGAGATGTGTAGTGGTGTCAAAGTAAAAAATAATGGAAAGTTTTACAGCTTGCATATTGATTATTTCTTGTCTCTAAAATATTACATAACTTTAATTATAAATACGTTTTAAATATAATTTTCTTGTTGTTGTTATATTCCTGAATTTACATCATCTCATATAATGCTAGAATTTATTAAACCTTAAAAAAAACAACAAATCAATGTTTCTTAGTTTTTTGTGAAAGCTGATACTTTCATCCAAATGATTTTTCACTTATTAGAATTTGTTTGTTGTCATTTTACTACTTATCCAGGCTAAGTTTCGAAACCTAACACAATTTCATAATATTTATACTGATAATCCAAATTATAATCCTTTATTATACCAAAATTATGGGTTTTTCCGTATATTTATAAAGCTGTATTGAACAAACAGAAAATTAGTTCACAAGTAACCCTATAGGTGGTATGTTAACAGGTAAATTAACTAGGGTTAAGCTTTAAATCACTACCTGTGAAATATCACTTTAATAAGCCAATAATTAAATTGAGATTATGAACCATTTTTCCGATTTTGTAGCATCGTTTTTTTCCAATCAGTTTAAATGTGTGTGTTTTTTTTATTTAACTGCCAAAAACGGTCAATTTTATTATTGCAGTATTATTGACGCTATATTCAGTAACTCAACCGACAAACTTAAAAGGGTAATTTTACAAATGAAAGTTGGGAAAAACTTCACATGAACATATGTCCTAAACATCTTAGTTTTTGAACTAAGGGGTGTTAAAATTTTTTTGTACTTTTATAATAACTTTTATACAAACTCAGATATTTTTAAAAAATTGAGGGACGCCTCCTATGTCTTCCCTAAACCCATTTATTTTTACCGGGGTTGTCCATGAGATGTTTAAGGTAAAAAATATAAAGTAAAAAAAAATGGTACGCTATTGCATTTTTTAAATAAAAATATTTTTTTAAATTCCCATTTGGTTTGGATTAACTTCCCCCTTGACTTATTTTTATTTGTTCGGTGAAAAAAAACAGAAAGCAGAAACTAAACTAAAAGCGGAAACGAAACATTAAAAAAATTAAACCATTTTTAAAAAAAATTAAAACTCACTAAAAAGTTAAAAATACTTAATAAAAAAATGAAGTCGGTAAAAACGTATACGCTAAACTACTATTAATAAATAAGCAATAGTATGTTATATACCTAGGGTGAGAAGTGAGCTATTATTTATCAAGCATTTTTATTCCCTGAGGCGCGTAGCGCCGAAGGATATAATGTGCGAGTAAATAATAGCTTTCTCACCTGAGGTATATATAGATTTTTTTTACTGCCTATATTAATAAATTAACAATTTTAATTTTAACATTAGTAATTTTCAACAATTTCTTAAATGTATCAGAATATCAAGTAGACTGGAGCGTACTTCTAATCAAATTGGCTCTATCTATGTAAAAATTTGACATATATGTCAACTTTTGATAAAAGAACTATTCTCAATATTAACCTAGGTTTTTTATGGTGTGGGGGTGGGTTTCTTGGTCGTTTTTGGTCTTCAATTTGATTTGGACATACGTCGTCCTGGAAGAAAATAGGCGCCACCCAGTGAATTACCTTTTTTACTTTTAATTTCGAGTAGGGCACCCTGGAATTAAGATAGGCGCCACGTATTTTTTGCCGTTCACTTTTAATTTCCAGTAGGGCGCCCTGAAATTATTAAAATAGGCGCCACGCAGTGAATAACTTTTTTGCTCTTTAATTTGAATTTCAAGTGGGGCGCTTTTCTTTAAAATGTTTGTTTTCCTTTTTCTTAATAAAATAGGCGCCCCAGCAATTCCAGCCTAGGGCGCTTCTTACGGTTTATACGGCCCTGACTATAGTAACTGTACCTCATAATTTTAATCTGAATATTATAATTTCCTTAGGCCAAAATTAATACACTGTTTAAACGCAATTTATCAAATGTAAAATGTTGATTATTTGTGAGATGTAGGGTGCCAAAGGAAAAAAAACTTTTATACCTTGTATCTTGTAAACGAGTACCTTTTTGGCTAAAGTAAATTGCATTAGATCATTTATAATAGCAAATTTGCTCAATATTATTACTTAACGAAGACAGATGGATCTAAAATATTACATAACTTTTAATTAAGTATAAATACGTTTTTTAAATGTGATATATACTTTTTAAATTTTAGAAAAATTGATGTACCTACATCTTTTATATTATATTATTTAATTTACGTCCATCTCATATACGCAAGAATTTATTAAAACTAAAAAAACATCAAAGCTTTTGTGTAAGCTGACACTTTCATCCGAAAGATTTTACTTTATAAAATTTGTTTGTTGTTATTTTACTACTTATTTAAGCTAAGATTTAAAACCTATCACAATTTAATATTATTTATACTGATAATCCAAATTATAATCCTTTGTTATATTATACCCCTAGTATAATAATATTATTACACCAAAATTATGGGTTTTTCCGTATATTTATAAAGCTGTATTGAACAAACAGAAAATCAGTTAACAAGTAACCCTATAGGTGGTATGTTAACAGGTAAATTAACTAGTGTTAAACATAAAATTACTACCTGTGAAATATCACTTTTAATAAGCCATTAATTAAACTGCGATTATGATCCCTTTTTAGATTTTGTAGCATTGTTTTTTAAAGTCAGTCTTACTGTGTTTTTTTTTTTATTTAACTGCCTAAAACAATAAATTTTATTAATGCAATATTATTAACGCAATTATTGTGAACATGTGTTAAAAATTTAAAAATAAATATTTTTATAAAAACTTTTATACCAACTCAGATAATTTTAAAAATTTTGAGTCGTCTCCTATTCATCAAAATAAATTTTTTTGGTACGCAAAAAACAAATACATTTTTACCATGGTCGTCCATAAGGGGTTTAAAGTAAAAATATTTTTTAAAATTCCCATTTAGTTTGGAACAAATTTGATTTCTTAACTTATTTTTATTTGTTGCTCTGAAGAATTTTCCAGTATAGTTCCTCCACTCACGGTTCCCAACAGAGAAACTCGTGGTTCGATGCGTATGCATCCCTATACGGTCCAACTGGACAAGCCCCGAACTTTCCACTTTGTTCGTTCTTTTGTCCCTAAAGTTTCCAGAATGTGGAACCTGCTGCCCGCGGAGGTCTTTCTTCCCCCCAAATCTTCAAGTATTTAAGTCCCGTGTCAACTAACACCCTCTTCCCTTACTTAAAACACCCACGGTACGTTAGTATTTAGGCTTTTAAGCCTTCGTGGTTTGTCCAAAGATAAAAAAATTGTTGTACGGTTGTACGGTTTTTGCGTAAATTAAACCATTTCTCGGCATGGTCAAACAGTATCAAGTTAAAAAATATAAAACAAGGGTAATTTTTTTATTGTAGAATTAAATATTAGGGATACGAAATGACCATGCCGAAAAAGTTTTTTTATTTACGCGAAACCGTATATTAAATAAAAAACTCAAGGTATTTATTTATTCCAAACAAATTTATAATAATAAAACAATATTTCTATTTTAGAAAAATGCAATGGCGTGCCATTTTTTCTATTTTTTAATTTATACACTAAAACCCTCACTGTTATTTTTTTTTTGTTTGCCAAAAAATGTCTTCTGGTTGAGGAAGAATTTTGTTTTATTTAGGCGAGAACCGTATATCAAAAAAGAAAAGTCAAGAATTAATTTTTTTCCCAAACTTGTGGGAATATTGGACACTCTGTAAAGCGTGCCCACTAATTAAGGGTACACAGTAAAATCACAAATTTTTTATGGCAAAATTTGTGCTAAAAAAAATAATATATTTTTATTTTATATTTTATTAATTATCTGAAAAAAATTAAGTTGGGAACGTTTTATTTTCAAGATATTCGTCATTAACCTTTAATAGATAACTAACCCGAATTCACCATATTTTCCCTTTTTTGCACAATTTTTGGAATTTCTTACGAATTGGCAGTCATTTCTTCATTTCCACCTCTTAAAACCCCATTTTTCTATTTCCCCTTTTTTCCATAAAATTGCAAAGCTTCACTATCAATCTCAGTAACCATTTCGCCGTCATGGCTACGGCGATTAAAACGATCAATTGATTGAATTTAATTAGATAGGGATTGAACCCTTACGAAAAACGGTTTTTATTTTTTTACGCGAAACAGTGCATACAGTAAATACAGTCAAAAAGAAAATTTGGTCCAATCTAAATGAGAATTTTAAATGGTGATTTTTTGTCTTGTGCGCAAAAAAATATTTTCTGATGCATAGTTTCCAAAATTATTTAAAGGTATCCAAATGTTATAAAAGTTATTAAAAAAAAAAACAATATTTTTTTCAACTTTTAACACCTCGTAGTTTAAAAACTAAGATATTTGAGACATATATGTTCATATAAAGTTTCCTATTTCTTATTGTAAAATCACCCCTTAAAGTTGGTCGATAGAGCTACTGATCACTCTGTATATTTGTATTATCATTTTAGTAAAATTTAACTTGTATATTTAAAAAAATAAATAAAACTTTGACAACCATCAATAATAATAAACATAATTTTATTTCAATTTTTTCATGTACTTACCTGAAAAGAAATTTACCAAAATCATAAATTACTTTATAGAACTAACACCTGTCGATTTACTTCCCATTGGGCTACCTGTACATATTTATTGATTGTTGATTTTTGGTAACAAGTCCCTTTTAATAGATGGAAAAACCCATAATAAGGTTTAAAGCTGTTAAAAGTTAAATCACCTGTTGTAAAATATTTACCAAAAGTATTTATTTAACAATATATTATTTAAAAACCCTGGTGTATTTAAAAGTGGTATTACATTTCACTAGATTTCCTATAAGGAATCTTTAACACGCACGCTTATTTGTTATAGCTAGTGATGTAAAAGTGATTATATTACCGAGGTAATGTAGTATTCACTAATTTTGGAAATATTACGTAAAATTACCGCCAGATTGGTAACATTGGAATTAATGTTATTTTTTTCCGCTCTATAAGGTCATTTTTTTGTTTTTTTTTCTTGCTTCTCATTTTGGTGAAATTAAAAATGTTTTACTTAGTTAGGCTTGACTAGATCTGGACAGATTTTATTAGAATTTAAAAAATATATATTTTTCTTACTAGCGTGTGGAAAGCAGCGATTTTCCGCACGCAATTTAGTTTGGATAGCACTGGTGTGGAAAATAATCACTTTGTACACTATGCCTTACTCCGCACTAGTGCGGAAAAGTACAAAATTTTAAACCAAATATTAGTGAGTCGCAATAAAGGATTTTCAGACACTTCATATTTAAAGGGAAGAAATTTTGCTTTGGTATGGTAGGATATTAGGTAGCATTGTGTTAAAATAAAAAAAAAAATATATTTTTATGTTTTCCTTACGCTCGTAGAAAAAATAGCGTTCCTAACACGTGCTAAAAGTGCTGTTTCCGCACTTGACTGCTTGACAACTGCAGTCGCGTGCGGAAAAGTGGCATGGCCGCCCCCAAGATAACATTAAAAAAAACTACTTTAATTTTTAATGTTTATTATTATACACAGGGCATCAAACCGGGAAAAAAATCAGTTTTTGGTTAACCGAAATCGAGAACGAAAAAAATATTGGTTTTGTTCCCAAAACCGGTTTCTAAAGAAAAACCGGCTAAAAACCGGTTTATGAGATTTATATGTTTGGATGAAATTTAAGAAAAAAATGCACAAAATAAACATTTTTTTATTACATAGGGGGCTAGGGGTAACTTGCGACACAGTCGCGGAAGAAGCTAACCACCGTGCGTCAAATTAGGGTGCCTTCGCCCTTTTGACTTTTCCTTCAGTGACAACCAATATATGACGGATTTTATACCGCCTAAATCGGTACAACAAAATATTCTAAAGGATCTCGATACACGACGGCGCGAACGCGATGAAACTCGGCGAAAACTCTGGCATGGGACGGGTGGTAAGAGGCAGCCTACTAACGAATTACACCGGGCAACTTTACGTGAGAGAGCTAGATGCGGCACACTGTCTGGTCCAAGCCGGGTCCGTAAAAAGGCCACGGCAACCCTGAGAAGCGGAGACGGAGTCCACCCGTGATGGGCAACCGCCGCACCCATTACATACAACGACCTAATCAGTTTTTATACATTTCTTATTTCTGAGAAACTCTTTTTAGATAGATTTGATTAGAGAAACTGTTTTTACTTCGTATCTTAATGAAAACAAACCGATTGTATTTTTGCCCAGTAAACAACTTGTAACGATCTGGCCGCCTCTCTTCACTTTCGGCTGCCCGCGTGCGGCGCACGCAGTGAACGCCCGTCAGGCACGGCCCTGCAAATATAAATAAGTTAAATAACTTTATAAAAAAACTGGCCAAGTAAAATCTAACCTACTTTAAGAAGTAATACATATTTGGATTTTGTACAGAATTTGGTACTCTCTAAAATCCCCATTCTTTTTGTGGCTAAGCCCACAGCCAAGCATAATGTATATATATATATATATATATATATATATATATATATATATATATATATATATATATATATATACAAAAACAATTTTTTTTCTCGTAAATCCTTTTTTTACCAGGAAACATTTTAAGAATGACTCTTTTTCAAAAAATTATTTTTGGTTCTTTTGTTCTCTTATAAACCCCATCCGTAAACAGTCTGTATACGATAAAAAAAAAAGGACAAAAACTACCTCTTTTTATTTTTAAGAAAATAAAATTGGAACATTTATTTTGAATAGCATTTTAAATACTTTAATATTGTTACAGGGTTATTAAAAAGTTTAATGAAACTGATTTAGGAGTCATCAAAAATTGATTATTTTAAATTTTAATGATAAAATAGCCCAAAAACTCTTTTAATTTGCTTTTTAAACACCTGCTTTTCCCAAATTCCTACACAACACAACAATGTCAAACTTACAAATTTTAGTTCTTGCAAAACTCACCACATTTGGTGTGTAACATATTATTAAACAAGGGGTTTTATGATTTATTGAGCCAATTAAGATTGTTCAACAACGTAAATATTGAAATAATTTAATGTATTTATAAATTACATAAAGCAGTAGGTGACAAGAAAGAGACGGTTAAGGTTTTATTTTTCTTCGATGTATGAAGGTCGATTGTCACAATACATTTATCTTTCAAATCTGCCACGTTCCATTTGCATAAAATAATATTATACGCAAGGCCTCGGCTACGATAACAAGCGGACGCAGCGAGCGGAAAGTATCAAATATTTCTACTGGTAGCCGGTACTAGCTACAATTTTTTGTAGTAAACAGCATTTTGAAACTAGTTTATATACATTAGGAACGCTCCGCGGATAATATTTGTTCGTTTCGAGCGGCAGCGGCAGGGCTTTTTGCTTACATACATATATTGTCGCCTCCGGATTTAAAAAGAAATTATTTTAGGCTCCCATGAAAATTAAAGGCAGCACTCTCACAGCCTGTTAAGTGTAATTAAAAAACCGCTTTTATGGATTTTTGGAAAAAAATGTCTTTTGACTGTTAAAATTCTTGCAAAAACTACTAACACAAAAACGTCAAATTACAATCACTCACCAAGGAAATTTACAGCAAATAAAAATCAAATGGTGGAAAAACCCGATAAATTATTGAAAATGCTATAAATTGTTCATAAATTAAATTCTAATATATTTTAATATTTGTCATAAAAATCGACATAAAAAAACTACTACTAAGAACACATAATACGGGGTATTTTACATATACGTGTTTCCATTTTATAATTATTTTTTTACAATTTACTATCTGTATTTCTGGGTATGCGCAAATACGGTGTTTCCTTAGGAGGTTTTTTTTAAATATTTCTTTTGTAAAATGTAAATAGTAAAGTATAGCGATCACATAAACATTTAATTTATGCACTAACAAGAAAGTCACCTGCATGATATTTCTTGTAACCAATTCTACCTTAACTGGATTTTTGTACTTGTCTTTTCCTATAACCACTGGCGTAGATAAAGGGTGGGTAAAGGGAGTAATTACCACTTCTCCCCCAGGAAGGTTAAAAAATATTTTAAGGGTTATTAGGGTTGTAGAGTTTGTAAAGGTAGGTTTATATCTCACATTTTTGACCGTTTACATTAGCTAGAATTTCTATCTGACATAAATATCATGCAATAAATGTCAGATGTAAACCTACCTTAAGTTGAAAATTCTTTATTAGTTCAAGCGAAATCAGTATTTTTGAACGTAAGGACCTATTTTTGCTCTTTAAAAATGTTTTTTTCGATTTTCGATTTTGGTATACAAAACTAGGTTCTAACTAAGTTCACCCATTTTATTATCTCCCCCTCCCTTCGAGAAAATGAAATAATCTACGCCAGTGCTTATACCAAGAAAATTAATATAAACAGTTTGTTCCAAATAAAATATTTAAAACATAATAGAACAAAATTGTACTACTTTCAAAAGAGACACATAAACAATACTTGAACTAAAAAGGAAAAAGAAACTCACATTAGCATAGGTAAGAAAAGGGGGTAAAGGGAATAATTAATTAGAATTCCTAGAATTGGTTAAAAAAATTAAAGTCTGTAAATTAATATATGCTAAATGGTGCAAATCAAATAAAATATTGCCTACGATAAATTAAAAAAAATACAAAAAGGAAATAATGATCACAATTATTCTTATTATTTTTTTCTTGTAATATTTCTTTTTTATTTTTGCACTTATATGTTAATTTCTTATTCACTCTTTTCTACCCCCTCCTAGAATATAAAACTGTCCACCCCAGGGCCTATACAGGGTGTCCAGTAATTCAACCGACAAACTTTAAGGAATGATTCTACAATAAAAATTAGAAAAAAACTTTATAATAACACATGTCCTAAACGTCTTAGTTATTGAACTACGTGGTATTAAAATTAAAAAAAGCGTTTTTTTTATAATAACTTTTATACCAATTTGGATATTAAAAAAATGTGAAACGCCCCCTATTCATCAGAAAACATTTTTGGCATACAAAAAAATGTCGTGTGTATGTGTCGTCCATAAGGCGTTTAAAGTAATACGAAAAAAATGGTACTTATTTTTCTAAAATAAGGGTATTTATTAAAATTCCAATTTAGTTTGAAAAAAATTGATTTCTTTACTTTTTATGTTGTACGGTTTTTGCGTTAATAAATGACAACCATTCCTTGGTTTGGTCAATTTCCGAAGTAATTAAAAATAAATAATAAATTACTGCAGAATTAAATAAAAACTATACAAAATGACTCTGCAGTGAAATGGTTTTTATTTATTTACGCAAAAACCGTACACCAAATTAAAAAAGAAGGGTTCAAATTTGTTCCCAACTAAAATGAAATTAAAAAAATATTTTTATTTAAAAAAAAATGCCAAAAATTTCTTCTGATGCAAAGGAGGCTCCTACTAAATTATTTAAAAATATTTGATTTAGTATGAAAATTATTACAAAAAAAGAAAACATTTTTTAAAGTGTAACACTCTGTAGTTTCTAAACCAAGAAGTTTAGGACAAATGTTCATAAGAAGTTTTTTTTCTAATTTTCATTGTAGAATCACCCCTTAAAGTTTGTCTGTTAAGGGACTTGACAACCAGTATATTTTATCATCATTAAAAATCTTTCTAAAGAGCTTTCACAAAAGATCACACTTAATCTATCTTGAATACTTTAAAAAATGTGTTCATTCAAATCTAAAAATATTCCATTGTAGGAGAATCTATGGAATATGATAAATATTTTGTTGATTTCGATGCCCATACATATTTTCGAAACTAAAAATATACAGTGAGCCACTTCAAAATGTTTATAAGCAATTTAAGCAATAACAAAGCAGCAATGATGTATCACAGTATCCGAAACTGTATTAATTAAGCCTTCTTTGCCTAATCTTTACCTGTTAGTGTTCCAAATGCTTTAAACCATCTCCTTTCCACGAATAGGAATAAATCTTTCAACATAAGATATTTTTTAAAATTATACAATATGTGTTTAACAAAAGTGTCATTTTACTGCGAAAATAAAAACAGAATTGTTAATTGTTTTTTGCAGTTTTCAGTTTTAAAAACCGTAAAAAGCTATTGCTTTGCTAATTTTTACAACGTTTTATTTTAAATTATATCTCAGATACTAACGACGAACACTTAATTTGAATAATACTGTATATTATTATTAAGACAAATAAAGTAATTTTTTTAGTTTTTAAACCGATTGGTTTAGTTGTAGCATTTTTTATCATTTATTATTTAGTATGGGGATTGAAAAAGTTTAAGAGGATTAGGTGTTATACCGGGAGGAGCCAAATGTTGCATTTTGACCCAAATTTTTAAACACCTTGTGGAATAATTTACCGTGACAATTTTTTACCAGTGTATTGGATTTTAAAGTCTTATCTTTTTTCAACATTTCCTTTTTAACACGCTTTTATTAGCTTGGGTTGTAACTATCTATCTATCTATCTATCTATGTAACGGAATCTTTGAGCCTAATTTTTACCAACTTCCAGCGATTCAATTTCTTTGAAACTTTGCACACGTATCAAGGACCGATGACAATGCAATAATTTAAAAACAGTATACCGTTATCCTGATTAGGACCGCCAGGATAAATAAATTCCTTTACCGATCCTCTGTGTCTCTTGACAAAATGGCGAAGGAATTTTTTAGTGAATAAACTGGAGCATTTATTTTTAAAAACTAATTGATATATCGAACTAAAAAATGAAAAATAAATAATAGTTTAAAAACTAAAAAACACGCTTTTATATGCAACCGAACTAAAAATTAGAAAATAATTTTTCATTACAAAGAGTTTGTCACTTCAGAATAAAAGCGTGGTGAAAAATTCTGACTTTTAATGATACCAGAGGGTGTTCCAAAATTTTGATCAAACTGCAATATTTGACTCCCCTGTATAACACCTAATCCTGTGAAACTTTTTACAGTCTCCATATTAATTAATAATCTTAATAGAAGGAACTACAACTTGACCAAAACATAATTAAAATAAGTCAAAAACCAAAATTTATTTAAGAGTAAATTTGAACAAAATTTTGTTTGTCTGGATTTTTTTGTCCAGGAGTGTATTTCCATTATTTATTAACCTTTTAAAATTACAACATTATAACATGTTTAAATTTAATTCAATTTTACAAATAAACTCGTAATTCATCATTTTTTTTTTCAAATTTATTGCTACGCGTGTATTAACTGATATTGAAAAACGACAATATTATGTGTTGACATTTTGGAAGTGCAATAAAAACAAATATCATTAAAACTTTCCTAGTCTATACTAATTAAATGTAAATAATATTATAGCAGTTTATTATGATGTTTACCCAATAAAATTAAATTATTTCGTATTTTATTAATATACCGTTAACAGTTTGTTGTTTAAATAAATTTAAAAATATTCGTTACATCCCAAATTTACCTTTTTATAAAAAAAACTTTATACTACACGTATAGAAGGTACAGTTCCAAATGTAAATTCGGTGCTCTTTGATAAGAAAAAAATCACAAAAAGTTTAAAGCAAATAAATCGGCATGCTTGTCTTCGCGGCCGCCTTTGCTATATTTCTTTTATGATATGCCGGTTGATGCAGGTGGTCATCGCACTATGGGATAGAAATTAATTTTTTTGGACAAAATTCTGAAACTTACCAATCTAACTTAAAATGAGGTGCTTTTTACTGGAAAAATATTATAAATTATTACAAATGCTTTTTGAAAACCTAAAACTTATTATATGTTATTATAAATTTACACCCCACTTAACATTATTATTTTTTATTGTACAAAATAAACTAAAATGTCAGCTTGTTTGGTTAATTCGGTAGTATTCTAATCAGTAATCCGATGATTATTATCTCATATGATATACAGGGTACGACAATAGGTATGATTTTTTAAATGAAATACCCTGAATATTATATCACCACCAAAAAATCTTTTAAAATGCTTTAGAAAAATACTACATTTGATGTGTCTATCTCAATTAGTTTCGGAAATATGACCATCCAAATCTGAAAAATAATTTTAAATTATTCTTAGAAGCGTAATAGAGATACATCTTCCCAACTTTTTTATTTTTTAACGTATAAAATAAATAATAACACTGTTTTGTTGGGTAGATTCTGTAGAATCCATATCTTTCATCAGAATGCTTTTATCTTTTAGGATATACAGTGTAGGACAAAACATATTAAATTTTAAAATGGAAAACCTTGTAAATTATAAATAAATCTTGTATCTGTCCTTACACTCAGAAGTAGCAAAAAGTAGGAAGGCAATTGTAAGTACAAAAACTGATAAAGAAAAAGGTAAAAAAATCTTTGACAAAAGTAGCGAGACTTCGCGAGACTGCATCGGAAACACAACAATAGCTCTTATTATTTAAACTCTTTTACTTTTTTAGTAATCAAGGGTAATAATAAACTAAGGAGATTAAATGTTGTATATTTATGTTTACTTAAAATACATTTTCAAGTTTCTTATTACCCCAATAGAAGTCGTCATATCCTTTTATAATTTTGCGTACATGTAGTTTGGAGTATCTACTTTGAAATACACAGCATGAGCCATTAAAATTTCAAAGTTGCTTTTTGGCCAAAATAATGGATTTCTGATCCCATAGTGTATTGGCGCGTGGCTGTAAAGGGTAGCGGCGCCTTTGTATAAAATATTCCGATTGCAGGCGGCCTTTTTTATGTTTTTTGTATTATTTTCAAAGGGTACCGAATTTGCGCTTTTAAAATGTTCTTACACTCCGAATCCAGCACTTTTTCATCAAGTCAAAATTTAACGTTTTAAAAACTACGTATAACTTTTTTGTAGTATACAGGGTGGCCGCCGAGGTATCCGAGAATCTTCTGAAATAAATTTAGAAATGAAAATTATGAAAAAAACTTCATATAAACATATGTCCAAAAGTCTTAGTTTTTAAACTACAGGGTGTTTAAAATTTTAATAAAAATATTTCTTTTTTTAACTTTTATACCAATAAAGATATTTTTTTTTAAATTGAGCTAAGCCTCCAATGCACCAAAAGACATTTTTAACAAAAAAAACAAATTTTACTACTTTCGTTCGTGAAAGTTTAAGGTAAATATTTTTAAGAGAAAATGGTACGCCACTGCATTTTTATTAAATTAAAATAATTTTTTATTTAGTTTAACACAAATTTGATCTCCTGACTTTTTTATTAGATGGATGGTTGCATTATATAATTAAATAGTATAGAGAATTAAATTATATGTCAAAATTTAAAGTTACAGAATTAAGGTAAAAAAATATGTTTGTCAATTTTTACATTGCGCAATAACATTTTTTAAAATCCTTGGCTTACAACAGCGAATATTGAAAAAATATGTAAAATTCTTGTTTTTTAAATATTGTTTCCTTTTGTCCATAATTTAATTTGTAATTCTTAATGTTTTTTTTTAGTTTCATGCTTTACCTTCCAATTTTGACATAAAACTCAACGCTCTACAACATTTATACACTTACAAAATTTTAGACATAATAAGTTAACTCTTGGAAATTTTTTATATTTTTAGGTATAACTTCCCCTGTATTTTACCAATCGGCGTAAAATTTTGTATTTCTTACTTTTCGATCATGCGAATAGTTTCCCTAAAATTTCGTTTTAAAATTCAAAAACTTGGTCCATTGTATCACCTATCCTGAAACACACTGTATATAAAAAGTTATACGGAAATAAGTCGACACATGCTTTTAATAAACTTTTAATAAAGATTGATTCTCCCATTAAATAAAAACTGGCTCTTTGAAAAAAATACGGTATTAAATACTTTGAAACAAAAAAAACTATGTATATATTAATATCATGATTTATTCTGGTCTTAAAATAAAATTAAAAAAAAAAACATTTAAAAATATAACATAAAATATTAAACAAATAGGTCTTCTACTCTTTTAAATTGGTATCATATTTCATAAGGATACACAGACAAACCGACCGACATAACATAACAAACGAAGAAACCACTAATGTTCTATAACGGTTATCTACTAATTCATGGTACAGAGGAAAACCACCGAATCCCGATGTCAAAATATTAAGGATTTACCTAACATACATATATTTAAAACTTTTTAGTAACGAAGGGTTACAAAGTCAAGAAAAACATACAGGCGAATTAAAAATCTCCTTGTTTTTGAAGTCGCTTAAAAAAGATTTCTATAATTTTTGACACCTTATAACTATTGTAATGAAGATCAGTATCTGGGGGTTATTTAACGTAAACTATTCGTATCCGATATTAAATTTTATGTGTGAACTAGAGGGCAACACCTAAACTTCTTTTGCTACCTTCTATGTACTGTCTAAATAAAACAATACACTCTTCTATGGTTTGTACAGAAAAACGAATAATTAAGGCATTTTCAAATATTGATCCCATGGGTTAGGGTAGATTCAATCAGCTGTTTTCAAGTTTCATTGGGATTTTTGTTATATTTTAAACATTTGCCCTTATTGGCTTAGTGCCAAAACACAACATACCCAATCTTTTCTATGACATAACCATTTTGCTTTGTTTTTGGTCTTGCCATTATTTTTAAAGATTTTTCACAATAGTTAGGCTGTAAATAATTAATTATTATAAAATTATTGTTTTTTTTTACTTTTTTCTCTTGTAACAAAACCAAAAAAACGAAACAGCTGATTTTGAAACTTCTGTTTAAACCAGTTTAACCCGACTAACCCTGGCTTGCACCTGAGTCAGCAGGATTCAACCCGACTTAAGGATCCGACCAATTTATAAACACGGGTAAAGATAGGTCGATCCGGTTTTAAAAAGGTTTTCATAGATCAGATCAACCCAAGAGTAGTTTTTGAAGATGCCCTTAGTAAGAATCGCTCTGAGCAACCGTCTTCGAGATATTTACGTTTATGTTGTAAGAGCGGCTTTTACAATGTCGTGATAACATACTCAGAATTAAATATTTATGTGGTTAAAGTCCTAATTAAATTCTAAAAGATGTCAAATGCATTGTCTCCTCCGTGGCGCAGTGGACAGAGCTTTGATCTTCGGAGCCAGAGGTCGACGGTTCGATTCCCAGCGGGGAAGACATATTTAGGTAGTAGTTATTTAAAAAATAACGACCGTGGTAGCACTACCGCGTGGTCTAAAAGGTACTGTGAAATGCATAACTGCATGTTCCAGTGCTTGGACAACGTTGACGGAACAGGGGGAACGATGGGTTAAACATCTAATAACCCGACACCCACGGTACTCTGGTATTTAGGCATATGCCTTCGTGGGATGTCAAAAAGATTTTAAAAAAGAAAGATATACCTATGGGGACCTAGATTTACCCAATATGGTTCGCTTCTCGATAGCCGTTCTTTTAGTGCAACAAAAAAGTATATAAAATACTACATTAAATCATTTTTATATGATAAAGTAATTGTTTTTGTAGTTATCAGTATTTTTTGGTTGCACAAAATCTGTCGTATCTTTGTAAAACTGCATTTTTTCTCGATTACAATTACTTCCTCTTAGCAAAAGTAATTGTACTTGAAAAGCTTTCTTTATTAAATATTCACTTTATAATATGGGATCGGCAATGTTATTTTGTTAACTAAAAATTATGATAAATACCAGTTAGAACTCACTAAAATGGTATCCTTGTAAAACATGTGTCTTCCTTAATTTTTACAGGGGCGGAATAACCCTTACACTATAGTAGTAATTATGTTTACACCCTATATAATAAAGTAATAAAAATATTATTTTTAAATAGCATATATCCATAAAGTAAATCGTTTTCGAAAAAAACAACATTTTGATTAAGTAAGGATGTATTTAATAATTTTGTTTGTCGGTTCGACATAGGCTTCCTTTTATTTTATGCATTTCCTTACTTTAATTACCGAAAATTATGGGACCTTTCACAATGCTGCAACATTATTTTTTAGTTTCGTGTAAATAAAAAAAATATTTTGAGTACCATTTTCAATAAAATAACCTATTAGTTTTAGATGGCCCTACTAAACAAAAAATTGTTTTTGTCAAAAACTCTTAAATTTATCGACATTTTACCAGAAGTACCCTTTTTTAGATAAGAATTTAACGTACCCAAAAATACCTATTTAATTTCTTTATTATACAGGGTGTAAAAATAATTAACACTATTGTGTAAGGGTTAGTCCGCTCCTGGCAAACTAATGAAGGCAAATATTTTACATGGATACCATTTTAAAGAGTCCTTCCTTGTATTTATCATATTAAGAAAGTATGTTATTATACCAGAGTTGGGCAGAATACTGAAAATCGGTATTTGAATACGAATACGAATACCGGAAAAAGAACGTATTCGAATACCGAATATTTGAATACTTGGAAGAAAAAAGTATTCCAATCCATGAATATCCGGACTCGGTATTCGAATACTGGAAACGAAAAAATCCGAATACTACTAAACAAAACCTATGACAAATTGAAGACCAAAACAAAAAAAACCTCTTTTTAACACGCTTTTATTAACTTGGGTTGTAACTATCTATCTATCTATGTAACGGAATCTTTGAGCCTAATTTTAACCAACTTCCAGCTATTCGATTTCTTTGAAACTTTGCACACGTGTCAAGGACCGATGAAGATGCAATAATTTAAAAACAGTATCCCGTTATCTTTTTTGAATCGCCAGGAAAAAAAATTCCATTATATTATAAAAACAACACCTAGGATGCCATCTGTTGGCAACATTTCAAACTTTGCTATTAAATGAAGAAGAAATTTTTTAGTTTTTACACAATTTGGTTAGTTGCACCATTGGTGTTCAATTTTTATGAACAATAAAAATATAGGGTTAGTTGCACCATTGGTGTTCAATTTTTATGAACAATAACAGTTAATAAATGCCGTTAACACGCTTTTTTATTAACTTGGGTTGTAACTATCTGGCTATGTAACGGAATCTTTGAGCCTAATTTTAACCAACTTCCAGCTATTCGATTTCTTTGAAACTTTGCACACGTATTAAGGAAACATGACAATGCAATAATCTGCAAACAGTATCCCGTTTTCTTTTTTGGATCGCCAGGAAAAAAATTCCATTATATTATAAAAACAACACCTAGGTTGCCATCTGTTGGCAACATTTCAAACTTTGCTATTAAATGAAGAAGAAATTTTTTAGTGGGTTGCAATATATTGGCAACGGTCCAAACATTGCCTGGATTGCCATCTGTTGGCAAAATTTCAAACTTTGCTACTTAATAAGGAAGAAATTTTTAGTGAGTTGCAATCTGTTGGAAAAATTTTAAAATTTGCCACTCTTGTTCATTAAAAAAAATTTTCGCCATTTTGTCAAGAGTAGCAGAAACTAAAAAATGAAAAATAATTAATAGTTTAAAAAACTAAAAAAACACGCTTTTATATGCAACCGTAGTAAAAGCGTGGGGTGATAAATATATTAAATGTTATAATTATTATATTTGCAAATATCTATGATGGAAAAGTTATGAAAAAATAGTAAAATGCACCCCACGCTTTTTACTATGAAATGACAATATTTTTTTAATGAAAAATTATTTTCTAATTTTTAGTTCGGTTGCATATAAAAGCGTGTTTTTTAGTTTTTTTAAACTATTAATTATTTTTTCCTATTTTCCTTCCCTCTTTCTTATTCAAATCGTGACAATTTTAGTATTCGGATACTGCTTACACTTTTCGGTATTCGAATACTTGAAACGCTGGTATTCGAATACTTAAAAAAAATATTCGTCGAATACTTCTAAAGTATTCGAATACAGAATCCCGAATACTGAGCAAAATAGTATTCTGCCGAATACCGAATACCAAACACACAAATGTATTCCGAATACTATTCGAATACCGGCAAAATGTATTCTGAATACTATTCAGAATACTGAGTATTCGAATACGACCCAACTCTGTATTATACCAAATACTATAAAAGTTATTCAAGAAAAACCAATTTCCAGCGACGTTCTTTAAGGGAACATATCTCTGTAAAGAAGTGCTTTTGGAATTTTTTTTTATAGGTACTTGTCACATTATTTTCACGTGCTCTATATGAATCCCAGAGATTGCCCACATATTCTTGGACACCCTGTATACAAGAACTTCCGATGCTGCACACAAGTAGCAAGACTTGAAGATGCCAGCTTCATTCTCCAATCGTGCTAAGTAGGGGAAAGTGGCCTAAAACGGCATACCATTTTTTCTATTGAGCGCTATTTGCAAACTCAAAACTGCCGGGTTAAAGGGAAAAGGGTTTCTGAAGGTGCAGGAATAGTACTTTCATTTGGACACACTTAGATCACCGTTCATTTTACCACTTTATTTTTTAACAAAAAAATATAAAAAATCAAAAAAGTCATTTTACCCTCACTCCAATGGGTAAAACGGCATACTTAACAAAAAATGCAAAAAACATATTAAAAATAAATAACAAAAATCCAAATTCTAAAACTAAAAGGAAAATCATAGGAAACACTTGGAAAATTAAGAATACATTCAAAAATATAAATATGTTATACATATTTAGCATAAGATCGGCATATTTTTCTTTGTCCTAATTACAAATATCGCAAATATACATCTTTACTTTTGGGGAAACACCAGCACACTCCACATGTGCCCACTGCCTGCATTCAGAGCATCGAATCCATTTTTCCTTTGCTTTTGATGTAGAAAATTTTTCGCAGCAAAAAATACAGTAGGGATCATCGTCATCATCCTCTTCAAAATTGGAATTTTCATTAGCAGGCTCTTCCTCTTCCTCGTCTTCCATAGTTATGCAAACCCTTTTTTCACCTTTCTAGCTGATACACGCCTTTCTTTTTCTCGCTTAGCATTTTCTTTTTCTTTTAACTCCAACATAAATGGGCTACTTGTTAGTACGGCGGGAGTTTTTTTCCTTTTTACTGATGTTTTGGCAGATGTTGATGGAAGCGGGCTTAAGGTAGTTAAAGGAACAACTCTTGGACCATCTTCCTTTAAGTTATTATTGATATGACGCTCGGCAGGACGCTCTTTTTCCACATCACTAGCATCCGCAATACCTTCTGTGGGATGTGCGTCCGATATTATTGCTTCAGAAGATAAGATGTTTTGGTCGGTCACGCTTGATGGAGCATACAAATACTCAGGAAAAACGTTTGGATCAAGTGGCCATAAACCAGTATTTTTAAAGCCGCTTGCTGCGTTTTCTAATGTGGCAGCTTTTTCATAAGCAGGTCGAAATATTCCTGCGACCTGTAGTTGAGATATTGCTCTACCATCATTCCCTCTAATCTTTTTTGTGATTTCTTGATTAAGAAATGTTTTTAAGGGTGAAAAAAGGAAACATCTAAAGGCTGAATACGATGGCTGCAATGGGCCGGTAAACAAAGGAGTATGATGCCATGCTGTTTTGCATAGTTTAAAACCCCCAACTTTTATGACTTACGTGTCCATCCAAAATAAGAAGGACTGGCGAATCTTTTGACGGATTACTGTATTTTTCAAAATGTTTTATCCACTGTTGAAAAATATCCCCAGTCATCCAGCCTGATTCTTGGGGAAATCCAACAGAACCCGTTGGTGCCCCTTCTAGTAATTCCACCTTCCAATTTTTCCTTGGAAAAATAAATGCCGAGGGTATATAACTTCCCAGCGGATTAGTGCAACAAACAACTGTTACATGGATACCCCTTTCAGCACCTGCAATCGTGCCAACCTGCTTTTTACCAGTTGAGGCGAATATTTTTGGGGGATTTTGGACAGTAGATATTCCACTTTCATCGACATTGTAAATTTTTTCCGGACCCAGTTTATATTTGTCAATGATTTCTTGGTATGTCTTGAAAAATTTGGCAATGTTCGGTTTATTAAAAGCCATGGCTCGTGCAATAGAGGTATTTTCAGGCTTTCGAAGCGTAATTTCCGGGTTTCTACTGCGAAATCCTCTAACCCAATCCAGACCAGCACGTTTTTCATTTTTGTTAAAGCGATGGGGAATTTTGTTTATTTCTGCCCACTCGTAAATCAGTGAGCGCAATTCCTTACAAGTGATTCCAAATAAGCGCTGTTCCATTTGCTTTAAATGATCGACGATTGATTTTTCTTGTTCAGGAGTGAAAGTGGTAACAAATCTTCCTAGTCCTGTGGAATTGTCTTTTACCCTTTTATTTGCATTGCTGGCTCTTCTCCGTAGTGTGGTAAATGGTACCTTAAATGCTTTAGAGGCCCTCAGCCACCCCATCTCCCCATTTTGAACAGCTCTAATAGCATTTGCCATGTCTTGTGGATCCCACTGTTGGCGATTGGTTTTTCTCATGTATATTCCAACCATTTCTAAAACAAAAAGAGAAAGTATAAATATTTGTATTTTGTGCATTTATATTCTCATTATATGTTGCCCACTTGCCAATATAAAAATATCAAGAAGGGTATCCTTTGAAGTATTTACCAATATTAAACAGCCTAAAACGGCCTACTATGACGGCCTAAAATGGCATATATATGCCGTTTTAGCCCACGATTACATATGCCATTTTAGGCTCATGGTACCATTTAACAAAACGTAACTAATTTTTGCACTCAAAGCCAAAATCACAAATTTTCAACTAGTAAAACACATTAAATATAACCTATTGCTAAGTACTCACCTATAGTTTTATTGAGAAACGACACTAGTAAAGATTATTTAAACTTCAACTAAGCACAAATAAAATATTTCAGCAAGACCACGGTGAAACAATGGCGGCTCACGTACAACTGACGTCAAGTACGATGTTGTTCAGTTCGTGGGCAGTTCTTAAGGCGATGGCGCGTTTATTCAGCTATGTTGCCAGTGCCACATTTAAGCGGGAATTTTAAAATCGCTAATATGCCGTTTTACCCTAGTATGCCATTTTAGGCCACTTTCCCCTACATACTTTTCGATAGAAATATGGCAAATTTTTAAACTTTAAAGTTCATTTAACTTAAACATTCATTTTTGCACTTACAACAATTAATTATGAACTAGACCATTGATTTATTGTTAACCACTATCAAATTCATTTGATATTGAAATTGTGTAATAGTTTTCAGTTGTTGCAAGAAAGTATGCTGCTAATTTGACATTACAGTACTGACAACTTCTCATAATAAATTATTTTTTAGGCTATAGGAATTCTAAATAACGAGCAGCAGTGTTGCAATTCGGTCAATCAGCTGATAAACATGGGTATCTAGATCAAAAGTGTCGAAAATATTTACCATATTTAAAGAAATATATGATTTTGGGTTTGTGTCTCGGCTAGAAGCAAAAGCACTTTTGAAAGCAAGGCATTAAATTTCAGAGAAAATTTTTAGCACCATAGTCTAAAACCTATATAAAATAAAGAATAGTTACCAGCTAACGTTCCGCGTAATTTTATATAAAACCACAAAACGTAAGTTCTTAAATATTTACATTTAAACTGCAGGCATTACAAATCCGACTTTGCACGTTTTGCTTCATGGCAGAATTGTTTACGGAATCTATGATGACAACCACCAAAACCCTTAGCACAAATTGTAGACTAATTTTTCTCGTATTTTTTATCGTATTTATTCAATAAATTATAAAAATTTAAAAACACGATATTAACTGCCACAACAAGAACAAGAAAACTTGACCATCAATTGTCATGGACTCTTATACTAGTTCAAATTGTTCCGATGAGGGTTTTTAACAATGTTGCAAGCTTAATTTGAATTGTCTATAAAATACTGGATTAAACATAATTACCTGAATCATTACTAAAATTACTTCAAATAGGAAAACAAAGGTTTCAGACGTAAATATTTGTTGAAACACTATTGATATTTTGATAAACATCTAATAATGTGAAGAATCTCTTTATAATACCTTCCGAGATACCTTCATTCTAAAAAAGCTACTTTAAACTATAATTTTACAATTTGAGGCATAATATTTTAAAAAATAGGCAGCAAAATTCTATAAGCATTGTTAGATAGCCAATGGCCTTTTAAAAAGAGCTAAGTATTTTCTTAAGGGGTTATCCCATGTGATGGTCTCAAAAAATTGATTTTTCTCTTTTTTTTCATAAATTGCTTTCTAACATGTCTAGAAAACGGTAGAAAAGTGATTTTTAATAATTCAAAGTTGTTTTAAAGATACAGCAGTTAGAAGAAGGAGTTGTTCGGAGCGCTGACTTGGCAGTCGGAGTCCACCCTATTGGCACATATTGTGTACAGTCGGCTTGATACCTGGCACCCTTTTATACAAATATACGTTTATACAAGTTTCTACAGGCTTAAAAAAATTCATTAAAATCAATTGTTTAAAAGGAATGGACCAGGCATCGCCGATTGGAGGTAAGCTGAGATTTTTATAGTTTCAAGCGTAGGTACTTGAAACGCGTTTTTCTCAAAACTCTGTTTTTCAAATTTTCCCCCATCATATTTTGACTGACATGTGCATTTGGGCTTGCAGAATAAAACGCCGCTAATTATTTTTGGTTCAGATAAGCCAATCAATCGGAATCGTGGAGGAAGTGCGAGCCCATTTTGTCGAGGCGGGGTCCTTCAGAACGCTGTAACTTATGTTCCACAAAATATTTTTAGCTTAAAATTTCTATTTATACTGTCAGAGTATATTTTAATAAATTAAATTAAATTTAAAGCTCTATCCATTTACTGGTCGTAGAAAAATTCCTAGGAAATCCCTAAAAACAAGCCGCCACATGGAATAACCCCCTTAAAGGCCAGCAAACCCTAGTTTATAAAAATCTAAATTATAACAGACAATTTTTGCCATAAGAGACGGTCCAAAGCGAGACACGTCATCCTCTCGAGAAAGGATTGGTTGCATGCTCTGTTTAATTTCTATCTGCTCGTATTCGAAACTAATTTATTTTATAATACTTAGAATAGTCACAGTGATGTTAACCAAAAATACAAACAAAGCCAAACAGCAAGTTAAATCAAGTCAAATATCAAACATCCCTTAAGAAAAAGATTTAAATTTAAACAAAGCAGATACTAATAATGAAGGAAGAAGTACTTTGGGCAAAGTCAAGAGGGTTCCGGAGGTTTTTATGGGCAGGCAAGCCCCAGAATATCAGGCAGATATCTATGCTAGCGAAGTCTGTAAAAATGTGAATTTTAAAAAAGAATATTACCATGAAAATCTACAGATTCTCTTAAACAGCCAGAGGGCCTTGGGGACATTGAATTTTTATCGTTTTGCAGAATGCAATGAGAAGTAAGATGAAAAAGCAAGCCTGTTCATTTAAAAACTTTAACATTTCAAAGCCATTTTTAAACTTTCAAAAGAGAGAAGATTAAAACAACAATAGGCAGATAGTCCCAAAAACAACATCTTCACTTTGTGAATGAGAAGGCGAAGATATCACTGGCACAAAATTGGCATGATGAATTCAAAAATTATATTTGCAAGGTTGCCAAGTTTATAGTTTTCTATCTAGGTTAGGGAATTCTAACATTTTAAAAGGAATGCCCTAATTCTTTATGTGACCTGATAATATCGTTTTTTTAATTCTGTCAATTTTGTAGATATGACATTCTTTCGAACTGAATACAAAAACGACTAGGTATGGTCAATTATCTAAAAACGATCCAGCCAAAATTTGTCATAATTGAAACTGGACATTCTTAAATCATTAATGGCATTTTTGCGATGTTTACAAAAAATGTTTTAAAAAAAGTCAAGGAAAGGGACTAAGAAAATATAATTGTGAAACATCGCAAATCCAATTCTTGAATTTAGAATTATCACGAATTTTAACAAATTTTGGTTGAATCGCTTTTGAGATAATTGACCATACCTAGTAGTTTTTTGTATTTATTTTGAAAAAGCATTTCTCCACAACTGACCGGAGTAAAAACGATAATATCAGGTCATAATAATGTTGATACAGGCAATTATTACAATAATAAAAATTGGGGTATTTTTAGTAGTTTTAAAAATAATACATTTCATACCAAGGTAAAAAGTATTTATTTTTGTTTAAAGGAAAAGATGATCTACCCGACATTTATTGCGGTTGGAGGTGTCACAGAGATGTTTAAAAGATCAGAGAAGATGTCAAGTTGGTAAATTTTTGAATTTTTGCGACGGTTGCTAGTGTTACTTTTACTTTATTTTACTTTTGGCCCACGAAAGTTAAATTTTCTCCTAAAAAATGAAAGTAAAAGTCAAAGAAGTTACACTTTAAAACTTAAGAAGTCGGAAATGTCAACATTACGTACATGGTTGTAAATATATTTACACCTATACGCTCGATAAATGTCTGGTGGCGTCTGGCGTCGCTATTTGCCAAATTAGTTTTGAAACATTTTTTATTTTAAGAAAAATACAAAGAATAGTAATTTATGTAACAAGTGCATAGCAATACCATGAGTAAAAAAAGACGCTTTATGCATGTGTTACATACTATATTTTTACATGACCGTATAAAAAAATTCAAAATACCATTTTATACATGTTTTATTTTCCTAAACTTAGTACTTTTAATTTTTGCAGCACAGCCATTATATTGCAACAAAAACTCATAGCCTTCTTATTTTTTAAGAAACAATTATCCTTTTCATAACTATGCAGTTATTATTTAATTTTAGAAAATTGTATGTACTTACCTTTTGTTGAAATAATACTAAAACAGTATAAATTCCTTTTCAATTTCTTAGTCATCCAAATTCATTATTACTATTAATTTTCAATAATTTCTAATAAATTTATTGGCGAAGTGCTAAATTTAAATACTAGTGACACATGAACTAAAAGAAATAATGACGAAATCAAAGGTAACTGATGTCGCCTTTACTGTTACATTGCATAATTTGATATTTAAGTTTATTGTAGTAGGCTTTGAAACAAAACACTAATTCAAAGTGTGAAAAAAGCTTCAAAGTGTTATAAAAAGTAACTTTTTTATCACTTTATGTAGTGTACTAAAATGAAGTACTTTAACTTCATGTTTACGATTAAAAAAGCACGGTGGTGGAAAAATTTTAGGTAATTAGAGCTGTAAATGAAATAATATACAAACCTCGGTGAAAAGTGTCATCATTGGCTTGAGAAATGGTTCATCTTGCGCTACGCGCCTCCGTATACCATCTGTTTCTCTTGACAATAACGAAACACTTTCCACCTCGGTTTGAAATGTAATATTTTATTACTTCAGAAAATAAATAAATTATAATAATTTTAAAAAATTAGTACATTTAGGTTTTTAATAAAGAGTTTATAATTTTAATTTCTATGATTCTAATAGGTTTATTTAGCTTGACCTGTTTATTAGTTAGTTCAGATTTAGTAATTGGAATAGGAGCCCCTTCCCAACGGCAGATCGATCTAAAATTTAGTACACACTGTTAATCTTGATGAAAATATAATTTAATATATTCTTTCTGATTTTAAATTCAAGATAGCGCCAATGCAAAATGGCGGATTACATATTACTTCACAACAACCCCAATATGGGTATTAAATGGTAAAATAGAGCTCACTATAAAAAAAAAAAATCTAAGATGGCCGCCGCCACAGAATGGCGGATTACATCTTTTTCAACAAGTACCTTAATATGGGCATTTAATAAAAGGGGTTATTAAATAGAATAGAGCTCATTCTTAAATAAATGACCTCCATAGAATGAGAAGTTTCCACATACAACAAAACTAAGAACTTAAAAATAAATGAGTATTTTTTTATGTTCAACGATTTTATTTTACTAAAAGCTAAAAAATAATTCGGTTAAGTCCTTGCTTCAAGACCACACCGATCTCCTCATAAATCTGGGGTATTGATCAGACAAATAATAAAATTGTTGGGCACGTGAAATTTCTATCGTAATATTTACTTTAGATAGATACTAGATACCCCAGATTAATGATATGATTTATACACAGGGTGTCCGAAAATGTAAGGTCTAAAATGATAGGGGTGATAGAGTAAGCCAAAATAATGTTAGTACTTCATATAAAATAAAAGTTCTTTCGCGCTTCGTTATGGAGATATTGACCTTTAAAGTTAGGATAAAAAAATTCATTATAATTTTGAAACAGTTGTCACAGTACCAATGATGTTTGGGCAAATAAATAACTTTATACTAATGCTTCTTTCGATGGAGAAACGGCTGTTCAATAAGTCGGTATTTTACAGAGTAGGACGTTTTTCTTTCATTTTATGTATGCATTTTTGATACAGGTGACAAATTTGACATTTTGCTTTGACCGGTTAATTTCCTTATCTTTTCTTTACAAAAAGGTATACTTTAGTTGAATCGATATCTTTAGCCGTTTTTCAATAAATCGGATTTTAAATCCAAAGAACCAGCCTTTTCTATGCAATAAAACATTCAATTTTTTCGAGAAAATCATTAAAATATAGTAATGTTATAAAAAGACAGTCTTTAACTGTATTTTAAGGTTTTAGAGGGAAACAAACAGCATTTTAAATCATTTTTGCACATATAAATGATTCTCTTAAAAAATGATTTTTTTATTACATACAAAATGCCTGGATTAAAAAGTCATAATCGAAATAAGTTTTCAGACTTTAAAGGTCAATATCGCCCTAACGAAGCGCAATAGAACATTTTTATATACGAAGTACTAACATTATTTTGGCTCACTCTATCACCCCAGACTTGGATCGTATTCGAATACTCAGTACTCTGAATAATATTCAGAATACATTTTGCCGATATTCGAATAGTATTCAAATCCATTTGTGTGTTTGGTATTCGGTATTCGGCCGAATACTTTTTGGTTAGTATTTGGGATTTTGTATTCAAATACCTTTGAAGTATTTGAGGAATACTTTTTTGAGTATTCAAATACTGGAATGTGTAAGTAGTATTCGAATATCAAAATTGTCACGAGTAGATACCAAAAGGGAACAAAAAGGATCAACAGTAGGGAAAATAAGGTTAGGACCTTTTTTTTGCTATTCAAATTTTTAATCCTTGGTTTTTTTCTTTTTCCAATTTTTGAATCTTTTTTAGTATTCGAATACTGATTCCGATTGTTCGTGAATACCGAGTATCCCTAGCTTTTTTCTTCCAAGTATTCAAAGATTCGGTATTCGAATACTTTCTTTTCTTGGTATTCGTATTCGTATTCGAATACCGATTTCCAGTATTCGACCAAACTCTGTATCACCCCATTCATTTTTGACCTCACCTTTCTGGAGACCCTGTATAATTTATTTAAAAGTGACGTCTTTTTGTATAAAGCTAACTGCTCTGGGTTTAAGTTTATATAATATTTTAAACTGAAAGCAAATTTAAAAGTAGTTTATATCTTAAAAGGCCAATAATATTAAATTTAATACCTTTTTAACTAGTTACCCTGAATCATTCATCTAGTAAATGTGATATTACATGTAAACCTTTTACGACATCAATATTCATAAGTTTTACAAAACTTATATTGCCATCAATAATGTCAATAGTTCTAAGAATATTTAAAAGATTTATTGCTGATAAATTAAAACAATGGAAATTTGCATAAAAATTAGGTAATATCAGGTGAGTATGTGGCATTAGTTAGTAAATGTTTTGAATTTATATTACTGGAAAAAATAAGGTAATATCTTATCAGTTTGAAAATGTCAATTTGCACATTTAGTTAATCTTGTCTGAATAATCCAGTATTTTTAATGAAGTTATACAATAAGTTGTTTATTGGAGTCTGGACAACAAAAACTAAAGGCAATGTGTAAACGTACTGATTGGGAAACTAAGGGGGCTAGTTTTAAAGTGCACAATCTCCCATATTAAGTTTTTATATTATATTTTATAAAAAATAAAGAAAAAACTTATACATTAAATGTAAAGCATGTTCTCTTATGTTTAAAAACTCTGTTATAAGGGTGTCCCGAAATTAATTGGACATAGGTTAATGTAGAATACGTGACATGAAAATAAAGCGTTTGAGCCCAATATCGCTTGGCAAAATGTTATTGGTTTTCGTTCTACAGGGTGTTTAAACTAATTTTTTACCAAACATTTAGTGAAAAATATCTCCGAATCCAGTAAACAGATTAAAGTGAAATTTGGTGTACTCTTACTATTTGAGATGACGAACACAAATATGATATCTATTTTGCCATTACCACTAGATGACGCCACATACAATAACATTAATTGATAAATATAGTTATAACTTTTTTGACCTCCCTGTATGCACATTTGCGAGTAAAAATAATAAAACAGTATTTAATTTTGGTCAAAAACGGTATATTTCTTTGATCTCCAAAAAGTAGACCGTTTTCGACATAAACGACCTTTTATTAAATAACCGTCAGGAATTCTGGCAAAAGATTTGTGGAAGGAGTCGATATCAGGGCCCAAGAAGAATTATTATTTGGAATCAGGCAAAATTTAAATAAAAGAATTAGATAATGTGTCCTAGCGAATCGTGTGTACATTTTGAACATTTATTATAACCAATAGCCTTTTCTAACTTTATCGTTGTTAATTAAATTTTAGGGTGTTCGTGCGCAACCTAATAAAAAGGTAGTTTATTTCGAAAACGGTCTACTGTTTGAAGATCAAAGAAATTTACCTTTTTTGACCAAAATTAAATGCTGTTTTATTATTTCTACTCGCAAAGGTGCATACAGGATGGTCAAAAAGTTATGACCATTTTAATCAATCAATGTTATTGTATGTGACGCCATCTAGTGGTAATGGCAAAATAAATATCATATTCGTGTTCATCATCCCAAATAATAAAAGTACACCAAATTTCACTTTAATCTGTCCAGAGGATTCCGAGATATTTCATCAAATGTTTGGTAAAAATTAATTTTAACACCCTATATAACGAAAACCAATAACATTTTGCTAAGCGAAATTGAGCTCAAACGCTTTATTTTTATGTCAGGTATCCTACATTAGCCTATGTCCAATTAATTACGGGACACCCTGTAGATGTAGTCATTAACTAAGTAATTAGTAATTCATTTAAATTCAGCTCCTAAAACAAACAAACGACTTTTGGAACATTTATCTCACTGTTGTATTAAAAATTAGAAATGGAGATTGTACACTTTAAAACTAGACCCCTTAACTAATGGTTGGTTGTGGTTAATTCTTCTACATAGAAATAAGAAAATACAAGACATAAATTTCTTCTTGCCAAGCAGCAACAAACAAAGAAACTAATAAAACACGTATATTGGTTAAGCAAATAGGTTTTGGGATATCGGCCAGTAAAGCAATAAAAAAGGATGTATGTGACTCATCCAATCCGAAATGTTTACATGCGGGTATTCACGTTGAACTATATTTTTTTCTTACATTGCTTATGTGTAAGGATATTTAGCTGATCCGGTATTTCTACATATTTTTTTAACAAGTAGATCCCAATGTTCAGTTTTATTTATTTAATGATTTATGACATATATAAAAAACACAAAATTAAAAATAAAACTATACAGCGGTGTACAAAATTTAAAATCAATTTTCAATATCAAAATTTAACAGTTTTTATTCCGTATCTGTTTATATGGAACGTAACGTTAGAAATCATAAGACCTTTTCTGTTCGTAGCAATAATCAAGGGTCGAGCCTAAAATATACAGGGTGTTTTCTAATTGCGGTAATTCCTTATCTGATTTTTATAAAATTTGGCAGTGATATTTATAGCAATAAGGGGCTAATTAACCCCAACTTAATTATTTTTTTAAGTCCAGTGTCACCCCTGAATAACTTCAACGACGTCAAAAACAACTTAAAAATGACGTCAGCTTGCTGCTTGGGTAGTAATGCCCAAAAACCTCCATATTGCCCATTTTAATGCTTAAAAATAAAAGGAAAATTCCATTTAAAAAAAGGAAAAGTAAGTAAGTGTAGCACAAAACTGGAAAATCAATCAACATCTTCGATATAATTTGGTAGATATGGCTTTAGTGGGTTTAAAAAATAATAATTATATCTGTTTTGTAAGAAATAAAAAAGAGAATTTACATAACTTGCTTCGGGTGCACGTCAATATGACAAATCCGTTCTTCAATGGGACCACTAAGATCCTGGTCTCAGGGTATAGAGACTGAGTATTGTCAGCCCCATTGAACCTACGCAACAAGAAAAAAATAGTACTTTTCACTTCCGAATGACATACTCTGTTGTTTATTTTTAACTTTATTTGTTTTTTTCATTCCTAATTAGGGATCCCTTGAGCATATTTTCAAGTCATTACTAACAAACTAGTTTTTCGTGAGAAGCTTCATTTTGACGGGACGACCAACTTTTTCCTTACAACAATTTTCTTCGTTAGTAGTTAGTATACAGGGTAAATATGTTGATTTGATAAATATCAAAAAACCAGAATGATGTACCTCGTAATTTGTAGGATAATGTGGGTGTTAGGTTATATAAATATTATTTAATCAACAGAAAAAAATCAGCTGGTTAGTAATTATTTTCACGACTTCGTTAACCATACATGTTGGTGGTCTTTGTTCGGTTTATTTAAATAATTATCTTAAAAATGAACAGAGGAAATCTCTGTTTGTAATAAATTTTGATATCTGTCAAATCAACACATTTAATTCTGCTACCCCTGTAAGCTACCACAAACGAAAATTGTTGTAAGGAAAAAAGTTGGTCGTCTCGTCAAAATGAAACTACTCAAGAAAATTAGCTTGTTAGACTCAAGGTTAGTTTATCTTTATAAGGTGGCGACACATACTCAACTTTTGGGCGGTTCGAGGTCGGGAACGCAAGGAAGGGCACTCCACGGAAAAAGTTGGCAAGGCTGGGTAAAATCAAAGCTGGTGATCAATCCAGTGGCGTCTAGAATTTGCGCATTTCATTTTGCATTGTTTTGGAAGTGATATTTGTTGAAAGATGTAATTCCAAATGTTTTTTATTTAAAGTAAAAGAATTTACAACTAATTATTAATTAAAAACTGTTGTGTAAACGTTTGTTCTACTAATACAATAAACTGTATATCTCCGGCACTGAACAACATGGCCGAAAAATGGGAGATGTGACGTCAAAACACGTCAAAGCAATATGGCCGAATGTCGCGACCCTATATAGACCGACTTTGGTTAGACTTGGAAAAATGGTCAAGGGATCCTTAACTATCCATCACCTAATATCAAATACTACTTATTAATAAATTGCGATTAAATGTTCCGATCACGTGCTTAAATGGTTTTTCAAAACTGGTATTATCATAACAATACAGAGGCGCCAAACTAAATTAATTTAATACTTTTATAATGGCGCAAAATATGTCATGAATCAAAACAATCAAAGTTTAGTTTGTCTGTTATGTTTTGGATAGTATAAAGATGTTACTGGGTCAAGTTTTTATGTAAAAATAAATTAGTTATCTCTAATTGATTTACATTATTATTTAACAGTCTTAATTTAGGTTTTTATTGATTTATATGCACATTTTGTAATTTGCTTTCTGAATAAAAATTTATTTTGAATTAGGCGACAAGGACAATTAAAATTAACTGCAGGATGTTTTTATCATACAGTATTATTGAAAAAATGCTTGTTCTGTAATAGGATCACCAGTTTAAAAATTATCTAAACATCTTTAATAGATCAATTGATTCGTAATAGTTATTTTTGTACCATAGGGCGTAAAATAGCACTTTTAGGCCCGCGGCTAAAAGTTGTCAACATTCAGCTGCGGGCCAAAGGTGCAAACAATATTCTTGTACGACTGAAATTAATAAGCATTCTCTGTAGTTAGAAGAAAATTTCCCAGCTCCTAATGTTTCAAATTGTAATCAGCATACTTTTAACATATGTTAAATTAAATAAATTGTTGTTTTACCAAAAAAAAAACAAAAAAAGGGACATTTTTTATTTTTCTTCGTTTTATAATTTTTTTATGCGTGCGTTTTTAATACATTTTTTGCCCTAAGGCGTTAAAGTGCTATTTTGCGCCCTCATTTATAAATGCGGGCGTATTTGATACTTTTTTGTCCTAGGGCGTAAAGTGCAATTCTACTCCCTCAAATGGGGGCGTTAAATTGTATTTTATGGCCGGTCGTACAAAAATTTTTTTTTGTAAATTGTAATCAATTTACGTACGCAACGTGGACAGATTTCGCTTCCAAAAGCGCAAATTTGGCCTATCGAATGCCACTGGTCATTCCAAATTGACCAATTAAAACACGTTCCACAGTTCGCAAATCGCATTTCGTAAGTACATGCAAGCTTTACGCGTGCTAGTCGGCTTAGTTTTTGGAGCCACTGTAAAAAACAATTTTTTAACGTGAATCTTGTTTCTTTAATAAGCAAGAGCATTTGCCATATACGTCTTTCCTAAACATTAAAATTTTTGGTAAATTTGCTCTATTGTAAAGTCCATCCGTGGACATACTGTACACAATAAAGATATTAAACCATCCTTCCCCTTTTATCTTTTAAATGGGACAATATATCGAGTTCGGGTAAAATTTGGGTGAAAGGGTGTCACTTAAACTTACTTTTGACATATAAATAATTTCGGTCACGTGGCCCGGTAACAAGGGGCAACTAGCACCTTTTTTTTAAATAGAAACAGAGAACATGTAACACCTTCTACTTCAACCTAACTTTGTTTTTAAAAATCGATCTAGCCATTCCAGACTTATAACCGTTTGAAATTTGGCTTAAATACTATAAAAACAGTGCGGTTAATGGCATTGGCTTATAATTCTGGAACGGCTGGGCGATTTTAAAAATCAAAGTAGTGTTGGGTAAAAACTAAATGGCCTTTAAAATGAGGTGCTATAGGGCCTCCCTTCCCATTTGAAAATAAAGTTGCTAGTGCGTCCTTGACACTAGGCCACGTGATCGAAAGTATTTTTATGCCAAAAAGTAGTTTAAGGATTACACTTTTAAGCAAATTTTAATCGACTTCAATACCTCCTTCTATTTAAAAATAATGGGGAAAAAACTTTTAATAACAGCACTGTATGTCCAAATTGAAGCTAAACTTCAAATGCTTGTAACTCTAGAACAAATGGGCCGATTTTTAAAAATTAAATGGTGATGAATAGAGAATTAAGGACCCTTTAAAACGAGGTGCTAGCCCTTTCCATTTGGAAAAAGCTAGTGGCCGGCACCAGGCCTCGTGACCGCAATCATTTTTATGCTAAAAAGTAGTTTAAGTGACACCCTTTTACCCAAATTTTACCCTATCCTGATATCCTGCACTAATCAATAGATAAAGGAGGAAGAAGGACTTTTAATATCCCAACTGCATATCAATAAATTGAAACTAAAAGTTGTGTTGTTTCATAGACACCCTAAAAGCAAACTTTGTACAAACTGAGAAAATTAACATTTCTTATTGATCTGCGGCATTTTACACAGGAAGAAACCAATAATGCATAGTGTGGATGGGCTGGGGCCACTGATCTCAATGGATAGCCAATGCTTGTTACCTGTGCGAAACAAAAGTTACAATTCATGGGCGAAAAATGAGTTTGTGCGCAAGCAAAGCGAAGGGGATCGAGCCTGGCACCCAACGAAGTATCGGGCAGAATCATGTGAATTTATCGCCACTTTTCCGTTTAAAAACGTTGAGTCAGTACTGTATTTAAATAAATTTTAAAAATACAGTTACATCAAAAACGTCTAATACGCTATATCGTCGGTGCGCGTTCAAATCTGATATGTGACATGCTTATCCTGTGGCACATATCAGGTTTGACAATCGCAACGACGATATGTCAATTGTTGCCGTATTTAAGAAAGAAAAGTATTAAAAGCAGTCCCGGATCTAAAAGGGGTGGGGGGCAAACGGTGGTGTCTGCCACGGGTGGCAAATTGAAAAATGGAATGTGTAAGAAAGTGGCGATTGTAAGAGAGAAATCCTTTTTTTTGGTCGTCTTTTAATTTGTTATTATACATAGGTATTTAAAAGGGAAGCAATTTTTTTGCTCTTCAAATTTTCTCAATAAAAAGGCCGGGCGGGGCGGCATACGGCAAGTTTGGCCCCTCGTTACAAAAATAAAGATCCGGGCCTGATTAAAAGAAAGTAAAATAAGTAAGTATATCAACTAAATGTATTACATAAGTTTTAACAATGTTACTAAATTATTGAAATGTTATCACCTGATTTGCTACTCTGACAGTTTTCAATAATTAGAACGTAATAAGTTTTTCTTCTAAATATTCTAATAATAATATCGACAAAAGCGTTTACGTTACTTATTGTAGTAACATTTTAAATTTTGTTTTTAAACCTCTCTGTAATATGTTCTGAACTCTAAATGTGTTATAATATGTAAATTTTCAATCTTTCTCTAGCTGAATTTTATATTATTAATTTGGCCACCATAATACTTTATTTACCCTTTTAGTGCTTTTGATCATTATAGGTTACCGGCCAATTTTTTAATATGTTTTTTATGCCATTCTTAGAAGTTGTTAGACGGACATTCTCCTGCTCTGATATTGCAAAACCACGACATTGTTTTTTGGCCGATTCCTTTTTGTGTCCTTTATCTTGCCTGGATTACACTATTCTACAAAATGAAACAAAAGTATTGGCCCTAGATATGTGATATATGCCTAATTCTGACCTTAAAATATCGGAATATAAAATCAGAATTTTTTTAACGTTTTTTTACAGAGTCCTATATATTGGTGGATGCTAAAGCAAAATTTACCATTGATTTCAGTTCAGAACATAAATAAAAACGTATTTTGCATGTCTGGGTCACCATCACTTTTTCATTCTTGAATAAATTGCTGAAAAACTTCAGAAATGAAGAAATACATTGTTGCCTATGACTCGCATGTATCTGTCTATTAAAGTAAGAATAAAACATACCCAAAGGTTTTTAAGATCAGGAAAAAAATGTGACTTTTCTGATCACGCATTCGTGTTTAGTAGTCCAAAATACATCACAGAATCTGGGCCATATCTTTTTTTATCAAGTGGCATTAAACTCACGATATTAAATTATTATTTCTGTCAACGTGACCCAGGTAATCCGTTTACCTTTTCTTCAAAGATCATTTAGCAAATCTTTGTCCTTATTCACTGTTAACGTATCGTGTCGATGATTTTTTTATATCACTACCTAATTTACATTCATAAAGAAATGTAAAATATTATAAATTATTATATAAATATATAACGAATACTTTTCTTTACACATTAAGATACTGAGACTTTAAGATTTTAAAAATTATTTAATGATTTAAATAAGATTTAAGTCCGGTACTAGACTTTACTTTTTAATGCGCATGTACAAAAACCTTCCGGTGAACCTCGAGTTTGTTTACTGCGCGAGGTCGTTAAAATCCGCGAAAGGCAACTAGGCTATGTGTATCTAAATGTGAAATATCTATGGCTGGGGCGCATTCAGATTCAACAATATTGGGATAAACTGTTAAATTTTTATAAGGTCTTGCTTATTGCGCATGTCTTTACCGGGCGATTCTCAATGTGCCCCTGATGGGAATGAAATAGGCAGTTACCTATGGGCCGCCACCACGAAGGGGCCTCCACCACACCACAAAAAAAGAAAAGAAATAATTAAATGGGAAAAAATTTTGAAGAAAGTAATTAAGTTAGTCGTTTAATTAAAGTAAGGACCTTTTTTTGATTTTCAAAATGTTTAGGGGACTGTATATAAAAATTTTTGATGGAGCCTCCACTACATGCTCTGCCTATAGGCCGAAGAAGCGTAAATCCGGTGCCGGGATCAACAAAATGTATTATCGAACCAAAAAAAAGTAATATGTAAAACTGAGAATTAAAAGAAAATAATTTTATAACATATTTTATACGTCACATCAACAGTTGCTCTTTATCAGTAATAATATGTCACAATGCTATTATTTTATTGCAATTAAAATTTATAATGATTTTGTAAACATAGACGCCAGCCAGTAAGTGTGAAATGTTTATACTTATCTAACACGGTCCATATGTTTACTGTCTTTGTGTTAAGTGTAGAATTTTTTAATTGTATATAACTATTTATATAATCATTTCAAAGACATACTGCCACATATTATGTGGCGACTGGTGGTAATTTAATCATTTTGTTTATCGATTTCGGAGATTGACCCCTTCGAAATTTTTACACACAAAAAAAGAAATGTCTTAATTTAAATCCATTTAATCTAATTAAAGACACGTTGTGAGTTTTTCATACAACGAACTGCAGGGTGTTAAAACCTCGCTCTTGTACCAATTTAAATATATTTTTTTAAAGTTGAAGGACTCCCCTTTACATTAGAAGACCTTTTTTGGCATACAAAAAAAATCACTAGTGTCGTCCATGAGGGGTTTGGGGTAAATATTTTTATGAATAAAATTGCATTTTCCTCAAATAAAAATATTTCTTTAAATTCTCATTAATATTTCTTAACGTTTTTTATTTGGTATACGGTTTTCGCCTAAATAAATAAAAACAATTTTTTGACATGGTCACTTCGTATTGTTTTTATCAAATTCTGCAGTAAAAATTTATTCTTAAAGCTGGTTTTACACTTATCAAACTTCTTGTCAAATAAGTTTACAAGTAAATTTGTCCAACTTATTTGACAGGAAGTTTGACAAGTGCAAAACCAGCTTTAATTAAGGCGGAATCAGACGGTTCACTTTTCGTTCACTTCTCTCTTTCATTCTGAATTTTCACTCGAAGTGAAACATGTGAACATAGAGTGAAATAAAATGACACTTCTAGACATGAAAAATGTTCGCTGGGATCTCTTATTCCGTTGCACCTCTTATAGGGTTAAGTACAGGCTATAGCTAAATCAAGATGGTTTTTAAGTGGAACGATGAAAACAAGGTGCTCCTTTTGGAGCATTTGAAGAACTACCACTTAGTGTCTTTGGAATTTTATTATAAAATAGATAGTTAGATTTGTAACATGTTTGAAGCTTCCAGGAACTTTCTTTTGAAATCCATGGTCGCACCCACCAGCGACGATACAGCTTTACTTTTTTGTTTTTTCCTTAATCAAATGATCACATATCATACAAATTCCAAAGCGCACAATTTTGTTAGACGGCATCTTTTGGGAAAATAACGAATTCACCTTAACTTTTAAGTAACTTTGTTTGGGTTGTGTGAACGCAAAATGAAATAAAAATGAATATTCGCTCGAGTGAACATTCACCCATCAAGTGAACCGTCTGGTTCCGCCTTTAGATAGGAATTTGACCATGCCGAGAAATGGTTTTTATTTATTTGCGCGAAAACGGTACATCAAATAAAAAAGAGCAAAGAGATAAAATTTGTTCCAAACTGTATGAAAATATAAAAAAATGCTTTTATTTTAGAAAAATGCTGTTGCGTACTATTTTTTTCTTTAAAAATATTTACTTTAAACCCCTTATGAGCGACACTTTTTTGTATGCCAAAAAATGTCTTTTGATGCATAGGTGTCCCCCAATTTTTTGTTAATATCTTAATTGGTATAAAAGGTATTATACAAAAACAAATTTTTTTAAAATTTAAAAATTAACACCCTGTAGTTCTGGTTAGAGACATTTACGACTTTACCACATATTGTTTATATGAAGCTTTTTTCCTGATTTTTAGTGTAAAATTACCCTTAAAGGTAAAAAGTTCTTTTAAAAATATCACATATCGTATATAGTGTGTCCCACGATAGGTGTAGGGAGGACAAATGGACCAAAAATTTTGGAATTTTTGAATGCCTTTTGGGAAAACTGGTCGCATGGTCCAAAACTAATAAATACCAAATTTTACACCGATTGGTAATTTACAGGGCGATTCGAGTTATAACTAAAAATGACCAAGAATAAAGTACCTAAAATATTTTTGTCATTTTTTTCATTATGCATTAACAGTTTCTAAAATATTTGGTTTAAAGCAGCGAATTTAAAAAAATACTTAATATTATCAAATTTTCTCTCTAATTTTGCTCCCTCTCGCCCGTTATTTAAGTTGTAATGCGTAATGTAAAAAAATTACAATGACATTTTTTATTGTCATGCTTTAACTTGAAATTTTGATATAGAATTCAATTCTCTACAACAATTACTTATACAATTTTGTTACATTTTAAAAAATTTAATTAATTAGTTCCTGGGCATTTTTATATTTTTAGATATAACTCCCCTGTATAATATGAATTGGAGTTAAATTTTGTATTTATAAGTTTTGGACCATTCGACCAGTTTTTCCAAAATCTCGTTCCAAAATTCAAAAATGTTCCCTGTTACACTGGGACACACTGTATATATGAGGTGATCTGCACACCGCAGTTTTTGACAAAATCAAGAAAACTGACTTATGTATGGAATATTATATTTTAAATAGTGTTCCATGGCAAAATTAGAGATTTTTTTAAGTAACTGTATTCATTCTATCCCAACTTTTTAAAAATGTTTGACATTATTTATTATTTATTCGAGTGCGCAACAAAAATCTGTTTTTCTTAAAATAATCTCTTATGCAAAAACTGCAGTTTGCAGATCACCTCCTCATATATCTTAATTAGTTTTGAAAAAATGGCCATCCAAATCCTAAGAATAATTGAAGGGTCCAATGCAAGAACCGGCCAAGCCCAATTTTTAGGCAAATTTAGTTAACATCACTTTATTACTCAGTATAAAATTATCTTTCGCCCTGTGCAAGAAGGGAGCTACAACGTTAAAAAAACGAATTATAGACGTATTTGGATTTTTCAAATATTGCAAAAACAAGTCAAGTCCATTATTTTTTAAATAACAAGCGAACTAAAAAAACCATCCTTCAACTTTTGCTGCAAGGGTCACTACTACCAAACATATACAATAAAAATCTTAAAGTAAAAGTACATAAAACGTTTTTTAGCTCTCCTGAAAAATTATCAAAAATGGACTTGACCGGTTCTTGCGTTGGAAGAAACGGAATAAATTTATACCCCCATACCTTTTTTTTTTAAACATATAAAAGAAAGAAAAATGCCATTTTATTGGATTAATTCGGTATTATCCGTATTTTTCATTAAACATTTTTAATTTCTTTAGAAGTACAGGATACGACAAAAACATATTATTTTTTTAATGAGACACCCATATATTATATTACCATTAAAAATATTTTTTTAAATGCTTCAAAAAATACCACATTTCGTATATCTATCTCAATTAGTTTCGGTGGTGTAAATCTAAAACTTGACACCCGGTATATATTCTATAATTGGTCAAATAACGGGTAAGTAAAAATGTTGGTGGCCCTGTAAAAAGCTGTTAACAATATTGTTTTCATAACTCATTTTTCCATTATTGACACCTTTATAATGCATAATTATCCTATGCAAATAGTATCCAAAGGTATTATCTGCCAGGTGTTTTGGGACTGAAAGGGCAATATCGCAATGTCTTTTACTAATACTACCTGTCCCTATTGTAGTAGTCTTGTCTCTTTAAACAAACACCTGAACGAAATTGGGTGTACATGACTTTTAATAAAATCCAATGCTTAAACTTGCTACCATCAAAAACACTTCATAGAAGTGGTTGTTAAATTTCAGGAAGGGATGATATAAGTCATTGAGAAAACGTGCCTTCGCATTTTTGTTTATAGTTGTCAGTTACCCTTAAAAGAACAATATTTTTGCTTAAAAATATTTTGATTTAAATTTTGGTAGTTTTTACAAAGTTTTAGAAAACTAACCAAAATTATTTTTATCAATAATAAATTACATTTTTGTATTGTAGAAATAAAAAATTAAGTAAGTTTTATCAGCGATCCCTACACCAATACTAAAAGGTTTTTAAGATATTTGAGATTTTTGAAAATCATGACAAAAGCAAAATTTAATTATATAGTATCGTACTTAAGCTTGACATTATATATTATGTTAGAATGCTAGAAAATTAGTGTACACCTAATACTAGAAATTATACAGGATGTCCAGTAACTAATATTTAATATTGTATTAATTTTTAAACACCCTGTATAATTTTTAGTCACAAATTTAAATGTAGGTGATTGTACAGTTGATATTCTAGCAATCTACCATAATATACAAAGTCAAGCGTAAGTAAAGCTAATTTTGTCAAAAATTTTTCAAAAATCCGATATATTTTAAAAATTATTGGTATAATAGGTATTGCTGATTAAATTTACGTTATTTTTATATTTACAATCCAAAACTGAACTAATAAACCGGGTGTTCTATTAAAAAAAAAAAAGCACAAGTTTAATATGGATCCGTTTTTGGAGCACCCTGTATAATCCCAGCATCGTCGCAGCAGCTGATGCTCACAACAATTCATATACAACCCTTTTGAAGCATTTTACAATTTATGGACTAAGAGGAAATCTGTCGCTGGGTCATGAACCTATAAGGCGAACAGCTCTTCTTAGAATGGAATCCAGGCAACTGAGGTTTGTGGAGAACTCCACTACCTAAATTTGAAAACAATATTTCAGAGATGGTTAAATTTGAGATAGAAAAGTATATTAATTAAAATGGAAAATACGTTTTTGCTTGAAAGAGAATAAGATATAATGTGTTTAATATGTCAGTTATGATGGTTATTCTGAAATCTGACGCCCACAGGATTAAATGTGTACTTGCTCTGCAGAATTTGGCGGTTCACAACTGTGTATTTTGGACAAGATTTTGTGCTTTGTAACATATCTGTAGAATACACCAAAAATTGGTTTGTCAATGCTTAAATAATTTTAAAAAAGTGGATTTTTAATTTTATCGATGTTTCTTTTTCGTAAAAAGATTTTTTTATTTTAAACATCATATTGTTTTCCTGAAAGTCATTGTTTAACACTGTTATTATTATTTTTTTAAGTGACAACATCTTATAATTCGATGGACTCGGCTGCACGCACCAAAAAACATGACTCATGCGGTGTTACCTCGCGTGTTCCATTTAAGGCTTGAAGTGCAAGCGAAAGCGCGGAACGAGCAACAAAGATGCACAAATTCCGCATCGTTCGACATCTGTTCCTCTCCTACTTGAGTGAGCGTGCAGTGAAAAGTGAATGTGGTGTCAATTGTTTATAGCAACGATAATTGCGGTGATAAAGATAATGATTCTTTCGACGTTGTCACGTTCAACTATCATCAGTAAACCAACTTTGCAGACAACCGATTTTTTTATTTAATTGTTATGTCTTTCTCAAAATAAAAATTGACGTGTTTCGGGATTTTTTTATAAGTGTACAAATAACTGTATTGATATTATATCGCCTTTTATGACAAAAAGAAACCCGAAAAAAACAAATAATAAATGAATAACTTTTTGAAAAATGTAGTCATAGCTTTTATTATAGCGAACTCATATTTTTAAAGTGTCTAGAGGACACTACAAGTTTAAACATCGCCCGTTAAACAACGAGTTAGTACCACTACAGGTATTATTTTTTAAATATACCTACTATCACAATATGTCTCTCCCCGCTGGGGATTAAACCAGAGCCGCCTGGGAACCTTTGTCTATTATGCTACCAGGGTAGCTAATAATTTTAAAGTTTACCTTCCTTCCTTACTTATTGTAAATACATGGTGGCCATTTACAAACAAAACAACGCTTATTTTGGGCACTCCAGGTCATTTAAGGAAAAATGCTTGGGCCCGTCCATTTTTAATTTAGGGGAAACATTTTTTTGTCACTATTATTCCCTGAAACGCAACCGTCTAGCAAGGGTCAGACTCACCCTGAAAATCTTAAATGGAAAGAGGGGGCGAGTGATACCTTATTTTAAAGGTCTCTTGACCCTAACCACAACTGCCACGTTTGAAGTGTCTACTATTATTTTCGTCAATATGACAGCTTGTTAAAGTTTTGATTTTTATAATTTTAATGTATAATAATAAATTACCTGTAAGAGCAAGCTACTTTAAACTAAGGGGTAAAGTATGATATAGTAAGGGCCAAACGTTCTTCAAAATTAGGTGTGATTCCCCATAAATTTTAGGGGTGAGTCACATACTCGATTAATATCTCATTTTGAAGATCGTTTAACCTCTATCATATCCCCGTAGTTTAAAATAGCTCGCTTTTACAGGTACTTTAATATTATACATTAAAAAAATAAAAATAAAAATGTTGTGTTGTTTCGTTTTTAAATCACCAGTACAGTGGCGGCGCAAGGGGTGGGCGTGGTGTGGCGAGCGCCCAACCTAAATTGTTTTCGCCCAACCTGCTACTTGAGCAAAAAAACATCTCATTTTCACAAACTATTTTTTCATTTATATTCAAGTAATCCGAATCACATATTTCTGAAATAAATGATATATGGTCGCAATACTAAAAATTAACAGTATGTTGCGGTGTCATTAGAAACAAATTTTTGTGTAAAATTTAAATATAAATTAAAATATCTCTTTAAAATGTATATAATAATTCAATTTCTTCCCTTATGTGTATTTAAAATTTACCCTATAATATTTCACTAGAGGTGGAAATATGAGGCCATTTTTGGTTTTCACAGTCTTCTAAGCAAATAATTGTTTTGACAATTGTTTCTTTTATCACAAAATGTAAAATACAAATATTTGTATTTTTCTGTGGCCATTATGCTGGTGTATCTTAACTTTAAAAAATGACCTACACATAAAATTTTGGTCATCAACAGGCTTTAGCCCCATTAATATGCCCTATACTGAAAGAAACTTTCATAAATAGATCTTTTTAGTATAAAATTATGTTTTAATATTTTTAAGAAAAACAATAAATACAACTTTTAAATTAATAGGAAAGTAAATTTTTTTGTAAGATTTGATTTGAAAATGTAGCCAACTTACGATGGCTGTAGCTTATTAGCTATTAAAATATTTGTACTGAAATATAAAACGCCCTGTATCTATTTAAGGTAAAAGTGCCGCATAGGGTTTTCATCGTTTTTATGATGTTTTTAGAATAAATGATACTTACTGATTTAAGACCCTTTTCTTAATAAAACACCAGTAGCGCTGATCCAAAATATCTCGTTTTTAATTAATTATAACTTAACAGAGTTCCGGGACCGTGATGTAAATAGAGGTGCTGGGCGGGGTAAAATAAGTAAAATAAGTTTATTTCTTAAAAATCACATCTAAAATTAGGTAAAAATCTTTTTTTTCTGAATATTTTTGTAAAAAAAAGGAGAAATTTGGAAGAAAATTAAAATTTATGTTTTATTACCTCAAACAAGCAAACAAGGTTAAAGAAATGTCATTTATTGGAATTAAAATATAAAAAACATTTAGCAACATCGAAATATGTCAAAGAGATTTTTTTATTCCTAAATAAAGCCAATTAAGAAAAAGAGAGACTTCGGGCACGTTGAATTTTATTTAAAAAATTCACTACATATATAGAATTCGAATGCGTAAAGTTAAACAGATAAGCCGTTGTTGCCAAATGTTCATATTAAAAGTGAAGAACTTTCGAAAAAATCAAATTTTTGTTTTTACAAAAAAAATACAAAATATTTTATTACAGCGCAATTATAATATGATTAAGAACAAATAGGAGATAACATGTAAGCCAAAATATTTTTAAAAATTATAAAAACAGCAGAAAACCTTAAACGGCATAATTACCCTATTTAATTTCAATTTTGCACTTGCACATTTTGCTGCCCACTCTCCAAAGTTTTTTGCCGGGTATTGTCCAACTGCTGGCGCCGCCACTGACCCTGTATACAAAATAAATCCTTAAAAATCTGTTTCTGTCAGCCTCTAACATAAAAACAAATTAACCAAGGAATACCTTGAAAAATTCATTTTAAGTTAATATTATTTAGTAAAAAAATTGACCGCTCTTCCAAATACAAACAAATAATAGTATTATGACAATAATTGATATATTTGTTTATGTCATAAGCATTAAAAATGTATGCTTATCGTTATTATCTAATAGCTGCGAAATAAATTTTGGCGCGAAATCATGGCGCCACCAAAAGTATTCGGCAATTCACAGTTTGATGGATTTTAAATTTAATTTAATTTATATGACGATTTCCAATTTGGCCGTCTGTCGGTCTAATTTAAAATTAGCTTCACTAACACATATAATTGCTTTTATATGTATAATTTAATGACCGAAAAGATGCATAATAGCGAAAATATTTTTTTTTTTTTTTAATATAGATGGGTCAACATTTAATTCATTCTAAAAGCAATACCGCAAAGTACACACAAAAATAATAAAGTAAACAAACCTTTTGAATGCACATAGCCTTGGACAGAGCCTGATTACTAATTTTTAGGTAAATAATAAAAAAAGAATTGCTAAAACACGTATCACGTACTTAAAAAACATCCTCTTATTTCGCCTCTGTCCTACTATGAAACGTGGTAAACTATGTTACGTGGCGTGGTACCAGAAACTTGTCGGGTTGAATATTTATTGCTGCAATAAATCATTGTTTACAAAGAGTTTGTTTACTTTTATTCTATTTTGTGTACTTGGCGGCATCGCTTTCAGAATGAATTAAATGTGGATCCATCTTTACCATTTGCACTCTGGAATAAAATAATAATTTCGACAATGGACGGTAAATAATAAACAGCCTTTTAACCGTTAATAGGTCTTGGGATAATAATTTCCCACCAAAATATTTTAGAAGAACCAGTGGCTATAAGTATACCTACTTATCCCCACCAGATCAAGCATGTCGTAACTAATGATAGTCGAGTTTTGGCAAATTTCAGTCTCTTTTAACAAAACGAAAATTTAAGTTTTATGTTGTTTGGTGGGAATATATTCTACCAAAGAACTTTAAGGAACCCAAAAGAAAAAAAGAAGCATATTTTTAATGACGAGTTTTGTGTAAATGTAGTGTTATCTTTTATTTTTGTTATAGTTTTTCGATTATACGTATTCTAAAAATCATTGTTTATTTTATATTTTTTCAGTATAAATATTGTACTTTTAATGTTCATGTAATTGCATATTATTTTAAAATATTTTGGCACATACGTCACGTAGAGCTCTGTCAAACGTACACACATGATCCTTATAACCTACAGAACACCCCACCCAAATATAAATCAATTTTGAGGAATCATTATTTTTTGCCTAGAAGAAAAAAACTAAAAAATAATTTATTTTATTTTTCATCAGGTGACTGGCACTAAGTGGAAAAATTAAAGTGAATTTTTATTAAAAACAATATTTAAATAATGTTTGAATTTTTTTTATGTTCTTTAATTAACAAAACATTGCTTAAACTTAAAGTTAAACGGCTCACAGACTACAGACTAAAGACTATGCAGTTTGCACAATCGGTGACAATATGTGCCCCATGTTGCATAGACTGCCCACAGATCATCTAATCTGAAGATCAATTAGTCAGTACTTAAAGATTGCAGTACTATTGTATTTTCATTTGGGGAAATAATACAGTTCCATTTGTATAAATATATAAAGTTTTTATTCTCGTATCGACTACTAAGAAAGACATTATAGCATTGCTAGTAATTGTAGCAGCTCTTGGTTTGACAGCTGACAATTTATGCATAGGATCAATTTTTTGTTTTGTATTGTAATAAATATAGAGTTTGAAATTTCTGAGAGCTGCAAAGCTTGACTATCCAGATTTTCCACCGACGAAGCCCTAGAAGGTTATGATGCGGCGTCGCACATAAGATCCGGAAAGGGAAGAGCTGACAATATGATATCTTATTACTTTTAAAGTTAATTATTTAATAAAAGAAAAAACAAAAATTACTATAAAAAAATTAAGAAAAATAGAAAATGCTGCAAAAATTGGTTATTGCCATGACGAATACACTTACAAGAATTATGTACTTGCAATAAAACTGAATTTGGTTTTAAAAGTCAATACAAATTAAGAATGCGCACAAGTCATGCAATTGGTCGTTACAACGAAATTTTTGTACTGTCAAACTTCCAAGCGATTCAACCATCAATATGTTTTGATTGAGACAAAATATTAAGATCGGGTAAAATTTGGGTAAAGGGTGCTACCTAAACTGCTTTTTGTCATAAAAATAATTTCAAATACATGAGGTGGGACCAAAGGGACTCTGGCTACTTTTTTATGGCAAGGAGAAGTTACATAGAATCTAGTTTTACGGACCATTTAATTTTCCATTTATCCCTGTTTTATTTTTAAAAATTAACCCACTCGTTTCAGAGTTATAAACGTTTAAAGTTAGGCTTCAATTTGTACATATAGTGCCTTTTTATGAAAAGGGGGTCACCTCGATTTAAAGGCCTTTTAATTTTCAACTCAACGCCATATTGTTTTTAACCCAACCGTTTTAGACCTACAAGCCAACTATCTCAAAAACTATTCTTTTTATTTACTTATTCTCTTGTAAACCACATCAGTGGACAGTCTGCATACTAGAAAGGGTTGTGACAAAGACTTAAGGCAAGCCGCGGATTGAGACGCGTGCGACAGGAGAAACTGTGCTACTAGCACAAAAATCAATGCTTTTTCGAGTAGACTCGTCGCTACTCAAATATAAAACCACCCCTGCATAGTTTCTTCAACCTTTGACCAATTACTGCGAGGGACTGGCCAACCATGACCAATTTGTGACCAATTTATATAGCATTAAATGGGCACTAAATGTTGATATTGAGGTGCTACCAGTGATCTCGATTGATTGCCAATGTTATAACCTGCGCGAAACAAAAGTTACATTTCATGGGCGAAAAAACGGATTTGTGCGCAAGCAAATCGAGAGTGAACGCGCCTAGCGCCAAACAGACTATCCGCATTATCGGAAAGAATTTGTCGACGCCGTCCTGGTTTTCCGTTCGAAGTACGGTAGCTAATGAGCGTCACGGTCAGACCGCGGACGGAGGGCACGGGGTGCCGGTGTTTGTATTTTGCCACGGCTTTTAAGTGCGCATGTTCGTTCACCCTCGATTTGTTTATTGCGCGAAGTCGTAAAAATCCGAAAAATGCTTCTTTGCCACTACAGATCTAAATGTAGGTTATCTATGGGTGCTACCTATTTTTATGTTACAGGTAATTATATTAAAACAACTTTTTAGAGTCTATTTAACTGCTGACCAATTACTACCACCCTATTGACCTACAACAGTATTGAGGTGCTAAATATTCTTATGCAGCAATTAATGAATTTGAAATAACTTCTCTTAATTCTATTTACTGCTGAACCAATAACTGTGACCTAATGACCAATGTGGAGGTGCTAAATATATTTATGTAGCAATTGGTAACCTTTAAATTTTAATAGCTATTTACGTATCAAGGGCGTTACTAGGTCTCTAGTGCCCTGAGGGCCAGATTTCGACCTGGTGGGCATTATAGTCCAGTAAAGCTCCGTGGTGCATACAATGCTTTATGTTTTACCCAAAAAGAGTTTTTCAATGACTAATTACATTATTTATTCGCAATATAAAAAATAAGTTACACCTGTACCTGTATACGTAAGTAGATAATGACTGGTGTTAAGTTTGACTTTGATGTTTCTATTAGTTAGTCAGTTGGCATTGTTTTTATTTAACGATTTGCTCAAAATGGAAGAAATTCCACAAAATATAAGAGAAAAGGCCATAAAAGCGACCGAAAATCTTTTGCCAGTTAAATGAAGGCAACAGTATGATCGGGAGTATGGCATATTTGGTATTTGGAAAGATGCGAACGCAATTCTTCAAATAACCGAAACCGTTTTAATGGCATATTTTCAGAAACTGGTAAGTTATTGATTTTATTTTAATACATATGTTTAACAAACTTTCTTATTTTTAGTCGGAAATATTCAGTCCGAACTCTCTCTGGACCAAGTATTCCACCCTAATGTCTACGTTGATGGTCTATGAAAATATAGACATTTCGCAATACCATCGTCTCATATCTTTTTAAAAGTTTAGTCGAAAGGATGCGTCCCGACGAAGTCTAAAGTTTTGGAAGGAGAACAAATATTAAAATGTATTAATGGACTGTTCTTCTATGCAAAATAGCGTTAGTGCTACCACAGCTGCTACCATCACAAAAAACACCGACCATTCTATAGTGGGATCAGCTACATTTTTCCGGGACATTTCAAAATTGTTTGGAATAAAAGTTTAAGTTTTTAGTATTGTTTAAAGAAAAATTATTTTTTGTATAAACTTGATCTTTATTGTGAGAGAAATAAAATTGGATAAGCAATAAAATTTCCATATTAGGGGCATTATCATAATGCCCGCTTACTAATGCCCTAGGTGTGATAGCAGGTATTATTGCTACCATAACATATTCCGTTTCTAAGGTATTACAAATCAATAATAGATGGGTAAAACATAAACTATATTTATTTCAGTATTATCTAATTTTTGCCAAACTGTCTGTCACTTGGCTAAAATGTCATAGACCCCAACCATTTATCTGTTCAGGAAAACCGAGAGCAAAAAGGAGGCGGTTAAACAAACAGAGAATTGTTAATAGAAAATCATGAATATACGCATTTAATTTAACTGTTCCTGTTTACCAAACATCATAAATACATAAGCAGCAAATATTGTTTACATGAAACGCCCAGTTATTTCAAAAATTTAAATGGATTTCGGATCATGAATCTTGAAGTCAGCATGCGAGTCAACACCAGCGGTGTAATGTTTAAATAACAAACTCTGCATATTTGAATTACATATCACTATAACAATGTTATAAGTATCAACTGATGATGTGAGTAATTATTTGTTTAGTGACGCAGGTTTGGTTACTTTACTGCACAAATGAAAAACATTTGAAGTAGGGTATTTATTTTAACAAATATTGTGTTTCTTTTTTGGCCAGGATGGCACTTCTTGTATCATGTTTTTTTTTGTCGATAATGTTATAAACAAGCGCTCAACTAGGATTATTTTATTAACATCTAACATACAAAATATCAGGGGCTCAGAACTAAAAAATATATATTTAAGAGTGTTTGTATCTTAAGTTAAAATATTAATCCCTGAGCCAGTAATGAAATGGACTTCTTAAAAAAACACTTTTAAAACCTTTTAGGGTCCTTTTGACGGGTCTACCACGAATATTCATATTGCCATATTGCGCTTTAACCCAGCCTGTCAATGTCAAATGTTCCTCGGTGTCGGACTTCTTCTGTTCTGACAAGGGGAGCTCAAGAGGGGATTTGGCAGATTAATATACCGGAAAATACCTTGTACCCGGTTAAATATCTCCGCCAAATATGAGCTCGGTATACAGGGTCACGTTCATAAAAACAAAAATATATCCATCAGAAATTGTCGAGCGCGTCAGATTAAAATAGGGTGAGTTAATTACATGCTAAACAGTGTATATTCCACTAATCTGACAATTTGAAAGTGACGTAAAGGAAACAGAGAGCTACCAAAAAGTCAGATTAGCATTTTCGCACGTGGCAATTTCTATTAAATTAAAAAATAATTTAGGGATACCTAGATATACAGGGTGTCCGGGAAAATGTGGGAAATCTCTCGCACACGTATGGAACAGATGAAAATAACACGACAAGTTCCTATAAAATTTTTCCGTTTAAGCCCCCCTGCGGAGATATGATCCCCTAAAGGGGGCAGCTAGAAATCGATTTTTCGTGAATAACTTTTAAAGCGCTCTGTATAATTTGATAATATTTTAGTACGATGCATACTAGTAAAGACCTCTTAAAATAGTGCCCTTGAAACTTATGTCACTTCTTTAGTTTGCCAGGGACGGACTAGTTTTCGCACATTATTGATAATATTTTTTACGCCCTGTATGGTGAAGACACAAAAATATGTTTTTGGGTAGTTTAAACCTTTTGCTAAAAAAAAGGTACTCTTGTTTGACATCGATAAAATGAGCCGTTTTCGAGTAAAAAATTATTTTAACAATAAGAGTTTATTTTTGTTTAATAATACAATATTTTATTTTCGATGTAATTTGTAATTTTTGATTCAGTATTGAAGTCCTCTCGTAGCAGGTCAGGAATTTGTGAACTCTTATTGTTAAAATAATGTTTTACTCGAAAACGGCTCATTTTATCGATGTCAAACAAGAGTACCTTTTTTAGCAAAAGGTTTAAACTACCCAAAAACATATTTTTGTGTCTTCACCATACAGGGCGTAAAATATTATCAATAATGTGCGAAAACTAGTCCGTCCCTGGCAAACTAAAGAAGCGACATAAGTTTCAAGGGCACTATTTTAAGAGGTCTTTACTAGTATGCATCGTACTAAAATATTATCAAATTATACAGAGCGCTTTAAAAGTTATTCACGAAAAATCGATTTCTAGCTGCCCCCTTTAGGGGATCATATCTCCGCAGGGGGGCTTAAACGGAAAATTTTTATAGGAACTTGTCGTGTTATTTTCATTTGTCCCATACGTGTGGAGAGATTTCCCACATTTTCCCGACACCCTGTATATAATACAATACGACCCTGAACGATTTCCACAAAGCCGAAATAATAATATTATTTTTTGACATATTTTTTAAAAGTCTATAGCCGCTTTCCCCACCAATGAAAAGGTATACATTATATAACATATTTTTCTTCTTATCATCTAAGGTTTGCAACCCAATAGGTCTCTATGACGCTCGAGTAAATCACCATTTAGCATCGTGGGCTCCCGTAACTATATATATACTGGCCACTTTAAACTGATAATAGGTTTGTTCCAGCACAATGTTGGAAACATGTTAGCAACAATCGTAAAACGCAGAAATTGTTACAAACATTAGTCAGAAATGTTGGTAACAGTTTTCTGCGGGAATGAAAATAAACAAGGCGTGCATACTGCTTATACGTCAATACAAGAAAGGTTATGTTAAAAATTGTCAGTAATGTTTAAAGAAAGTTTGCAAACTTTTCAAACAGTTTCCAACATGTTTTCAACATCTTACAACCACTGCTGGAACAACAAACAATTATATAATGTTAGAAACATGGCACTGCTGAAACGACAAATTTGACGTGCGCGGAATCCGAACGGTTGCAAACATTTCTGACAGCCTCCTGGAACAAACTTAATAAATACCTAGTAAATAACTCCGGTTAGTGTAGTTTTAAACCAATAAAATACATTTTTATTGTGGTAACCAGGGTTGCTGACTTTTTAAACCAATGAAATACATTTTTTGTTCAGGTGTTTTTCTCAATTTATAGCGAACAGAGTATAGAAATGAAGACATGTCCTTTTAGCATAAACAGTCCTCAAGTGCTATTGCAGAATAGAAAATTTATGCAAGGGAAGGAAAAGCTCATTTAGCCTAGAGTAGCAAACCAAAGTTAAATACGCTACCTGATATTAAAAGTTTCTGTAACTTTAGTAATTACCTAAAGATGAAAGCCCTTTGGGAAAATCGTTTATGGCAACTTATTAACTTATTAGAAAGTTTAAGCTAAGCCTACATTAGACGATTACTTGCCGTAATACCGAAAATTGCGGATTATTATGAACAACTAGGTTAAACATGTTCAGGCATATAAGACAAATATGGTAAAACATGCGTTTGGTTTGTTAAAACTATATTTGGTAAGCACCTTTGGGCTTAAAGAAATTAAAGTGTCCGTCGCGTCGTATTGATGGTTACGAGGCATTTAATAATACAGGGTGGTGCACCACAAACGCCTCGGTCTCTAATGCAAAATCGGTATTTTTTAAATATTATTTTTACAGTAATATTTGTTTATATTAAGAGCATAATTTAACATTAGAAGGAATTATACAGGGTGCTTTACAAAAAAAAGATCCATATCAAACTTTTGTTTTTTTTAATGAAACACCCTGTATATTAGTTTGTTTTTGAATTGTAGAAATGAAAATATGGTTAGTTTTATCAGCGATCCCTATACCAAAAATAAAAGGTTTTTAAGATATTACAAAATTTTATTACATCCTACCTTACTTAAGTCTAACTTTGTATATTATGTTATAATGCTAGAATATAAACTGTGTCATCACCCACATTTTTTTTGCTAGAAATTATACAGGGTGTCCAAAAGCTAAAATTTATTATTAGCTATTGGCATTTTCCATAAATTGGGCTTTTTTATAGAAGGCCATGACAGAAAACGACAAAACATAATTTTTCAATACCATTTTTATTTAGTTACTTTTAACTTCACATTTTATTAAAAATCAACTTTTATATTTTTAAGTTAGTTTAATTAACTTACTTTAGCTTAAAACATATGACTTCTTTATAGAAAAGCAGTATTACAGAAAAAAAGTGATATAAATAAACCATAAATAAATGATCAAATAAAAGTGTCCTATAGGTAATAGGTATTTTTTTATTTCTACTTATTTTTTTTTTTGTAAGAGTACTCTTCGATAATGAACTTTTTAAACTCATCCATTATTGTTATTCTATTTATTATTATTAGTATAATGAGAGCAGTAAAACTATTTAAAAACTGCATATTTATTTCTTTAAGCTTAAGTAAGTTAATAGAAATAGGTTAATAAGTTGAGAAAATTAAACCAAAAAAAGAATAGTATTGAAAACTGATGTTTTGTTATTTTCTGTCATGGCCTTCTATTAAAAAAGCCAAATATATGGAAAATGCCAACTTTTAGTTAAATTTGAAATAATAAATACGTAATACTATATATTTTTAAAAGTTCAAAGAGTCCTAACTAATTATAAAAATATATAGTGTTCGTTGGGTTGTTTTTCTCAAAAACTGCCCAACGAAGACAAAAACTAATTACACAACTATATTTTACGAAAAACACTACATAATTAACCTATTTTTAAGTTTTTTTATAACATTAATAGCAAACGAGTTAAAGGAAGTTGTAAAAATGGGTAAAATCTGAAAATCACCTTGTACCTTCGAGATAAATCGCAATACCTATAAACTGTCACTTTGGACAATAAATCAACTCCCAAATTTTTTGCATTTATTTTGAAACACCCTGTTTATTGCTTATACACAAAAAGTTAGGAATTCCAAAGTTTATGTTATGCTGGTTTCTTTCATCAATGCAGATATAATTTTCAAATTTATTCCTTACAGTAGGTATTTCATATTTTATCGACAGTATCTTTTGTAAATAAACATCAAAACCCACCAGGGGGCTATTTGAATCAATGTCAATGTTTAATAATTTATATGAAAAATGTTAAGAGTTTTTAATGTATAAACTCAGTATTGTTTACTAAAGAATGTATGTACAATTGTACTTTCGGTAATGTTTGCGTAGGTGAGTGTATACAAGTAACGCAGTGGTATACCATGTTTATACATTTATGACACCCCGTAAATCTTAAAAGTTCATTATCTTAAAAATATTTAATATGGTTTTTAAAGCCCCATTTGGCTTCTAAAACATTTAGTAGAAAAATTATTTATTTTTAAAGTTGTCATCATTACTACAGAGTAATTCAAATTAAGTGTTGGCCATTAGTAACAATCAAAATACATAATTGTTTTAATTGAAAAATAGTAGCATTTCATACCCTTTAAAATAAAAAAATCACAAAAAACAATTAACAATAAAAGTCGGTCTATATAGGGTCGCGACATTCGGCCATATTGCTTTGATGTGATATGACGTCATATCTCCCATTTTTCGGCCATGTTTCCGGAGATAAACAGTTTATTGTATTAGTAGAACAACCATTTACACAACAGTTTTTAATTATTATTAAGTTGTAAATTCTTTTACTTTAAATAAAAAACATTTGGAATTACATCTTTCAACAAATATCACTACCAAAACAATGCAAAATGAAATGAGTAAATTCTAGACGCCACTGGATTGATCATCAGCTTTGATTTTACCCAGTCTTGCCAACTTTTCTCCGTGAAGTGCCCTTCCTTGCGTCCCCCACCTCGAACGGCCTTAAAGTTGAGGATGTGTCGCAACCCTATAAATATAAACTAACCTTGATTAACAATCATTTTGATTTTGATTTTAATGGAAAAGTACTTACTGTACGTACCAGAACACAATGCATATCCTGTTAAAGCCACTGCTGCAAAGTACTCCAAAAATGAAAAAGTAAACACACCTCTTTGAGAGCACAAAGACTCTGATAGAGCCTAATTACCTATTTTTTAAATAAATAAAAAAAACATTGCTAAAACAGGTATTACGTACTTACAAAACACATATCCTCTTATTTAGTCTCTGTTTTGTCATAAAACCTGACGCGTGGCATCAGGAAGCAAAAAGTCATCGGCTTTAATATTTTTGCAAAAATAAGGCATTGTTTAGAAAAGAGTTTTTACAATGTAATTTTGTGTTTACTTTGCGGCATTGCTTTCAAAATGAATTATAGGTGGGCTCTGCTATACTAATGAAGGCTTGGCCACACATAGCCGTACCAAGGCCGTACCAAGCCCGGATTCAAAATGATAGATTTAAGTGGGGCAGATTAATTGGGAAAAATCAAAAGCACTTTTATGCCCTCTAAATTTGAATAGTTATTTATGTACCAAGAGCGTAAAATAGCACTTTTACTCCCGCGGCTGAAAGTTGTTGCCCGAGCTCCGCGAGGAGCAACATTCAGCTTAAATTACGCCAGAGGTGCAAACAATATTTTTGTACGACTGAAATTAATATACAAGTATTCTCTTTAGTTAGGAGAAAAATTCCCAGCTTTTAATGTTTCAAATTGTAATCAGTATACTGTGAACATATGTTTAATTAAATAAATTGTTGTTTTACCAAAAAATAAGGCATTATTAAATTTAATTATTGTTTTTTAAAATTATAAAGCGGGCGTGTTGATACTTTTTTGCCTCTAGGGCGTAAAAGTGCTATTTTACAACAAAGCGCTATTTAAGTAAAGTGCTATTTTACGCCCTCATTTATAAATGGGGGCGTTTTTGATACGTTTTTGCCCTAGGGCGTAAAGTACAATTTCGTCCCTCAAATGGGAAAAATACAAAATTGTATTTTACGCCCGCTCGTACAAAAAGCATTTTTACTTATCTTTGCACCTTTTATCCCAACATTGCTGTGTAGTATAGGTAAATCTCTGTTATCTTATTTATGCAGGTTTTTACGATCAGATTAGTAAAATTTAAAGCGTAGTAAACCAGACCAACATTACTGCCATTTTATTAAACACAAAACTTTTTTCACCGCATTCTCCTACATTTCTCCAGCAAGACACACGGCTGCGGGCTCGTTTGTGGTTATGTGTGGCCCAGACCTTAAAAGATCTTTTAAAGAATTTTTTTAAAATATTTCATTTGAAATGTCTATTTTTATAACTTCTAATTTTTTAAAGTTGCTATAATTTTTCCCTTATGCAAGAAGCATTCGACTTCCGATAGTTTTCTTGCAATAACTATGCAATTAATTATTTTAGTAATTGTTACTAGACAATTAAATTAACCTAGAAGACAGTCTCGTATTGGTTTCAAAATATTTATAAATAACAATTAAATTAGTAATTTACAGTTTAGGTAACTTAGGTTATTGTTAAAAACAAAAACTTTTAAACTTTAAAATCAGCCTAATAGTTTCAGAAATATATCCAAATCTAAAATAGTATATTGTACAAGTTTTAAAAAAGACTCTTTGTACACAAATATAACGTTTGTGCACGAGCCGTAGGCAGAGTGCTAAGCAAGTCATACGAGTGTGCAAGGAGAGTCTTTTTCAAACTGTGTTGCACATGATACTCTTTCTACGCCAGAAGAAAACAAGATTTAATGTGTGATTTTTATAATTTTTATTCTTTTAACTTTTACTGGACTGTGTAAAAATTTTTCATACGCCGTGAAAAGCTTTCACACGCTTATGTCAAAACTAAATAACAGAAAATAAGATATTTTTGACTGGTTGACTGGACATGTGAAAAATGTTTATACAGTATTATCATGCATCATGTGGAATTAGTCATTTTCAGAACCTGTTTGTCGTGCATTTTTAGACACTTTTCATAGCAGTCGTAGAAAAAAGAATAGATGTTATAGTTAAGACCATATTTATTTCAGTCTGAAAGCGATGCCGCCAAGTACACAAAAAATGATAAAGTAAACAAACCTTTTCGAAAGCACATAGCCTCTGACAGAGCCGTTTACATATTTTTTAGATAAATAAATAAAAATATTCTGAAAGCACGTACCACGTACTTAAAAACATTCTCTTATTTCGTCTCTGACGTAAGAGCGCGTGGCGTAGTCATCGGGTTGAATATTTTTGCTGCAATAAATCATTGTTCACAAAAGGGTTTATTTGCTTTATCGTTTTTTGTGTACTTGACGGCATCGCTTTCAGAATAAAATAAATATAGCCTTAACTATATTTTCCATACACTGCACTAGGCTTAGTGCCAGTCTTAGAGCTGTAGATAAAAAGGAAATTAAAAATATCTATTTAAATTCCCACATTTCCAAAGGATTGATATTAAATATGGTATTTTGTTTAAGCGCTTTAAAATTAATATTTTTAAATTCTAGAAAAAGATACCAGATATTTCTATTTAAAAATGGCATTTTATCGTAAAACTTAAAAATTTTGTTTGTCAAATTTCAACAATATATACCAATGGCGGACAATGAATTTTGATGATCTTGTAGATGCTAATATTGCTTTAAATTAACGAACTAATTAAAAAGTAAACCAAATTGAAAAGTTAACTGTATGCATTTCAATGAAGAAAACTATTTTAAAAGGTTTTTTTTTAATTACACAAAATGTTAGAACATATCGGAAAATAGTCTTTCCAAAACTCTCTAATAACTTGACAGGTTGTCATGAACCATATTTTGCGAGGACTTTCATCTTTGAAATATTGCCTTATTACTAAAGTTAGGAAACTTTAATATCGGGGTATGAAATGTTGGTTTGCAACTTCGAGAGAAATGCGCTTTTACGTCTTTCATTAATAGTCAGTGGGGTTGTAATTAAAATCCTACATTTAGATTACTTTTGACAAGTGAATTAAACAAAACTTTGTTTTGGTTAAGATAATATGTACAGGATGTTTATTTTCAATGGGTTTGTAAAATATCTTAAACATCAAAAAGAATACCGAAAATTACAAGCTGTGTCCAGGCTTGCAACAATTCGCCAAACATCCGTCCAAAGAAACCAACCTACTTGCGAGCTTCTTTAATGCAAAAAGCGACAAGCTCTGAAGCGAATCATTCCCCAAGCCCTTGGAACGATGCTGGGCTATGTGGCGCGCTATTTGGCGCGGCGAATTGTGCAAGTATGGACGCATAAGATATGACTCTAACAAAAACAACTTAAGTTAAAATAGTTTTGGGCTAGAAGACCACCTCTTTACATAACAATTGACAGTCGCTAAAAATCTCATTTTCACCAAAAATGTCATTTGGCGGGTTTTTGCAAAAATCAATTCAATTCTTTGTTTTATTATTCAGATTCTCCAAAAATGTTATGCAATATTTTAAATTCTAACATTTCCCAATGAACGGGCTTCTAGCACATAACAGACACCCTGTGTATGTTTAAAGGGCGACAATTTATGCTGCTTTTCTTAATATATCATATAAACCAAACCACCAAATAGCCAAATATACAACTAAGTTAAACTCTATATCCGTATTCCGTCTAAATGTCACAAAATAAAACGTATATCTGTACTCTGTAGCCAGAGGCACAATGAGCATGACAGTTTCGAATAAACCATTGAAATATCTCTGTGGCATTTAATTTACTAACTTATGCAAGAAAGCAGATATATCTAATAATTCAGAATATGCGCCAACACCTACAATGCATTTAACTGCATTGATATATGCCGACATCGTGGCTAATAAATACGTACATGGGCAAATAGGCAGCCACTATTATTTTTACGTCAGCCAGAGGCGTATCGCCATGACCTATCACAAAAAGAAAACTCTTATTTCGCGTGAATTTATGTATTTGTATCTCTTTCGATTTAAAAGCTTCGGGTTACGATGAGATGAAAGCGGAAACTACAAAAGCAATATAAATTCATATGAAGAATCCACCGGCGTAGCTAGGATTTTGATTTATTTATTTATTTATTTATTTATTTATTTATTTATTTATTTATTTATTTATTTATTTATTTATTTATTTATTTATTTATTTATTTATTTATTTATTTATTTATTTATTTATTTATTTATTTATTTATTTATTTATTTATTTATTTATTTATTTATTTATTTATTTATTTATTTATTTATTTATTTATTTATTTATTTATTTATTTAACTGGGACATGAGACCCACACCAAATATATACCAAAAGCTATTGGCCTGAAGTAAACACTTTGGTAAAGAAATTTTGTTTTTGAAATTTGGTATTAAAACTTGTTTTTTCCATTAACCTCTCCCCTCTACAAAAAAAAATCAATAAGTTTCAAAAGCGAATTTTATTTTTTTGTAAATTTAGGGTAATGCCACCAGTAATTGCCAAATCATCAAAAAATTACAAGAAATATAAATAACATTATGATTATTTGGCAGTTGGTGTGTTACTACATTTCATGGCTATCGGTGATAAATTCCTAATTTAAGTACTTAATTTTGATTCTTAAAGAAACTTGCTTTTATCCGGAACCATAGCATTTAGGTATATAAATATGATATGTATCTACGTATATCATTTGAAAATACTTTTGATTGTCAAATCAACTCTAAGAGTCCTGTATGTGTTTTTAAATTTCAATAAATGCAATAATAGAGACATTTTGCACCCCTTATTTTGCAATTCCGTTGTGGTTAACGTTATTCTGAGACTGCGCAGTAACGCAAACATGATCCGTTATCGTTATTAACCATAACGGACTCCTTTAATTACGGATGAATACCGAAGAGCTTATTGTTATTGTTAAACTGCGTGGTTGCCGGATTGTAGAAATTTTAATATCAATTATTTAAAAGGTTAAAATTTTAATGCCGTATTAATTAAAATACCATTTATACATAGGCTCTAATTAGCGAAAAACTATAGCAGTAATAAAAATGAAATAGTGTTAAGAAATTAAAACGGACTTGAACTTTTACGGATATTCTAAATCAGTAATTAATTTAGATGTTACAATCTGGCACATTTGCTTTTTATTCTACTACCAAACCCATGATATTTCTGTGTATCCTGTACCAAACCTAACCTTACTTTTTGTGTTTTGCTTATACTGTATTGTTTTAATTTACTTTAAAAAACGAAATCAACAGAAGTGTTTGCATATATTTAAATATGAATTTATATCTTATGAAGAATATATGTAAATACTGATTTTTCGTTAACTTTAAAATGGGTCAACCACAGGCAAAAATAAGGTTATTTGTCGAAAGCGCAGACGCAAGATATATTTCTTAAAAGAGGCTGCAAAATCTCAGTCTAAAACTGCTGCCGTAATCGTTATGTTTAATAACGATAACCCTAAGGAGGCCAAAAACGTCTGTTATTTTAAGAGGTGCAAAATGTCTCTAATATATAAAAACTTTTTAATGTTGACCGTTTTTTGCAGCACATCTGGCAACCCTATGCGTCGTTTATTGTGTAATTACTGTATGTTCAGTAAAAACTAGATCCTAATTTGCCTTTTACCTAACTCCTAACCCCTTACTGCCTTTAATCTTGAAATAAACCGTTTTAAAGATATTTACGAAGAAATAACACTTAAAAACATTAGATTTAAAATAAATTGCCTCACCAGCCATATTTCATTAACCACAATATAAAAGCAAACGGTCGTAGGTCAGATCAGCATAAGAAAAGGTACTTATAAAAACTTGCTTTTAACCATTTAAGTTATTTATTTTAAAATAAGATACTGCATCAGAATGTTAATTTTAATTTTAAAAGAAAACGGATAACCCTATGTCCTAGGCGCGCTTGTGGCGGCTTCGGTTGTATCGGCAAGCGTCGATCTCCGAAGTTAAGCAGTGAAATGCGCGCCCATAATTTGGATGGGTGACCGGCACCAGCGGTGTTTTGGGCAACGGTACACGGTGTTCTGCTCGGGGATGCGGACTGAGCAACAACCATCCAAGTTTTGGAATGAATGGTGTGTGAATGAGAAGGAGTAGGGGTCAAGGTACAATAAGCCTTCAGGCTGCAGTGCACCACCTAGGGGGCGGTCGTCGGACCTGGGTGGGATGACCCCAAAAGGGTGAAAAAAAAAAGAAAAAAAACCCTATGTCCTGTTATACAGGGTAGTCCCTAAGTAATGGGTTTTGGCCCATTTAGTTAAAGAATTGTGACGTTAAAATATTGCATTTTAACTTAATTAACCTTTATACAAAAGTTGATATTAACCAAGATACAGGATGTCAAAGTTCAAAAAAAAATTAATTATGTATTTCTATAATTTTTAATACGTTCTGAATATTTTATTAAAACTCTGAATTTAGGAGTTTCCGGCATAAACTACTTCTATTTGATGTTAATGTCTAGGTGTTTACTAGGGGACGCTACCTACTTTACTTTCAATTTCTTTAAAACGTCGCAATTTTTTTGTGCTGTGTACCATCGGAGTAAAATTTTGAACTCTCAAAAATGCTTTTTACACAAAAATGGTATAAGTACTTTGTAATAATCGATCTGAGCAACTGTTTTCTAAACTGCTGGACATTCGAACGGAATATTTTAAGTTTTGGAAAAAATTTTAAACTTATTTTCTTAGTGTTCAGAGTGGTGAATATGACGTTGTTTTTTTGGGAAATTTTGTTGTTCTGGAACTTTTTAAATAAAAGAAAATTTTTAATCTTTAGAGTTTTATAATATTCAGATAATTATTTGTGACAAACAGTTTTGGCAAATTTTTGATATTCCTCGTAATTCTGAAAATATGATGTTTTTACTATAAAAGTTGTGTTTTAGCGTTGTCACCCTGTATGTCACTAAAACACTTTTAGTCCTATAAACTCCTAATGTTTAACGTTTTAAACAAAGAGCAATACCTTTTTTATGTTTTAAAAACTTTTATACAGAGTGGACGAAATAGGAGATCGAAATGCAAAAGTATTTTTTTTTCATAATTCTTGTTTTTCTTATGCCATAAACTAAAGAATTAGCTTTTGTAAATTCTTAAAGTAAAAAGGTAAACCTGGCAACATGGCAAGTATCAGCAATAAATTGGGCATTCCCCAAAACCCCAAAGTAGTAAATATTGTAAGTTTTGATGAAACCGGTTCTGAAATATGAGACAGTTTCTTTATATCATATTCAAGCATTGAACACCCATAAAACAAGAGCATTATTGCGCAAACTAAGCAAGGCAAATAAAAAAATAAAAAACCGTTTCGGTATTTTAATCCCTAGATTCCAAAAATACTTTTGG